>CM040190.1:30428914-31028914 GCA_022606455.1 Callitettix versicolor | reverse complement strand
TTTAAAGAACAGAATTTGGAAATAGTTTTTCTTTTATAGTTTTTTTTTTTTTAATATAGGATTGAAAATTATATATAATTCCTGTAAGGATTTCTCCTCACTTTTCAAAGAGAAAATTTTATCTTGAGTCAGAAGTTCAGTATTATTATAAAGCATTTGAGAATTTACAGTTATGTTTTGCAATATTCCCAGTATTAGTATAAGAGTTGGATTAGTCATGATTTCAAAGTGGCTTTCCAGTCCATTCACAAAAATATCTAGTTTATCATAAGATTTTAATCTTAACGCAAATAGGGAATCGGACACATTAACAAACTTTATCATGTTTCTCGTACCATTTTGATTGACATTCGACTCCTCTGGCCGGTTGCTCAGACCCACCACATTCTCATAGTTGTGTGTCTCCTCATCTATGTCTAACGTCAAGTCTACAGGCCGCAATCTTTCCATTTTACTAAAAAAAAAATCAAAAGAATATTTTGGTAGTCTTGAAATAAAAAATTTCAGATATTTTAGCAAAGTTTTGAAATAAAAATTATATTATACTTACATTGAATTCAAGAAGAAGAAACATTTAGACAGTCAAAAAAAAGAACTGTTGAATGCTGCAAGTAATACAATATAGTAATAGTGATATCTGAATTTCACTCTCTTTATATACAGTTCGGTATGAAAGTAAGTTACTCTGTGCAGCTGTTAGGAAACCATGATTAATGTTCTTACGTAAGTAGAAACGTAAGGAAAACAAGCTGTCACGCATGTGCTACCACATCTTGCAGCCGCCTAGGAAAGACCGGTTTTAATAAGTACTACAAGTATTGCATCATCACAACACTTTTTTATTTGTTTTTTATTGCATGCAAAGTTTGTTACAATGTACAAGTTTTATGTTTCAACACTTTGGACAATATATAATCTGAAATATTTTCATTGGATTTATATAAAATATTTGCTTGTAAAAAATTCTCTTCAGACACGTTGGTCCCGTCAATAATAATAAGTTTGTGATTTAATTTTTTTGTCACTTTCTCTTCGTGTAATGTATGCAGTTTTTCAACATAGTCCAAACCGACTTTATTGATTTCCCCCTTATTATTATTATTATTTATTGATTCCTTTTATTTATTCGTTCGTAACAAACTATAGGTTTAGTTTTATATATATATATATATATATATATATATATATATATATATATATATATATATTGTACACAAGTTATTATACAGATTAACAAAATGATTTGGCATCATATGTTGTACTAATTTAAACACACTGGATTTGGTTCCATTTACTATGTTCTGTTCTTGAAGTAAAGGAAAAACAATTCGTTTACTGAAAATGTTGACCATTCCAAAATTACTGTATAACCTTCTTGCAGATATTTTGTTGCTATGAGTTCATTAAGAACACTATCCATTAATGCTGTCGTTTGAAAAGTAAATGCCCACCTTTTCGGCTCGTTATAGAACATGTTCAAGATATTTTCACAGTAAAAATTATTCCATTGATCTACAGGCTCCTTTATATATTTCACCTAACAATCATGTAATTTCAATTTGTTTTGTAATAATAAAGCAAAAGTGCTCTTGCCTGCTCCAATATTGCCTTCCTGGATAAATATCATTTTTTTAAATTTGCACAAATATATCAAATCTAAATCTATATTTTCCTTTTTGTTTAGGTCTTCTTTGTCAATCAAGCGTGAGTGTGTCTGTTGCAACGTTCGGAACACAGACCTTTAAATACTTCAAATGTCATATCCGAATTCACGTGATCTGTATAGATACGATGCACGTTTCTGTCGTCCTGTTTAAATATTTAAAATTTTAAATGTGTCGGTAATTTGCCGTAAACATTTTCTACATCTTCGTAATGATGTATTAAAAACTCTTTAGGTAGAAATTTAATTAGTTCATCTTGCATGTTTTTGTAGCCTTTACCGTAGGCTTCTTTTATCGCCAAATTAACAGTTGCAAGTCTATCTTTAACTAAGTTTTCCAATTTCCATCACTGTAATAAAACGTTTGCATTTACATAAGCACAATTTTAAAAAGAACTATGACTATAAATACACGGTTTTGTTATTGTTTTATTCCAAAATTGTTTTCTCAAAGCACTTAAATTCGGACAGTAAAAATCATCAAAATTTAAAACTGTAACATCAAATTTTGACAACAAATATGAAACAAATTTTTGTTTTTCAAATCCTTTAACATACACTGTACCACTGTATCATTAAAAATTTCTTTCAAATCTGTATAACGTCTAATACCTGAGTTCCAAGCCAGCCCATGATAATGTTTCTCCAACCAAATTGCTTGCTTTTTCAAATGTGGCAGTAGTTGACAAAATCTCATTGGTGGTTGAAATAACGTATACTTGTTCATCGATTGATAGAAGGGCCGGTTTTTTAACTATATATTCGTTGGTAGAATCTTTGATTCTTTGAAAATTAATATAAAATAATATTTTACACCGATGTTTTAATTTTTTTTACATTTATGCGTACAGACACACACCCGATCCTTCTATGCAACCGGCATCGGATCGGTACCGGTTTTTATAAGAACACTTTGTGTATATATATATATATATATATATATATATATATATATATATATAAGTGTTTAACATCCGACTATTGTGCACACTTGGGCTAATGCAGACGATGGGATGATGTATAGCATATGAAAATGCCAAGCCCTGGCCGGGAATCGAACCCGGGTCCTTGGGGTGAAAGCCTAGTACGCTATCCACTAGACCACTGAGGCGGCTTACATATATATATATATATATATATATATATATATATATATATATATATATATATAAATAAATAAATAAAATCACAGAAAAACAGAAACTAATTTTTATTTTAACTGTGTCGAGGTGTATACGTTGGTGATGTAATCTGTGAACACCTGCAAAACTTATGTCATACTTGAACGCCTGCCAGAACTGCCAGGTAGTTATTTAATCTTTGGATGGCTGCCAGAGCTTACCTAATACTTGGCTGTGTACCAGATGACTTTTATCTTTGTCCCCCTAACCTTTGATCCCTGACCTTTGACCTATGTCCTTCTAAGTCTGTCTGTGAACATACTTTCCTTACTACTGAGGCAGGTCGTCACCATGATCACCGGACATGGCCACATCTGGAGTCATCTACATAGGTCGGATTGTTACAAATCTCGCCTGAATATCATTTGTGCAGGCAGGGGTTGAAACTGCAGCACATATACTTCTTAAGTGTGAGGTTCTGGAGACCAAAAGAAGGAGACTCTTTGGATCTCAACAACAAGGTCAGGAGTTTCAAAAGGATACTTTCTACAAGATCCCTGAGGCCTACATGTGAACTGTGTGTTCGTGTCTACTGCTGATAACAAATATACACAAAGCAAATTTGTTCTGGTTAAGTATCTTGACTTTATAAACACAGCAGAGTGCTACAATATGACACAAAACCATAAGAAGATTCACTTATTACTTAATGTACTAAAAAGAGGCATCTGATAAGTACTACAATCATAAATCCGGGAACTTTACTTGAAGAGTGCTTACTACAGTATACTATTTACAGTTACCATTTAAATTCTTTTTCATTATTATTGTTAAACATTTGCAAAAACTGTACACCAAAATCACTTGTATCTACACATTACTTAAAACAAATCACTTGTTGCCACTTTCCTTGCTAGTGTATCCAGTATTGCTTCTCTTATTACAGTATTTAAAAAACTACAAACATTTATGCTAAAGACATTGTGGAATTCTATTGTTTAAAATAAAATAAATACGGTAGAACCTCCATTATCCAAAGTAATTAAGGAGGGAAGATCACAGATAGTTGAAATCACGATTAAGCCACTGGCAATAAGACAGGCAAAAACATTACTACAATAATGAGGAATGCGTTTCATTAATATCTACTGTACTTTACACGTATATTTACATATTACATTTATAAAATATGCGCTGTATTCAACATCTGTTTTCAAGAATAAATTAAGTTATTAAATAATAAATTATTAAATTAAAATTCTGGTTTTGTATACGACTGAAATAGTCTGGTGATTCGGTTTTTTCTGACATTTCTATTTTCATAGACACGCCAATCTACTGTTGGTAGTATCAATTGTTTAAGGCCATCGATAGAACTATAAAAGCTATTAATAACTACAGTATCAATACGATAGACTCTTTTTCATTACCCTTCTTCTGAGAATAATTTATCTTTGATTGCTTCCTAATCAAATCTAACTTCCAAGTTCAAAAAATCTGCTTCTGATTAACTGCTTTCCCTACCTCCTTGCACCGGTAGGCTGTAGTTACTGAATAGATGCCTATGTCTATATGTTTCTTTTCCACTTTTTCTGTCTACATGTATATTCGGCATATTATAGAGGATTTTTTAGAGTGGAGAGATACTGCAAGAGTAGAGAGAGGAGAACTATAATTTTATTCTTTCTTGTCCTTTACCTTTCTTATAACTCTGTATACTATAACCACATTTTTGCCAATAATGTACTGTTATTTGTACAGAAACATCTTCTTAAACTTTAAGTCAGCAAAAACTAACTGTTGACATTTATAGATTAAAGAATATATTTCTTATTGTTAACCATAGATCAAATTTTCAAATTATCAACTATATGTCGTGATATAGCACTTCTTGGAGGATTAACGAAAATCTGCCATCATATAATCGAGGTTCTACATTTATAATAATAATAATAATAATATATTACCTTTCATATTTTCCACTTCTGAATGTTAAAAATAAGAAAAAAATATTATTGGTTGAGTAAAAATAAAACTTTCCATTTAATAGAAAGAAAATATTTTTTTTAGAAACAATATTTTAAAGAAGTTTGTTTCATTCATTACAAATTAAATATATATAGACTTTTAACACTTTGTTGACTATGATCATGCATTTTTAAGTTTTGCAACATTCAACATTTTGAAATATTAAAAAAAAATAGTCTAAATAACATGGTTAAACTGTTGATAGAAGATGTTTCAGTATTGATAGAATAGCATTTAAAACAATATCCCTATCATTAAAAAATGTAGAGCTAGTACAAGAAAATATATGTTTAGATGAAAACCAAAATACCATTAACTCCCTTTCAGGAAAACATACTAGATAGAATGATTTTAAATTACAAAAGTGTATTTAACCCCGTTAATCTTAGCATTCGATTTATCGGATGTCTGTTTTAAGTAAATAAAATCATGTAATTCTTTAACTCTGACAATTAGTTTAAAAAATTAATAAAAAGTATCACGTGGTATACAATAAGTTGTTCAACCTATCCAAACATTAATAATACAACCACTGACATGTGAAACTTGTTACAGTGTCAACATATCAGACTGGTGAAACGGCCGAGCGGTCTACGGTAGTACACGTGGTCAGTACAGTGTGTTAGACATGAGCAGGTTTGGATCCATATCAGCATCACAAGAGTTTACTTGTCTGTGGTACAGAGAGAGAGAAAGAGAGAGAGAGATGAGCACACCATAAATAAACAATAGACAATTCAGATAGAAGCTTACAGGGACAGGTGAATTCTTTGTGTCATATATGACCAAAAGTTTTGCTATTTTTTGCTTACTGTCCACTCAAAAATATGATTTTCGTCAAATATATTTATTTAGTTTAAAATATGTACAAAAGTAAAAAATATTGTATTTTCGTTCATCTAAAATAGTCCAGTGTCTCAAAAGTGTTAAAAATTTTATTTCATTAAGTTAAGAAAATATTACTTATTGTTTAAAAATGTAAACTGGTTTAAACTTGCAGTATCAATTCTAAATAATAAGTAGTAACTGTCTAAATTACACAAAAATTACTTTTTTACAAAATGTATTTTAAATAACTACTTTAAACAGTATATTTACTTAGTCAGCCCTCACCGCAAATTAAACAGTTAATCAAATCTCTCAGTAAAGTGCTCCATATATCTCTAGTTAAGAGTTTTAAAATGAAATAAAATCAGACAGTTCCTGACTTATTCTCTCTATCAAAATCTTATGTGGTATAATTTTATATTGATCTAAATCTTTCATAAAAGTAATATAAATCAACATTAAGATTTTGAAAGAAAATAAGATAAGGATAAATTAAAATTCAATTTACGAAAGGATATAATGAAACAGGAAATAACATAGTATTGTGAGAAAATCCATAAATATAAAACAAATAATGGCACAATTGAAACACCACACCTAGTCACAGGAAACAAAAAACACACCACATATTATGTTAAGAATGAAGAAAGTAAGACTCATTATGTCTATGGGGGCACTGTGTCTTCATCCCACAATGTTAGTTATTCTATAATTGACTAACTCTAATCCTGGGTAAAGATTTTTGAATTTTTTTTTTTTTTTCAAGTAATGTATTATTCCATTTTATTCCATCGATGGATTCTTTGTCATATCCAGTTTACTCTATGAGATGACCAGTCTCTAGAGGATATATTTGTTTCCTAATCATTTATTTTTGTTTATTTATAAATCAGGTACAAAATACGTCTTTCACCCGATCCAAACAGGAGTTAAAGAGGAGCTCACTCGATAATGCGCGGATTGACCAAGGTGAAGACATTCTCAAGAATAGAAATGGTTCAGCAATAGGTTACTATTTAGGTAACTTGAGAATGAACAAGGTTCTCTGATTCATAATGGGGTATTAATTGCTCAATATTGGCTTTTTTCATAAAAATGTGTGTGTGTGTGTGTGTGTGTGTGTGTGTGTGTGTGTGTGTGTGTGTGTGTGTGTGTGTGTGTACTGAAAAACATTATTGCTATTTTACTGAAATTCACTTCCACCAAGTGAGTGATACAGCTGCATACTGGAATTATTTTTCAACTATTGTTTGTAAATGTCTTATTTCTAGTGACATGACATGCTTTATTTTGCAATACCTTGATTCATCATAGCTGTGTTTTGATTCTGAACAAATTTCTTCATCTACCATTTGGTTTAGCATTGTGATGACTCTCTGATATACCTGCGCCGCTGTTGGTCTTCGAACTGGGTCTTTTGTAAGCATTTCTGTTACAAGTTCTCGGAAATCTGATGAATAACCATCTGGGACAGGTTCAAAAGTACCCTGTGAAAAAAGACTATTAAATTCATATAATAAAATAAATCCAAAAACAAATATTACAGTAGTAAGGGCCTTTTTTTTAGAAAAAGCAATAAAGGGTTGATGAAGTCAACGTAGTATTAAGCACAAGACATTAAGCTTTGTATACCATACAGCCAAATGTGAGAAAATTTTAAAAAGAAAGCTTTTTTTGAAATTTAAGTTTTTGAGACAAATTTACTTTACACTTTGAAAAATATTTTTAATGATAACTGAAATTGCCACAATCGGATGTCCAAGAAAATTGTATGGCTTAAGTAAGTATTGGCTGAACTACAGCATGTATGTACAGCTGATCGGTACATGTAGACTCAAATAAGTTAAAGTCAAAAGTAATACTTTTTTAAATCCAAATTCACACTAGTAAAAACTTTCACCTATGTCTGCATGGCTTGTTTGTAGCACCATTATAACACTGTGGGTTTTGAAAAGCTATGAAAGAAATTAATTAGAAATGAAACATTGAAAATATTATAAATATATCTATGCTTAAACACTTAAAAAGACATTATTTCCCATTTAGACTTGGTTTTGTAATTAAGTAAATGTCCCTAAAATAAAATATTTTTATTGCAAGTCTACTTCGTACATATTAATGAGATTTTCCCATGTGGCAAGCCTACATTTCACAGCCATAAAAATGGCTCATAGATAAAAAAAGGTAGGCCACACGGACATAAGTTATTTATTAAAGTAATAAACAGAAATCGTTCAGCAAGTACATTTTAAACACAAATTTACATGCTTACCTTTATGATTTTATTCACCAATGCAGGTAAATTGGAGCCTTCAAAAGTTTTCTGCAGACAGGCCATTTCATACAATATACAGCCTAGAGCCCAAATATCTGACTTCTGGTCGTATTGCTTCCCTTCACACTGCAATAACATACATTAAACACATTCGTATATAACTGTTCTCTTATTTTATCTGTGATGTATATATCTGTTTAAATACATTAATTAGTCAGTCCTCACTATAACAAACTAACTGGAGGATGACGAAATCCATTGTAACGATTCATAATTTTCAGATAATCAAACTCCATTTCTTTAAAAGATACTAACAAGCAGAATGAAACAGTATGTAAACTAGTAGCCTACAAAATTAAACATGATGTCATATGGCCTAAGCTTAATCAAAACATGGTCGGCATTATTTTAAAATAACAATTCTGCGTTGAAATACGCAGAAACAAAATATCAGGCATTTCAGTAACTAAATGTACACTTTGTACACTTCCGATTTTTGGCACCAATTTAATTAATTTTGATACAGCAACAAGAAGGTAGAATCATCTGTATATAATAAGGCTAAATGACGAAACGTGTATATCAGCCACCAAATTTGCATAGCTGAATCCTAACTCGTTAAAGTTAGTTCCAAAAGTAAAAACTGTATATACTTTTAATTTTAAGTAATTAGATTTAGGTACTAAATAAAGAAGTTATTTTATAATTTTATAAATTATAAATTTTAAATAACAATATCAGGAATAAAATTAAATAGTAATATTATATAATTTTCTTTATACAAAATTTTAAAAAATTGAGATGACTAAATTAGAATGACCAGAATAGTGCATATCGAGATTGGAGAAGAGACCTTTGATGGTCTCTTTGAAGGGATGCTTCTAAAAGAAAAAGACGCTTAACCAGTCGAGTTTAGGACCTCAACAGTTGTCTACTGCTCGGAAAAAAAGTTTTTTTCAAAAAGTTAATTTAATAATTTTAAAAGAAAAGATATAGGACAATAGACAAAAGACAACAAATAAAAGACATTCACTGAAGAGTCAAAATATAATAAATTGAAACCAGATAATTATATATATAGTGACTCTGCACAAGACACATGAGAAAACTTTCCATTTGGTGAGACCTTTTCATTATTTTATTAAGTGAAATTTTAACTTTTATTTTAAAATTCTAATGTCAAATTTTCAAATTATAATGAATCAATTTTTTTTAAAACATTAACTTCCTCAATAAATTTTATAACAAACATTTTTCTCATATCCAAATATTACCTAATTTTCAAGTTAACCCCCTTCAGGTTAATTCATCATTACCTTTTTTATTTTAATTATGTGTTTGTTGCCTATACTCAAAGCCTATGGATGGCACAATCACCCCACCCAAGATATTAACTAGAAATGGGTGGGGTCCATGCATTATCTATTATTTTTCATTGCATTGTTCATGCTCTAATAACAACATATAGTTGTAATTTTGCATCTATGTATAAAAAACTACCATATTACTAAGAATAAATTAAACAAACATTAACTATGATAAATAACAAAGGCATTAAAGTTCTTTTTTGTTTTACATTTTGTTTAAGGGTTGTATAAGACATCAACCTTATATATATATATATATATATATATATATATATATATATATATATATATATATATATATATATATATATAGATTTGCCATTCCTTAAACATTGCCTCTCCTTAAACATCGACCTCCACGGAGGCAAGAAATCAGGTTCACAGAACGCTGGAATATTTGGGTTTAGAAAACTGTGTGTTGTCTTATAAGCTGCGATGTTGGAATGCATTAGATTCATTGCAAACTTTAAAAAAATATGAAATATTAAGTACTGTGTTGAAAAGTTTTTAATGTATTGTAAGTGCGAGCAGAGTGATATTATTAATACGATACTTTATTGTATATGAATGCGTCTTAAATTTCAATTTTTCGAGTGAAAAATGCGAAGTAAACTGCTTTTTCCTAGGTTGAGGTTATGTCAGTGTTGATATCCATAATGTATTTTGTTCATTTGTGTCTGGATTTTTCTATTAGAAAACATAGTTTAAGGAAGAGTTGAGATGTAAAAACAAATACAAGTTTTGAAATATATTGTTACGAACAAAAATTCTGTTGGATTGGAGAAAACAAGACTGGAAGAAGTATATTAGATTCATTGCAGATTTTTTAAAAATATGAAATATTAAGTACTGTGTTGAAACGTTTCTAATATGTTGAAATGCGAGCTGAGTGACATATTAAAACGATACTTTATTGTATATGAATGCGTCTTCAAATTCAATTTTTCGTGTGAAAAATGCAAAGTGAACTGCTTTTTCCTAGGTTGAGGTTATGCCAATGTTGATAACCATAATGTATTTTGTTCATTTGTGTCTGGATTTTTCTATTACAAAAAGTAGTTCAATGAAGAATTGAGATGTAGAAACAAATACAAGTTTTGAAATATATTGACAAAATATTGTTACGGACCAAAATTCTGTTGGATTGAAGAAAACAGGACTGGAAGAAGGTTAGTAAACCCATGAGTGTGTTACTATAATTTAAGATTTCACATTATTTATAACTTATAATATTAACAATTATTGTACATGACAAATAGTTGGAGGACCAACAATCACTTTTATAATAATTACTATATTAATAATAGTAAACTGAAACTAATGTATTAGTAATAAATTTTTACATATCACTAAGATATCAGTTTATTTTTAATATTAAAGTAGGCTACTTGGTTGTAACATTGGTAGATCTAGTAATATTTTGCAAATATCTAAATAATATGTCTATGTCTACTTACAGACCAAAGAAAACTTACAACTAAGCATTATAGTCCAAATATGTTTTTTTTCTTATACCTACTACTGTAATGGGGTGAGGTTAGTCTAAAGTAGGTTTTTATGTGAAAATGAGAATATATTGACAGAAAAGTATAAAATATTTCTAAAGCTAACAGTTACAACTTATAAACTATATTAAGCTCTGTAAGGACATAACATACTTTCTTCTCTTATTTATATGATGGAGAAAAGATAAGTTATTTGTGTATTTAATATGCCTCAGGTATAATATAATTACAATATTTTTATAAAAATTAAGTAGGCCTAATATTAACCCACACAACATTTATTAAGTAACGATTTTATACAATTTTTAACAGAAAAATTTTGCGACATTATTATTACATTTTTACATTATATTGAGCATGGAGGATTTACTTTGCAAATTAGTCAGTAATTAATTCAATGCAAGTTTTTGAAGTAACAAGATGATAGGCTCTAACTAATTGTGAAGTTACAGTTGTTTTTAAGTCTAAAATATAGCAATATTTGTAGAATTCACAAGAATAATTTAATATTGCTACCAGCATGTTATTGTTCAATATAAGCTAAAGGCAGTCAATTTTTAAAACAAAATATAGTTTTTATATAAAATGATGATTACTTATTATATTAGGCCTAACTATTTTTAATTTCAAATCTATATTTCACTCAAACCCATATTAGACTAGTTAGGTTCATTTTTTTGTCTTTCATTCATTTGCGCAAAATGACATTTTGGATTTTTCATATAGGCCTATACATTTAATTAAATTAAGTGTTTTGGCAAAAGAGCATTCAAAAGTCAGCTGAGGGATAAGTATTAAATACAAATTTATAAAAAGTTAATATGGTTTAAAATAGCTAATGAATAAACTAATCCCAGGCTTACGAAATTGAGGCTATGTCCTTCTTTCATAAAGAACTAGATAAACTTTAATGACTTCTACAAATTCAGTATAAAATCAAAGTTTGTAACAACACTATATTTTGATTTAGTTTTGCTTTGACATTTTCTAGGCTAATAATAAATCTATTATATAGGTTACAATACGTATAAGTAAAATGTGTACATTAATATAAAAATTTAACAGTTTGGATTGTAATTACCTCTCGGGTATGTCTGACTTTTCGGAACTTTTGCAAAAATTATGACTTTACTATTTTTTTCCTTTTATTATATGCTTTGTCATTTTGTTGAGAGATATTAACCCATGGAAGATTAACTTTATTATGATAAATTATGACTTTTAGTAATTTGTTACAAATCTATATTCTGATGTCCATTTTTACTGTATGCTATGATACTACTAACAACAAAGATTAGTACGTTTAAGGAATATAAGTTATATATGTAATAAATGAGTTAACACCCAACAGCTAAGTTGAATTAGGTTACCAAGTTCTTTTTTTAAGAAAAAAATTATATTCTTTTGATCAGTAATAACATGCGTTTCATTAAATACCCAACAGTGAGTCAAGTTAGGTTAAACACGCAACAGCTAAGTCGAGTTAGGTTATCAAGTTCTTTTTTTAAAAAAAAATATGTATTCTTTTAATTATGAAAATACACTTTAAATTTAACAGTTTGGATTGTAATTGGCTCTCGGGTATGTCTGACTTTTCGGAACTTTTGTAAAAATTGTGATTTTACTATTTTTTTGCTTTTATTATATGCTCTGTCATTTCGTTGAGAGATATTAACCCATGGAAGATTAACTTTATTATGATAAATTATGATTTTTAGTGATTTGTTACAAATCTATATTCCGACGTCCATTTTTACTATATGCTGTGATACTACTAACAACAAAGATTAGTATGTTTAAGGAATATAAGTTATATACGTAATAAATGAGTTAACACCCAACAGCTAAGCTGAGTTAGGTTACCAAGTTCTTTTTTTAAGAAAAAAATTATATTCTTTTGATTAGTAATAACATGCGTTTCATTAAACACCCAACAGTGAGTCAAGTTAGGTTAAGCAACAGCTAAGTAGAGTTAGGTTATCAAGTTCTTTTAAAAAAAAAAAATATGTATTCTTTTAATTATGAAAATACACTTATCGTTATTATGAAACATTTATCCTTTTTACCATTAAAAGCATGTTACCTACTTTCGAACAGTAGTCATTTTGAGGTTATGTTGGTAACTTTTATTTTCACTTTTTTGTAAATTCTACTTGTTTCTTTATTTTTATATTTTTGATAAATTAATATTGGTCCCAATAACTCAGTTTTACCATCTCTTGTTTATTGGATTGTTTGCTTGTTAATTAATTGAGGATTATTGTATTCCTTAACAGGTTCGGAATATTGTAAACCAGTTTTCCAGTATATTTTATAATTCCACAAGGAGAATACCACTTGATATAGTTCACAAGTAACTAGCATTAAGAAAATGTATATTAATTTTTGCTACATATTATACATATACACGTCCTAAAATAATTAATAATGTTTGTTTACATATTGCCTTTTTAATTTATTGCTGAAGGTAGCCTAATCAAAAATTACAATTGGTAAATGAAAGACCACACAAAATTGGCCTTCATGAAATTATGACCATGTGATTGGAATAAAAGTTTTTTTTCAAAAAATGTCAAGGCATTTGTATAAATTATCATTTGATGGACTATCATGATATTAGGCTAGGCTATATAGAAAATATATTTTTCAGCGAGTTATTTTTTTAAGAGAAATATATGTGTTGCAGGTTAAACTTGAGAAACCTTTCAACTACAAGTTTTAAATTACAGTAATCATCACCTAGCCAAAGATATTTTGGATTTGAACATTTTTGATTTTATCAAATTGAATATGTGCCTATTTTATCAGTGAAAAGAATAAACAACTCAGTAAGTACAACTTTGTTCACCTCGGCCTTAAAAATTATCAAGTTTAATAATTTTTATACGTACACAGTTAATCAGATTTCACTCTAGGTAAATCTTGTAGTAAAGTGTTAAGCGTATGTGTGTTTTAAGTTAAATAAAGAAAAAACACTTATAGCCTATTGTATATATTTTGAAATCTGCATTAAATGTAGTGCTGTTCTCCTATTTTGTAGTTTTAAAGTTATATATTTTGTTGCTTGAAATTGAGGTGAATATTTATAATGTTGAGAAAAAAATTTTAGCATTACTAATTTATTTGATCAGCAGTTTTATTATAAAAATAGAACATTAGCTATCAGTTTGATACAAAAGTACAAATAGTTATCAGTCTATATACTACTGCAAAGTGTAACTATTTTAAGTTCATAATTAAAATTAGAGGTAATAGCTTTGTATAGTTATAATATATATTTTTTTCTAGGATCAGTCTTCAGTCATTGAGAAATTGGTTTGTCATGAAAACATGCAAATACTGGAAGCTTATAACAGAAGAAACTCCTGAACGTCTATTGATTGTGCTAAAATGATATATAAAATATTCTACTGATTGATTATATGAATGATATATATAAATACTGATTGTACCTTTGCTGCTCACTATGTTACAAATAAACCGTATGGGCTATTCTTAAGAAAGATGATTTTCCTTGTGCTTTTACATTCATAATTATACCAACATCCAGCCATAGCCTACACTAAAAAAAAAAAACTAACAGGCCTAAACATTAGTCTTCTTAACATATCTTAGAAACATTTTTAACAAAAAGTTTGAAGTATTTTTTTCTACAGAAAAGCTTATTTTATAATTATAAAGAAGTAATATTTTCATTTTTGTTTTGCATTTCTAAAATTTTTTGGTTTTAAAAACTGGTAAAAGCAAGAAATAGCTGGAAAACTGGTTATTACAGTGCTTCAGTCTTTCAGTTTTTATGACTAAAAGAAATAATTTTAGAAAAAACTATAAATAATGTAAAATAAAGTAACCTAATATATCTTACACAGTATTTATTAAACCCATTTATACCCACTTTCATCCATTCGTATTGGGCTAGCAGCGACACATGTTGATTTTTTTATTATAAGTAATTCCATGACCAGCATAAAAATCTTTAATTTTAAGTATTAAAAAAAATTATATTTTTCTACTGGCATTCTGAGAAAAGATATGAATGTTAACCTTCAGTTTATAACTTGTATATATGACAACAAAAATTGTATGACACACTCTACCCTTACCAGATCCCTTCACCTTGGTAAAATACTTATGTACAGTTTTGTCTGATGAAAATAATGCTTAAAAATTAGGTATTTATAATGGATCACCACATATCATGATACCTCATACATATTGATAACATATTGATCATACATACATCATCAAAAATCACACATATTGATGTATGATGATTATACTACATTTTTGTTGTATTTCATATTGTATGACAAAATTAAGTAATATAAACATGAGGTACATTTTTTTAATTTATGATTTTATGCAATTTTTAATGAACTTCATACATTAATACGTTATATTACCATTTACATTGCATGCATGAACAATTTATTATGTGAACTTTTTAATAATAAACTGACCCTGACTCTTGAAAGTAGTCTGTAGTCAGTAAACTGGCATGAACTCCAAATATGATCACAGTGGGCAATAAAATAAGGTTAGTAAGCTTCACACATCCCCATAGTTCAGGTTTTCAATTGTTTGATTATTTCTTCAATCGGGCAAAAAATTGTTAAAGATTTTTATTGATATGCTTTAAAACATATACTTAAATGTAAGCCTAAATATTTATTTAAATATACATGAATTTAGCATTTTAGGATAAAAAATTGGTGGTGAACCATTTATTTTATATTAACCAAATACTATAGAATTATTTAAAGTATCAGTAAGTGAATACTATGAAATTTAGTGGCAGTAAATTTTTAAAAAACTTTTTATTTGCAAACCTTTTAATTACATTTAAACCTTAGATATAGCTTAGGTTAACAGGGATTGCAGCTGTAGATATACCAGTAGGCCTACTTCAAAAGTCTCCATTAGTATATTATTTCTTTTTAGTTTGCTTTATTATGAAGTATCAAGGTTTTAAATTTTCGCTCCTGTACCCATACACGTCAGGACATTTGACATTAAAAATAAGATTTCTAGTCTAATTAAAAATAAATAAAATTTCTGTTATATGTGGTTATTTACTATTCTATCATCATATTTATTTTGAATTATCAATACTTGGGTTTTATGAGAACACAGTCTATGAAAACTAGGCAGTTTAAAATCATTTAAGATTACTATCTCCTGCAAAAGTGGAGTTTTCCCATTGAATTGTACTGCACCATTGACCACCTGCAAGGTGCATTTTCTGCACTTGTTTTTTGTTTACAGGGTGGAAGACATTTACGACTTATGACAGTATTGCACTTTCACATGTTATTCTGTTTTGAGGATGTAATAACAATAGTACACACTTATTCATAAGTACTTAACACTGCTTTTGTTCCGGTTACAATCACACTATCTTAGGTACTTCATTAAAAGCAACAGTAAGTGATAAAAACCTTGTATCAATTCCAGGTACGTTATTGGTTATATATATATTTACCATACCATGTTACAAATTATAGTCATGAAACCATTCACAGCACCCTACAGATGTTAACCAAGGTGGTAATTGTAATATACTAACACACCAACCTTTCTGGCATTTTTCGAACAAAGTAGCTTAAGTAAATATATGTATTAAATAAGTTTAAGTAGCAATAGTGGTCACTAGACAGCATGTTTATTGCTACAGTAAATAATTTGAGTGATATAAAAAAATTATATCAAGGCAGGCATATTATAATTTTTTTTATGGGTTATGCTAATCCAAAACGACATACTGCAGCTGTTAGGTTAGATTATATTTCATATCGAAATGCTGCTAGACTATAATATTTCTGCTTCTTCTTTGTTGTTCATTACTCTTTTAACCATTTTCCAAGGGAATCATGACCTCGTATAACTTTTTGGAGCAGGCTATTTTGAGTTGTACTGCTTATCGCACCAAGGTTCAATGACATCGAAAACAAAAAGACAGCAATATTTCTTTCCTATGTTTGTTGGTTTTATTTTTTTTATTAGCACAACATCAAAATTCTATATAAAAAACACTTGAGGTGATATTTTGGTACTTAAAATAATTCACCAACATTACATAAAACATTGCATAAAAACTTGATGAGCAAATCGAAATCAATATTTAATACTTGTCCGTTAAATTTTTCTCATACTTAGCTTATGATAAAACTTGAACTTAGTTGTTTAAATTTGTATTACCAAAGACATTAAAATTTTTTTAATGTAAATTTGTACCTTTTATATATAGCACCTGTATGTATTTGGCTATGTAGGCTAATCACAATAGGCTATATTGTGATTTTATAGCTAAATAGCTTACAGAACTAAAATTTGGCCCAAAATATTTTAATCATATTTTTTGTATTATTATTATGCAAATCAGTTTATTAAAAATCAATTCCCAAGACCTAATGAAAAACATTTTATTGTTTTGGAAGTACAGTACTTCCCTCTAAACTACAAAATTTAAGTAGCCTAAAAAAGTGGCATGCGTGAAAATAAACTTTAGGCAAAACTTAGATCTACAGTCAAATTAGTGATTTAATACATATGTATATGTATTACTTTTATATAAAAGTAGAAGTGAAAGAAAAGGTAGGTTTTGTAATATCAACTACAACTCTAACCTGTTTGAACTGTCAAACCAAAATTATGAAATAGTACAAGAGCCACAAGTTTTGCCATATCTAATGAATACAACAATAAATCTCAAAGAAAGAACAATTTAATTGGTTTTATGTGTAGGGAAATAGAACTTTACAGTTTCGGTATATTTGTAGGTGATAAAACTTTAAAAACATAAAACATAACCTCAACTATATACATATACAGGACTTCAGTAGTGTTCAGTTTGGCAAAAGGTTTAGACTGGAGGCAAGGTCTAATGGTATATATCTGCAAAGTTAGACATCAATTATATTTAACGACATCCGGAGGCAACAATCTATGTTTGACAAACAAATGTTTTATGCTAACCTTACATCTTGCCACCGGGAGGCAATATTTGATTAATTACATAAGAAAAAATTGTATTATACATTAGAGCATATTGGAATAAATGTCTTGAATCTGTTATTTTGAACATATACTCAAATGGGATGACACATATATCTTTACAATTAGCTGAGATATAAGGCTGTGAATGTGGAGGCAATATCTAAGGATTACGGACATGGAGGCATATTCTAATGAATGATATATATATATATATATATATATATATATATATATATATATATATATATATATATATACCTTAAGTAGATATTAATTACTAGTATTTTGTTTTTCAAACCCAATGAACTTGAATGTAATATATAAATAAATAAAGATATCGTATGTTAATATGATTTAATGAAATTTTATAAAATAAATATATGTTGCAAATATTCCGCTGTGTCATTTTATTTTACCGTTATAATAAAAGTCCATTATTTTGAAATTTGTGTATGTATGACAAAAAAACATAAAGTTTAGATTTCTTTAAAAAAAAAAAAAAAAAAAAAAAAAAAAAATTGCTGGAGAAATATATTTTACATTTTTTTATTACTAACTCATTAAACTTACTTTTATGATCTTGTACATGCATCAATCAGTAGGGGTGCACATCAATAAGATTGAACAGAAGTGTGTTCATAAAACAGTGTATCTGTCAGGGTTGGTAAGTGTTGCTCTAGCCTACTTTCATTACAGGTAGGACTTGAATAAAATATATACATATTTAAAACTTTTGATATTTACAATGGAACCAATATGTCAATATTTGAATTATACCATATCATAAAGTCATTATTTAAATGTAGTACAGTAAGAATAACAAATAATAATTACATACAGCTATTTAATTATGAATAGGAATTATAAACAAAACTAAAATTAAGTGCCTATTTTCTTTAAGTTGCCATCTAGTAGTTCTCAAATTGAGTTCATTATATCAAAAGTCTGTTAAATCAATGTTCGTTATAGCAAAAACCAGCAGTATATAACAATTCTGATTATTCAGCTATAATTAAGAAGAATAAATCAATATATTTACCATTTCTGGGCTTATATAATAAGGTGTTCCTAGGACAGTCTGTGCTTGGGCCTTAGTGGTCATCATCTTAGAGATACCAAAGTCGCCAACCTTGATGGACTTATCTTTGGTGAGAAAAACATTTGCTGTCTTCAAATCTCTAGAATAAAAAAATATCAAATAGTACAGGCTAAATGAGGCTCATTCCCAGTTGACAATATGCAACCAATAGTGTACGATCCGTAAGAACCGCATATTAATTAATATATCACTTCAGATTAAGGTTGTAATAACTGAGAACAACTCATTGTGTTTTCATTACATATTCATTGTTACAAAGTAATTAATGAATATCTTAAAATTAATCATCTTCATCTCACGATGAACCTTTTGTATGTTCCACTCTGCAGTCAAGACAAATCTCTGTGAATGGTGTGAAATTATTAAACCTGGTATTTTAATGCATATCATTGTTGCCATCCAATATGCAACTGTCATGACGTCATCGTGCAACAATCACCTATGACAACTCATTGCTGCCTCATCCAAAGACAATATCAACAACCATTTTAATATTAAACTTTTCCAAAAATGTGTCACATTATCTTTTTCTTTTGAATCCAGTTCTCCAATCATTTTCTTAAATGCCCTAATGAAGGTAACAACTTTTAAAGGCACATTGGTCTAAAAGACTGCATAAGGGATGTAATGTTAGGAGGTAAAACAATACCTTAACATTTGCATGGATATTTTCAACTGTTTGTGGATGACCAGGCGCTTCAATTAATTAATATTTTGAAAGGCGTTTGCTCCCTCTTGCAATATGATTTTGATTCAGGAATGAGTAAATTAGGAAAATATTCTTGAAATAAAATGCTTGTAACCCAGCCTTTTTATTTGATTTTCAATAAACTGATTAGTCTTTTTTGAGATGCCTTTAAATGCACTTGGTATTTTAAAATGATAAATAATTTACGGTTTTAATTTAAATTGTCTGCTGCATTAGAGCCTAACGCCTGGATATACTTTTCCAAGAGAGGCAAGTTCATCTAAATGAAATACTAGCCTGGGTTTGTAATTTTCTTTGGAAATTAGGTCCTTTAAAATTCTCGGGAACATATCAACATCCAACAGCTTCTTTATTGGTGGTTGCAACTTCCACAGTTAGTTTTAAACTGTTGAAACTATGACATTTCTTAAATTTTTGGAGCCATCTGTTACTTGCAATTAAAGATTTTGCTTTCATTACATCAAATTTTAGTGAGTCATATATACTAACAGTTTTCTTTTTAATTACTTGCATCAAAATGGGTAATATAGCATTATTGAATTTTAATGTTTAATCCATGTGTATAGAATTTTTTCTATTTTCTCCTAATTGCTGGCTGAATCACAGAAACTCACACTCTTCGAATGCATGGTAATTCTACATACTTCTTTTATCTTTTTAGATCTCTCCCTAATTGTCTGATGTGTTGGTTCTCTAAGTCCTCAGCTTTTTTCACTTCTCATATTTTTTAAATATAACTTTTTTTAAATGTAAGAATATTTTGAAAAAGTAAAGGAATAATTTCTAATAGGCACTGAGTATTTTATTGTGTCAACTAACTATTTATGATACCAGCAAAACAAAACACCACAGTGGTAGTAAGGATGCACCATTGACTGTTACTCTTACTGTTCAGGCAATAATGAGGCCAGACTTTTATTTTTAAAGATACCCTGGAAATTATTGCCTTACTGCCCTACAAAAAAACCAAACACCCATCAATCAAAGGCATGTTTGTGTTAACTCAGCACACACAATGTTTATTTCTGCAGCACAACACTATGTTATGTTAGAAATTATTTAACAAAATGAAAACTCTCTTATAATATGTCTAGCTCTTTATCTGAAACCTAAATTGTTAGCAGGTCATTTTTCATTCTGCGAATTAGACCTGTGTCCAGGTCGACTGTTAGCCGGGGTACCACTGTATTGCAAAACACAGTTCAAAAATTTTTTAAAGATATCAACATATTCCAGGCCTTAAAAGATGTTTTTTATCTGGACTTTTGAGACTGCAGCCAACTACTGGCAATCATTGTTTAGACCCCCATCATGTGTGACCTGCAGAGATATAAGTTACTCCAGGATGAGAGTTAGGTTTCAGTGTCTAATTGTTAAGGGCTTGAGCCACCTGTCTTTAAAGTCTGAAGAAAAATACTCATTACAAAATTCAACAATGAATTGGTGCAAAAAAACCCCTTTTGTTGAATGTTATAACTACAATATAAATAGTTTACTAGAAAATAATTATTTACTAGTATTATAATTATACTAGAAAATAATGTTTCACTCTACCTATGTAAGATGTTATTCTCATGCATGTACTCTAAAGCCGCAACTATCTGAGAGAATAAAACTAGTATTTCTTTCTCATTCATATGTGCTTGGTGAGAAATGAGCTGTGATAGAGTGCCTCCGTCTGCATACTCCATTTCTATCATTAGGACTCCATCCACCTCAAAACTGCCCAGATAACTGAAGCACATCATGAACAATTATGTTTCTATCATTTTACATTGTAAAGGAAAAAGCACACAACTGTTTTACTGATATGATAAAAATAAACTAAACAACAATCATTTTTTTTATCTGATTTCACCACTGTATTAACATAAAACACATCAAAAATACAAAACTGAAACCATACTGTTCATTTTTCATTTTTGTATTTTCAGTGGAATTTAAATGTCAACTTATGTAGGTTTTTAATACTGGTATGATGATGAAATAAGATTTTTAGAAGTGTACGATAAAAAGGCTATGATATTTTTTAAGATTTGAAACGGCCCTCATTTTGAAACACTTAAAAAGATTTTGTAAAAAAAATGAACTTGTCTAAGCTCAAACAAAATCAACTTTTATGCTAAGTTTTGATCAAATTAGATAAAAATTGTGAATGTGATCACGATAAAATTACTTTATCAACCCATTTTGGAATCAGGGTCAGTGTTCACATCACAGTCACGGATCTGAATTTTACCATCACAGCATCACGGCATGAACTCCAAAAGTTCATTTTCCAATGGAAATTCCCTAATAACCTAAAGGTTCATCCTATCAATTGATAAGCAAAATTTTAAATTAACTCAGTAGTACAGTAGCTATGACAATACATCTAAAATAGTTCTAATACATTTAACTTAAATAAGTTTTAAATAAATTATCAATTTAGTAGATTTGTTGCTATTAAATTAGTCTGTGGAAGTCTTGTAGCATTGTGGAATAGTTATCTGAAAAAGGAGCATCAACATGTGAGCCCACGCAACTGATTAAACATCAGCTGAAAGAGCCTTGGGACTGACGACCAGGCGGTGAATGGATAATACATTTTAATGTAGCCAAAATGTTCCTCTCACCAACAGTTCATTCTTATTCCTTCTATTCCATAAATATAATGCATTCAATATAACATACTTGACAGAATATATGTTATGTTTTAGATTTGATATAAATATTGCAACTATATTAGGCAAATTTTTTTTCATTCAGGAACTAAATATTTTATCATTTGCAAATTATGTTTTCTGGGTTGTGAGAAAATTTAACACTTCTGGATTTTAGTTATTTTTTAACTAATTATTTGTGATCATAACTGTTATAAAGTTTTATTTCTAAATCTAAAATTATGTTACTATAGTAAAGTAACATTACCAAAGTATTATAAAATGTATTTCACTGTTTACTGCACTCATAATTTTATAAATCAAATCTTTAGTTTCAGAGTACTTACTAGTTAATCAGTGATTTATTTTTTATTAAGTACTGATAAAATAAGTTTTGATACCTACATTATTAAATATTTATTGTGGTTTGAAGTCCTTTGTACTCATGAAATTTATGATTTTTTTGTATTCTGCTCTTTCACGATCCAAGAAATGCGTAGAAACAGGGGAATAATTGTTTTAGAGCTATTGCGCTAAACTGACATTATTATAATAATAAATAATAATTATAACCTTTACTACTACAATAAAAATTGTGAAGTTTTTTACAAAATATTAATGTTTTCCAAGGTAAATTAAAAATCAAGTAGTTGAAGACATACTGAAACCATTCAAACCAACCTTATGATGTTGGGGTGGTTGAGTAGAGATAAAACCTGAACCTCATTGAGTGCCATCTGTCTCTCAGAAGCTGTCAGATCTATCATGTTTATCTCCTTGATGACAACCAAAATATCATCCAAAGTCTTTCGGTAGAGTACCGCAGTTCCAAATGCCCCTTTAAACAATCAAGGCATATCGTGTACATACGCAATTAATATGTACAACTTTACCTATTACATCATTCAGTTCACAATATGTCTGACCTTTGCAATTGGAAAACTATTTTATTATTACAAAAAACAAAAATTACAAATTCCTGTTCACAAATTATAGTTGTTAAGTCCACTTACAACTTGGAAAAATCAAAAAAGACAGAAGTTTTCAAAAAGATAGAAATATCAAAAAATGACATTCTCTGAAAAGAAATCACATAATATAAACTGTTGCTCTTTTTGTGTAATTGGATAGTTTAAGTAATAAATCTATTTTGAAATAACAGTGTTAAGACAAACAACTGATTTTCGTACTTACCTTCCTACCGGAGGACCAATAGGCTTAGAACCGACCTAGCTGCATTACTTGTTTAACCTTGAATACAGTTAATTTGATTTTTATCTTGAATGTTTTTTGAAAAGAGTGAAGTTACATTACGCAACAGCTCTCAACAGAATGAATTTATAGCATGTGTAAAATTTCCAGTATTTGGGCTTTTATATTAGTTGATCAATCAGTGTGTTTGTGGAATGATCAGAAGAATCTGAAAGATATGTATACAAAGAGCAGTTGCCTAAAACACAAAAATGTAGGTAGTTTTCTTAACATGAAAAGACAGATGACAAAAACAAAATGTTTAAAATTAAATCTGATCATTTTGAAGCTCAAATTGAAGGGTGATATTTGAAACACAAAGGGTAATAAAGACCAGTTAGTACTGCTGAAAATATGGCTGATATAAATAAAACCTCAACACTCATTTCTAAATAAACAAAACCTCATATCTAATTTTACTTTCCAGAATTATACTGCAGTAATGCAATAGTAATAGCAGTTTTTCAAATTTATTGTACAGTACAGCATATTAGAAAGAAAGAAGTTATTACAGATAACAGAATGGTGAGTTTGTAGTTGGCAAGTGATTACTGTATGAAGTTTTTTTAAAACATAGCTCTTCTAATTAAATTATATTCCACAAATTAATTTATTTCATTTAAATTTCATTTCATTAATTTATTTCATTAATTTTATTTAAATACCCTTAATTCAATGTTTTCTTTACAAATACATTGTTTGAATTTTGTGTGCTGAACAGTGTTTTTCGAGTTATGAGTTTTTTTACTTCTAAACAGCCGCTGCAAATATGGATTTTATTTTCAACAATATGAATTTCCGATAAATTGGATCTCCATTTAACTAAGGAGCTTCTGTACTAGTAAAATGATAACATTTTCGACTGATGTTAGAGAGCATTCACCTCCTACTCTTTAGATAACCACTCTGCATGGCAATCTTAGCTTTAGAATATAAAATAAATATATGTATTCACAACTCTGGGCTCACAATAGATATTTTTAATATTCACTTGCCATCAGCAACTGTTTTTGTTTTGAGATATATTATTCATTTTTGCTAACTTAAAACGGATCAACATGTTTAAAGAGTTGGAAAAACAAAATAAAAATTTGTCTTAAAGATACTTTAAACATCTAGTGAACTGCTCTCTTGCTGACGACTAAGCAGAAACTGCTTCAAACTAGTCTTGTTCTTTGTAATGTCAATCAGATGCATTAAACAGAACATGAATATGGGTATTAAAGTTAGGATAAACACTTCATAAAAAGAATCCAGTCAAGAGATCTACGAAGTGATGTTCCCTACTGCTCAATCCTGGCACATTACCATACACATAATATCATGCCATATTCATTTAAATTTTTGCGTATGAACTCCAGTGTTGGTATCAACAAAATTAATTGGATGATTTTCATTAAAGTGATTGTATACTGAAAAAACCCATTTTATCATTTAATACCATATCATTTTCACATTCTGAATTTTAATCTTTGTAAAACACTGTGATCATACAACAAAATTTGTAAAAGGTTCATTTTCAGAGAGAACAACAAATTTAGTTAGTATAAGCTCAGAATTGTTACATAAAAATGTTTTATTGTAACTACTACTTGACACCATCACTACGACTGTAACTGGCCAACACTTTGCCAAAAACCCTGTACTTTGACCCAAGGTAAGATACTCTTGTTATCTCTTCTGTATCCTTATATGTTAAGCTGTTGTTAATAAGCAAAAATGAATAACTTATTTTAAAATGGAAACAACTGCTGGTGACAGCAGATTGTACAAAATCTGATGTTGCAGCTAAAACTTCTTGTACAAATACACAAACACCCTTCTTCTAGAAACACCCCTTATCTTTATTTATTAAGATGAGGGAGTAGAAAAACCACAGTGTCAAATAATGTGTCTTGGGGAAGATGATATATATATATATATATATATATATATATATATATATATATATATATATATATATATATATATATATATATATATATATAAAACATCCAGCATTAAGCTAGTCAAACATTTTAATTTTTTACTAACAGTAAGTTTTCTTTAAGAAATAATTATCATACTAAGACTGTCTACTTAAAGAATGACTAATTATCACTCATAATAAAGATTTTTTTAAAATTACTTATAAGTTCTACAATTATACTTTTAATTGAACTCTTCATATATCTAGAGCTTATGTGCCCGCAGCATCTTTTTAACATTTTATCTTTTAAATAGATATCCTTACCTTTGCCAACAGTGCGTATTTTCTCATAACCACTCAGAAGTCCTTCTTTAGACTTATGCAGTAGTCGCTGTTGTAGTTCAGTCAATACGAAGTACAGCTCTGTAACTGTAGCACCATTCAGATCGGATCCGCTTATGTCTTCCACCAACATCACAGGACACTACATACGCAATAAAATTAATACTTACCATTTAGTAGTACAAATTTCAATTTTAAGTAATATTCTAAAGATATAAGCTCTATAACTTATTTTAGGGTACTTATGTAGTATAGTTTTTTCAAATAGTGATTTTATTAATATTTTCTTTATTATATACCTTATTATCCAATTAACAAATATTCATAAGCAGGAAATAATTTTTTTTAAGATTACTTACTATTATAGCCTGTTGTTTATTTTACGGAACTATATTGTGACATCATTACTGTTTACAATGGTAGTTGAATGGATCATACTAGATTTCGTAATGCTCATGCGCGTTATCATAATACACTACTGACTTAATGCCCATGCACTATCACATTCTAATACACATTACTTAATCTTAATACTTATTACTTTCTTGTTGTAAAAACATGGCATATTTGTGAACTATGCAATTTGCCACTTTTTGTCTCTTTAGGTTGGGATTACGGATGCGTTAATTTTCTCCTAAACCATGACATTTTTAAGAATCATATCCGTGTTTGAAAAGCGGCAATATTTTTATAATTAATAAGGAAATATTAAACTATTAATTAAATGTTTTTCACCCAACAAGTGTGTCATTTAGGTCTCCACTAATTTTTACAAAAAAAAGATTTTTAACATTTCAGTGATCAAAAACACATTACCTATTTTTGTGAGGTAGCAATTTTGAGGTTACCCAGGTTATTTTTATTTTCGATTTTGATCATACTTCCTGTATTTTCTTTGCGTCTATATTTTGGATTATTGCTTTTGGACATGTAAAAAAGTGTTTTAATGATAAAATTACAGAAAAATTGCAAAACAACCTACACTGCATATTTTCCTATTTTAGTAATAATTTATATAGTTACATAAAATATAAAAAATTATAATAAATTAATTATAAAGAATATATTTTAAAAAATTGTAATTTTTATACTATTTTATGTAAAAATGGTATGTATATATACATATATATGTATATTTATATATTTGTCTATAGGACCCAAACCTATCTACGGGCATTTATGCCCCCTATAGATTCTTTTTTGTATATTTTTATATATAAAAGGAATTTGGTAATAAATAAATAAACAAATAAAATTGTAAATATAGGGCCTACACAAGCAAATTCATTTCAGTAATATTTTATCTGAAATTGCTTGAATTCTCATATCGACTTTTAATTAATATTTGCAGAAATTGTTGATCATGAACAAGTATGAATTATTTTTAGGTATAATTAACAAAGTAACCAATATACCAAAAACAATTCCTTTAATTAAAAACTGATTAAATTTAAATTGACTGTCATTACAACATAAACATAATTAATTGACAATTATTCTCAGACCCTGTATGGGGGTGCAGACTAGCTGCACTAATTGAGAGGATTTAGATGTCCCTAGCGGTACCAGAGTCTAACACACACTTACATTTACAACTTTAACACTTTACACTCACACTTACATTTTGGGAAGCGATAATAGCCTCAATGTGCTTTTCACCATAAAATAAAAAATATTCTCAGAAAGATTCTTTGATACTACAAATAGAAATTAAGAAGGTTATTATTATTAGTTTTCAATTTAACTTCTTACATAACAAAGATTTCAATGTAAATTATCATAGTGGTTATAGGAGTCACTGATGATGAAGAGTTTGATGAATGGTAGAGATGTTGGTCCAGATGTCTACAAGCCTTGAGCCAAGTCAGATCAGCCATGATTTTCGACGATAAATTGTTACACTTAATGACAATTACATTCCACTTATTCAGTATTCTTACTGAATGAAATTAATAAATTCATAAAATTTTATTTAAATTTTATACAAGCAATTTTGTGCCACAGTACCACTTGATTCCAGGAATACTTGGTATAAATAGTAAATACTTCAAAAGAATTTTCGGTTCTATATCATTAATTAATATTAAAAAAACTAGGATGACAACAAACCCTTTAGTAACAATTATTAGCTGGATTCAATATTGTAATTATAAAATAACAAACTTTCTCAGTTATCTGACTTGTGACCTTTCTAGTACACAATTTTTAAAATGAAAAAGTTTGTGGTGGTGAAGTGAGGTACATTAACTGTTCAAAAACTGTAATGACTCTCCCCTCTATGTAACCTGCTGTACGTTTTTATATGAACTCCCTTCCATAGCACCTACATTTGCTTAAACAATAATGGTAAAGCAGTTTAATGTAATTTTCACATTTTTAACCTATGTGCATTACAATCAGGCTCGTATTTAGTACTATTACTGATTCACTACACTAAATAATGTTAATAAAATCGAAGGAGACTCAAATTTTATAGTAAACGCATTAAACGAGAAATAAAGTAAGCTTCTTAAGTTAACTTTCTTTTAAACTTAATAATCACATAATCCATTATCGTTCCGATAATGAATTGACGTAGCATTCCTCAAGAACACCCTTTGAGTTGCAAATTGTTTTTCAGCAGATAAATAGTCATAAATTATTCTCTGAACAGTATTCTGAACACAAAAGACAACAAATGAACACAATACAACCACGTTACCACGTTGTATTTTTATATTTGACTCTGGTCTGGACTCTGATATACCAGACCGTAATAATAAGTGTTGCCAATCTCAACCGCAATAATTACCCACAGCCAGATGTAAAATTACCCGCAAATTCCTAAAGTCAATATTGTATGTGTTTTTTCAAATAGAAACTATTATCTTTTGAGATATTCGCACACAATTTTACAAGTATGTTATTTAAGGTCTAAGGGCAAATATTGTGGAGATGGCGGACTCATCACACCCACCTTCACTCCAAAAATACCTATTTTGCTCAAATCAGTTATATCATCAAAAGGAAAAAATATTTGTTCGCTATCTTTAGCAATATTGGTATTCACGAGATCTAAAATTTCCTTTAAGAGACTTTTGACCTCCTTAAAAATTGGATTTTGTTGAAATTTGATCATAAGATAGTATTTGTTTTCTTATTTATCCTAATGAATTCCATTAATCATTTTAATTTAGATCCAGGCTACACGGGTACCTATGGATGATAGTTTGCTGTAAAACCTACTCTGAGTACAAAAACAAACAATAAAATAGTGTTTTCGGAAAAAAGTAAATAAAAAAATAAACTGACGTAGGAACAAAATACGAGCCGAGTATGAATCATATGTAAAGATTACTCTGAATACGAAATGAACTACAGAGCAAAAAAAATTCAGCTCCTGTAATGGAGTCAAAAGCGGCATCCTTTTAATTAATTCATAGCTATAATAAACAAAGCTAAATTTGATTAAAATAAATAGAACCATGTAAAAATTCATAATTTAGAAGTTAAAATATGATTCGAACAATAACTTATAAACACAAAGCATGAGTAAAGTAACCTTTTCCTTTTTTCATAACCATTTCTTGCGTTTTTACTTATCACAGTGAAACCAAAATTCTCATAGACTGTCAAATTACTTTTGATGCAATAACTTATTTTGCTGTAGCGTGCCAAACTATTTCTGAAAGATGTAGATAAAGTGTTTTTCTTTCTTATTATTTGTTCCCCAATCGCATATATGCAAAACTTTAAATTGGGACACAAGTAAAATTTGATCTACATGTACAATGTATATATAAGGCAATAAATGAATTATTTTTAAATTCATTTTGGGTTGTGAGGTGCAAATACCTGAGTCCTCCTCTTTCTACGCCTCTGACTTGTAGTAGGCCTATCTGTTTAATATCTTGTCTTGCGATATACACATTGTGCAACATTTTTAAGAATAATAATTATTTTATCATATCTATAAAAACAAATAAATAAATAAAAAGTAATCAAAATAAAATAAAGAACTATAATTAATAAACAAAGCTAAATTTGATTAAAATAAATAGAACTATGTAACAATTCATAATTCGGAAGTTAGAATAGGTTATGGAGAATACATTATACATTAGACACAACACATGAACCAAGGCAATGGCCGACGATATTCCAAAACGGTAACAACGCGGCACTTTTTTTGCAATTTTTTTTGAAATAATGATCTAAGGGGCGGGGAATAGCAAAGTAGTTACAAAACTAATATTTCAGGAACAAAAAAGAAAACAACATTTGTAAATACATCGAGTATTAAAACTAAAAAATAGAAAAGCCAGATTGAATATACGAAGTATACCACCTTGAATTCTGCATTGCAACATGTGAATAAATAGGCAGAGCGTGAACACACAAAACTGTCGCTGAACTACGAATTTGGCGTGGAGAGAGAGGGAGGGAGGGAGATAGTGAATTAGCATGACAAACAAAGGAATACAAGAAAAGAAATTGTCTTATCAAAAATGTTTTTTTCAATTTTTGAAAGCAAAAAAATTGCTTTCAAATTTCAAGTTTTTGACTCATTTAGGTCAAAAATAGTACTTTTAAATTTCAAAAACTCTTGAGTCATGGGCAAACTTACCTTAATTATGAATAGTATTTCATAAAAATTGGTTTATTTCTTTTGATTAACAGCAATATTAACAGACTATCTTACAGATAAAACTTCTTTTCTTAATTCAAAAGATATAAAAATAGCTGTCTATTAAGTTTTTAAAACTGGTTTTTAATCAAAATACTTTATACAAAACAACAAAATTAATTCATACAGTGAAGAAATAAAACAATAAAGGAAAATTCTTTTCTTCCCTACTTTATTAGTATAATCAGAGATATTAACTAATGGATTACCATGAAATTGAAAAAAAAATTGTTGTTTGCACATCTACTTATACACTTAAGAAAGTAATGCTCTACATAGATACTAACCATAAAAACTGTAATTTTTGGATTTTATTCAGTCACATTATTTTATGAGTCATGAAACACTATACATCTTTAACCAAAGATCCTCGTAGTAATTTAATTTTGTATTAAAGTAAATTAAAAAATTTTGCACATCAAACTATAGAGACCACTTATAAACGTATTTGTCATTTATAAGCACTTAATACTCTTGGTTACATTTCTTGATTTATTATAAATTATCTGTTAACTGACCTCTATGAGACGCTCGATGGAATTAATAAAGCTGGTTGTGTTCATACTGGGTGGTGAGTTTAGAAAGTCAACATGACTTTGCGGCAAATTTACATTCAAATGTCTGGTTACCAAGCTCATTAGGAACTCTCTAATACTGGCATCTCTCTTTACACTTTCTGTACTTAATACCTGCAGTCAAATCAACTAATTCAGTAGAAAAATCACTTATTTTAACCCTTTGCAAGCTGAGCTTCATATCATAACTGTATATGCACAATTAAAAATTGCAAAATGTCAGAAAAAATATTACTCATTTTAAAGATTTATTTTGCTTCAATACCAGTTGAAAACACATGAAAAATTGGATTTTTACTTTAAATATTTTTTTTCTTAATATTTCAAAAACATTTTCTTCTGATATGTCCGTCATTAGCTCTAAGAGTGAACATACACTTGTGGATAATTCTATCATTAGCATAAGTTATTACAAACAGGCTTTGTTCATTTTTCTTTGAAAAAACAAATTCCATTTTTAAGAATAATTTATATTCATTATTTTATTAATATTTTGTAATTTTACATTAAATGTTTAAAAAGACCCTATTTTATCATTATACATTTTTTTTTATTTAGTAATTTACCTCTGAAATTTGTTTGCTATAAAATAGAATTCAGAAAATAAAACCAAAATGCATAACAATCTCATTTATTTTTATTACACAATAAAAATAAATAAAATATTACAAGTGATAATTATGCAAAATCATTCAGTCTGTTGTATGCTTCAATGCATTCAATGCTTCAATGCATAGTTAGCAGAAGCACGAAGAATGTAGACATACATTAAGAAGTAGCTGTCAGGACAGGATGGGCAAGGGACAAGCTGGAAGTGACATCATTCGCAGATAGAACTCAGAAGTGGGCAGGGCTTACATATTACCAAGTAATAATAACAGAACACTCCTACATTAGCCTAAAATGTTTCTATCCTGATGAGGACGTCAACCGCTTGTGGAGTTAGAATGTGTAGGTCGATATATCTGCTTACCGCTTGTGGTAAAAAAACAAGTGTGCTGATATATCAGTCATATGCTCGCGAAGGGTTAAATTAATATCTTTGTAATTTCATCTAAATAGTCATAAATTTAATATTTACATATGAAAATTAGATAATGCTAATATAATAGTTAAAGATTGATACATATTTTAAGTTATATGCATCATTAGTTAAAGTAATCTGTATCATTATACTTTATTTCTGATGTTGTTAACTTAAATCTATAGTTTTCTAAAATGTGAAGTTTGATAGAAAATAACATTTTTATAAGGTCAATAATGATTTATTTGAAAAGGGTTTAAGCACTAGCTTATTTTCTTCAATACAACTAATTAAAAAAAAATGAATGAAAACTTTCATTCTACCTTCTTATCAGTAAAACAGATAAACATTTGTACTTCACTGCAGTGCATTAGAAACGCAATACTCTCCACTTTCTGCTGCCCCAGGACTCTGTCCACTTCAACTGAAATATACAATTACAATATTACCATCTCAATATAGCAATTATTCCTGCTATTATCAATTGTTTATGCAACACATAAATATTATAAAATTACCTTAGAAATGTAATGGTATAGTTAGTTAATACGTCTTTGTAAGCACAAGATTTAAATGAAAATAATCACTATATTAAAAAATGTTGTATTGTTTTACTTTTGATGTTAAAAAATATGGTTATTATGTATGAATTAAGATTTCACTAAAACCACATACAGTAGTACCTCGCGATACGATGGGTTCACGATACGATGTGTTCAAGATATGAAGTGGAATATCGCAAATATTCGTGCTCACGAAACGATACGATCCCAATATCTCTTGCCGCTTGAAATTGTTTTGAAGTTGGGGCGGTACGGGCAAACCTCACACGTCACTAAGCAAGCCTCAATACGTCACTATTCAAGCTGTTCTGCTATTGGTCGACGTGACGTCATCTTCCTTTTTCTATAAATCCTGTTCTCCTATTGGTCGGCATCACGGCATCGTAGGATACCGAGTCCACACAAAGCGGCGATCGTTCTCTCCTTCTCAAGACCGCGTGGCATTCGTACAATTCATACGATATTCTTGTGATTGTGTGATCGTAATATTATTTTGTGATAAACTTTATTCGCCATGGGTCCTAAATGTGCTTCTAGTGTTGGTGGTGATAAGGGGAAAAGAAAGTCATCGATAACCATGGAAGTGAAGTTGGAAATTATAAAAAAATACGAAAATGGCATTCGCATCATGGCTATTGCTAATGAATATGGACAAAACCAATCGACGATTAGTACCATTATAAAGAATAAAGAAGCCATTAAAGCCATCAAGTCTGCAAAGGGCGTTACCACCTTCTCATATAATAGAACTGCCCTTAATGACGAGATGGAGACTCTTCTTCTTATTTGGATAAAAGAGAAGGAAATTGCTGGTGATACGATAACACAAGCTGCTATATGCCATAAAGCCACTGCGATCTTTGAAGACCTCGCAAAAGCCCAGAGAGGCGAAGGGACATCAACACAAGAGGTCCCAACGTTCAAAGCATCTCATGGGTGGTTTGAACGATTCAAGAAGAGATCGGGGATACATAACGTGGTCAGGCATGGGGAAGCTGCCAGCGCCGATGAAAAAGCAGCGCAAGAATTTATTGAGGCCTTCAAAAAGTTAATCCTCGATGAAGGCTACATCCCTCAACAAGTCTTCAACTGTGATGAAACGGGGATTTTCTGGAAGAAAATGCCCCGTCGTACATACATCACAGAAGAAGAAAAGAAACTTCCTGGACACAAACCCATGAAGGATAGGCTTACTCTTGCCCTATGTGCGAATGCCAGTGGGGATTTAAAAATAAAACCCCTACTGGTATACCACTCAGAAAATCCTCGTGTCTTCAAGGCACATAATGTGTCGAAGGATAAGCTCGCAGTCTTTTGGAGGTCCAACGCCAAAGCCTGGGTCACGAGGCTTTTATTTGTTGAGTGGGTTAATTGCTGCTTCGGACCTGCAGTGAAAAAATATTTAGAGGAGAATGGTCTTCCTCTAAAATGCCTCCTTGTGCTCGACAATGCCCCTGCTCATCCTCCTGGCCTTGAAGAACAGATACATCCCAACTTCGACTTCATCAAAGTAGAATTTATCTATCTGAAAATTTATCTATCTGCCACCGAACACCACATCCATCCTCCAGCCTATGGACCAGCAAGTCATTGCTAATTTTAAGAAGCTTTACACGAAGCACCTTTTCAAACGATGCTTCGAAATTTCATAGAGCACGCAACTCACACTCCGTGAGTTTTGGAAGAGTCACTACGACATTGTCCATTGCTTAAAAATCATAGAAAAGGCATGGGGTGAGGTCTCAAGGCGCACCTTGAACTCAGCATGGAGGAAATTCTGGGAACGAGACTTTGAGGATTTCGAAATCCCTACTGAAGAAGAAGCTGTGGATAATCCTGCTCCATTGGAGGAGATTATTTCACTGTCAAAGTCTTTGGGGCTTGTTGTCGATGAGGCTGACATTGACAACCTACTCGACGAGCACAAGGAGGAGCTCAACACTGACGACTTGAAGGCATTGGAGGCGATGCAAATCAGCGATCTTCAAGAGGAACATCATTCGAGTGGTGAGGAGGAGGTAGAGGTGGCACTGACATCTACGGAAATATGGGAAGCCATCGGTTGGTTTGAAAACTTAAACAGTTTTATTGAAAAAAAGCACCCAGAAAAAATGTGTACAGCTCGTGCAATGGACAATGTGAATGACATTTGTATGAGTCATTTTCGAAACATTTTGAGGAGTCGTCAGAAACAGGCTTCTTTAGATAGATATTTTTCGAAGAGAAGTGCCCCAGAAAGTGAAGAAGCGAGTGCTTCTAGTAAGAAAACTAGAAAGGAAAGTGAAGACGATGATGTATCACCTCAAATTTAAGTTCAGTTAGTTAAAAAAAAAGAAAAGCAAAAAAAAAAAAAAAAATTACAAAGATAAAAATTATAAAAAAAATTGATTTTAAGTTTTCATTACTGTGTCTGTAATTTTACATAAGAAATTTAATTTTAAAAGAAATTTAATTTAATTTTAAGTTTTCATTACTGTGTCTAAGTTTTATAAACGCTGTGCGCAATTTATCAGTGTCGTAATAAAAACTATTAACCCGTACTGTACGTACATACATACGTATCATCAGCTGTGTGTGTGGGTGCTGTTACAACCACCACCAACCAACCCTCACATAGCTATCTACCACCACTCCTCACCATCCCCACTGAGCTCTGCTCCGTCGCCTCGCTTACCCTCGCTGACTGTACAGTACTTTACGGTAAGTGAAATTAATTTTTATTTTTATTTTTTATTTATTTATAAGGTTATTTTAATTTATAAATGTGGTATAAATGTTTATTGTGTGTATGTGGTACTTAATATACTATTTTGTGACTAATTATTATTACGTATAGACGATTTTGGTGTTTATATATGGGGCGATGCACGAATTAATTAAATTACATAAGATTACATTGTTCATTATATGATTTTTTTATGATACGATCCCGGTCCAGGAACGGATTAAGATCGTATCGCGAGGTACCACTGTATTATAAAGGAGCCAAAAGAATGTGTACAGACACTTTACAGCAGCATTGTTTCACTTAACATTCTTCAAGCATGTCTACTTGACTTTCTTTGGTTTAAATCATCTTTATACTTGATTGGTAGTGAACAATGTCATTCGTTATAAGAAGCTATTTGATCTCAAGTCTATACAGCTCCCATGTTACAAGTCTACCTTCTTCTCCTTTAAACACCATGATATAAAACAAATTATTATTTATATCATGTTTACCTATGACGCTGTACTAAAAAAACTACAGGGGGAAAATTAATGAAAAATAGAAAAGTTAAATATTGTACCAAACTTTTTTTCAGTCATTGACAAAGAATATTGAGGATTTGATTCCTTAAACGAATGCATAAAAAAAGAACTACTAGAAAAATTTACTTTGCTAACACATAGATAAACATGTTGCAGACTGAGAAAGAGAAGACTTCAAAAAAAAAAAAAAAAATGCTCATGCTCTGTACATTGGCATCATATTCCACACATCTTTAAAGGATGATTGTGATAGGAAGACTTGTGTAGACTCAAGGGCAGACCTCCACAAAGTGTAAAGTGGAAACAGATTGATGTAGGCCTGTACAAAGAGCTGTATCAATAAGGCTGAAGATTTGGAGCACATTTATCCTAAGCCAAGGTGGAACAGCATAAACCGATGGTTGTGTGGATAAGGGGAGCTTAGCCTTAGCATGCAGCCCCTGGAAACTGAACGACCTCCAGTTTTTATTTAGACTTACCTAGATGTGGGGATTTGTATGGTGGACAACATACTTTCCTAGTTATTTATGGGACCTAATGGAAGGAACAACTAAAACCAAAAATCCTAAAGGACATGTAGAAGTGACCTTGGATAGAAAAGTTGGAAAGAAGGAAACTCCCCAGTTATAGTTAATTCTGTTGAAACAGTCAGTGAAGTAGGAAACCTATCAGGAATCAATCCACTGGTTGGACGGGGATGATGGGGAGACTCTCCCAACCTGCAATGAAAAAAGGAAAAATCTCTGGGAACTTGCAAAAGCGGACCTGGGGAGTAAGAATTTATTAAGCGGACATTTATTAAGTAATTAAATAAATGCAATTTAGATGATACCATATTTTATGTACATAATGAAAATTAACAAGTATATTTCTGTGATATAATTCTGTGTTATAACATGCATATTGTAGTGAAAGACTGTAGTAGGTTTAGTTTCACTACTACATAACTAAGTTAACTAAAATTAAGCTTGGGAGCATTTTATGTTTAATTTTGGATGTTCATATGGATGATGTGGTTTGCTCTCTTCCTTATTCCAAAACTGCATTAGCCCTATATAACCAACTGATTTAGCTGTTTGTTTCAGGTGGGTTTACACTACCCACCTTGGAATGTGGTGTTGGAATGGTGAAATACTACCCACCTTCAGTCCAGTGTTGGAATGGTGTTGCACCGTGAGAATTTATTCTCATTTAAAATTCAAGTTAAAAATTTAAATTGTATCAAACAGTATCCTGTTTATTGTTGCTTGCATATTTGATCAGTTAGGTCTCTTAGCCCTGGTTATCATAATAGCTAAACTAATAAAAGACTTGTGAATTAAACTCAAAGACTGGAAGAAACATTACAAAAAATATCCATTATAAATGGAATGAAATTAGTAAGAATTTATTGCTATTATCTGAATTGAAGATTTGTCAATATTCTACAATATGCTCTGGATTACAGACAAGTTTGTTTGGCTTTTCTGATGCAAGTGAAAAGGCTTTACAGTGCTGAGGTGTATGTAAAATCAGAGTTGGATAATAGAACCTGTGATGTACAATTATTGTATGCAAAGTCAATGTTCAAGCCAAAAAAAGTAATTTATATTCTGAGGCTGGAGTTATGTGCTGCACTCCTGCTTTCAAAATTCATAAAACATGTCACTGAAGTGTTTTCAAGTCAACATTGTTGTAATAGTTTTTTTTGTGATTTAACGTCCAACTATTGTGCACACTTCGGCTAATGCAGACGATGGGATGATTTATAGCGTATGAAAATGCCAAGCCCTAGTCGGGAATCGAACCCGGGTCCTCAGGGTGAAAGCCCAATACGCTATCAATAAGGCCTCCAAGGCGGCTTTGTTTTCACAGTATTATTGCATTCAATCAACAGAAATACTACATTGGATCACATCTAACCCTTCCGGACAAAAAAGTTTTGCCTCAATGCGAGTCCCACAAATACAAGAAAATGTAATGATGTAAGCATGGAGACATATATCAGGATAAGAAAACGTTACTGATTGTTTATGATCAAGTCTGCATTCATCTGAGTTGCTTAATACCAATTTTGGTTCAATGGTTCACTGGCTTAAGGAGGGTGAAAAGCAATAGCCATTATCATAGCTGAAGAGTCATAACAGAAAGGCCGTTATTTGTAGAGAAATTTAACAGAAAACAACCAAATTACTGCTGCTATACACCAAGAGGAGTTTGTACTCAAATCAATGTTGGATCGAATGTCCATTTATCAAATTTTACTGTGAGCAACAGTCATTGTTTTCAGGTTTTTTAGACAAAACCATTCATTCAGACAAACAGTAAACCATTCATTCACTACTGAAGATTTGGAAGAAGTGGAACTAACTTGGTTTAAGACAACTCAATGCATCAAAATTAGAGAATGTATTCATTAACTATCTAATAACCTTCCTGCACCAAAATCTTTTCGTCACCTTGATATTTAGGGAAATATATTGAAGGTTGAAGGATGGACAATGACTTACCATACAATCAGCAACATCCAATTCTTTTCCTAAAAAAATAGCAGTTTGTAGACCTTCTTGACCATCCTGGTCTAAGGATAACTCAAGACACCTTGAGACTCACTATAGGGCACTGTGATCTCAGAATGCACACAAACACGATTCAAATTTACCATGAAGAAACCATATGTAAGTTATGCAGGAAGTAAGAGAAAACTGCCTGGGGTTTATAATCTTTGCCTCTAGTAATTAATCTTAAGATGGTGTGATGGTTATAACGATATTATGTGGTAAAGAGATGCAAATGTGCAAAAAGTGAAGTAAGATAAGTAAAACATAATACAGTATTATTAATTTTATGTACTGCTACTATTTATTTTGATTTGTAAAAAATTCACTTGGTCATTCTAAAACTACTTTAAATATTTAAATATATTTAATAAAAAAATTGTTTTCTCATTTTGTACAAACTATACTTAACATTTTTATCACTTTGTTGGTAATTTTTATTATTTTTTTAAAATAAAAATTAATATAATAATCTTTAAAGTTTATTTTGCCACCACATCTAATTGGTAGAAGAATATATATTACAATATTAATCAAGAAATTTCCACTTACACTATCCGATACAATAACCATATTTTACAAAATATGTTTCTACCATTTTGAAAATAAGTATCATTTTGTCTCTATTTCTAAAAGCCACGTTTCATTACTTTACAATTTACCATTTAGGTGCAAGAAAGGCATTACCAGTACTAGTATCTTGCATGCATGAAAATTTGATTTATTTTTAATACAATACTTTACACTACTACAAGAATTGTTTAACCTATGGACTTTAACTTCTCAGGGTATTTTCCTAGTAAATACTATTTATTTTTTGGATTACAATTAACTACGGAATTGGGAAAAACTTACCATGGATATCGAACAATGTGGAAGTCTCATATTTATAACAAATAACAATTACATTCAACTTGACTGAATTGATGACGTCTGACAAATTTGGTGCCCTGCTTGATGCCAAGAGTAGTCGAGGTGGTTCAGCAACAGATACAGCCATACCTATAGTTCTTTAAAAATCTGTGTATTAGTCATTACGTTTTTAAAATTTGATTTAGAAATCACTAAAAAATATTGCAGTGGTGAATATCTAAGCAACCTGTTTTATTTCTCAAAATCAGCTGTTAGATTTATTTGTATCATATATGAGAAATGACTTAAAAAATGACAGTCGCAACGGTAGAAGGGATGGTGAACAAGGGACAAAGATCAATGCAGATGTTGCTAACATCGATTCAGGTGAGCCACCCCGATAAGTCATGACACAACTATTAATTAACTTAAAAATTTAATTAATAATAAATAAACAATGTGAATAAACTAGTGAAGTATGAAAAATAGTGGTAGTATGAAATTTGTATTTCATGAAATACAATGAAAATTCATACTACCAAATTTATTTAAGAAATTAATCTAAGATTATGTTGATGAATTCAAAATTTTGGTAATCAGATGGAATCAATTTAATGTTTAAATAATTTCTGTAATTGTGTAGGATTATTAATATATTAGTGTTTAGAAATTAATAGAAAACAAAAGGCATAAATTGTTGAATTTATTAAGTAATATTTGCAATTTTAATCTTAAAGGTGTAATTTTAATTTTAAGAAAGAGTTTGTTTCTTATAAACATTGGTTGAAACTTAGTATCATAAATAAATTAAAATTTCCAAATTTATTTTCTAAAATAATTGTTTTATTAATAAATAAATAAGATATTGTTGTATTGCTGATAAATAAAAAAAAGACTAATTGAAGTAATTTTGATTTTAATTCGTAAATTTAATTAAGTTTATTAATTTAACTAAAGAGATTTAGTTATCATCTAAAATAAACTTAGAATTAAATATGTGGAATGTTCACCATTTAAATATTTAGTATAATAAAGGATTAAATTTTAAAACTGATTATTTAAATTTAATTAAAGGGTTAACCCTGAGAACCATCTCATCTACAATTTCCAAATCCAAACCTTCAAGAGCTATATACATAATTAATTAAGATTTGCATATCGGACCAAATATCGTATAGAGCTAGTCCTGTACGAGGTGCAGTTACTGCAGTAATGAGGTACCACCAAGTTTTATGTATGGTAGTCCTGCAACAACTGTACCATAGACTTAGAAAACCCACTAACAGCAGGTAGCATTTGCGGGAAAAAATTAAACTAACAAAACTGAGAACAGAAACCTTGCTGGGTTAGCAAATGTGTTAGTGGTTAGTAGAGTTAGTGTTAGTGCTTAGTGGTTATCTTTTGTTTTGTTCTAATTCTTGCTGGAACCTTGAAGTCGGTTGTAACAGACAATCATATACAAATAACCAATACAAAGACGATGTACCAGTTCTTCTCACTGAAACATCAGAATCCAGTACTCAACCTTACTTACAACAACAACATGTTACCCAAAAGCGAGGTAACAAAATACCTTGGTATAGTCATGGATAATAAGTTGAGCTGGAAAGAACACACCAGACAGATCACAGATAAGGTGAATAAAAGAATGAGTCTGCTGAAACGAGTAAAGTGGGGGAGTACTCAAAATACATTGAACACAACCTATAATACATACATAAAACCAAACCAGTCATAACATACGGAAGCGAAGTACTGATCACTGCTGGTAAGCCAGTCCTACGACAACTGGAAAGATGCCAAAACAATGCTCTGAGTCTTATTTGTGGAGCCATTAAAACCACTCCTATAACAGCAATGCAGATGTACACGCGGAACCAACCTATAGAAGAAGAAGAAGTCAAACAACTTGCGGCAGTTACATACTTGGGGCTGCAAGGACTGCCTCAGACATCATGGACCAAATCCGCCTCCAGAAGCAACACATTAAAAAACCATAAAAATCCCATTTCCTTAATATCAGAATACCTTAATGGTAATAAACAGATATCCATTACAGAACCATATTCCATACCAACTAACCCAATTCACCTTCTGGAGATAGACATAAATTTGTCTTTGGTTGAGGAAGTTAACAAGAGAGAATGCCCCCCATCGCTTCTCCGACAACTGGCCATCTCCACAACAGAAGAAAGATACCCCTCCGACCAATGGTTGAGAATCTACACAGATGGATCCAAGTATGAGGACGGAAGCACTTGAGCGGGAGTGTACACACCCCATTTCTCCCTCCACTACCCGGTTGGGCTGAATAGGTCGAATTTTGATGCCGAGATGGAGGCCATATCTAAGGCTTTTCTCCTTCTGCTGCTGAACACTTCGCATAAACACCAAAACTGTGTAATACTGACAGATTCCAAGGCAGCAGTGCAGGCCCTATCATCATCAGCAGGCAACAATCTTAAAGAAATACATCAAATGTTACAAACGCTTCAAAAATTAAGCAGAAATATAGTGTTCCAATGGATCCCTTCTCACGTAGGTGTGCCAGGAAATGAGGCTGCAGATAAGCTGGCAAAGAAACGTTCACTCCTACCCCAACACAAACATTTGCCCAATCCAAATAAGGCAAAAGCCATGCTCAAAAGTACAATGAAGAAACAGCAGATGGAAAAAATGAAGAGCATATCAAAAGGCAAATGCTGGGAAAATATAGGCGAGGAATGGGACGGACTGAAGGAAAAATCAAGGAGACAGTCAGTGGCATAGTTCCGTCTTGACATGGGTCATGACTGCCTCGCCACCCACTTGAAGCACGTTGGAGTCTACTCCTCTGAAATGTGCCCTCTGTGCCAAGAGATGAACTCAAATATGAACAAGGAACACCTGCTGACATGCCATGGATTGAATGCTGATTGAAGACGACAGAAGAGCTTCGCTCGGCTGTATTGGGAGGCAAGGAGGCTGATGGACTAGAGTCTGGGCTAGCCATAGGAAACAACAACAACAACCTTGAAGTCGGTACACACACACACATGTACACATAAATATACTTAAAATACAAGCATTCTCTGTCATGGCTTCAACAATGAAAAAATTTACTCTAACTTTAAGGGGAGAGGATGATGGTAGAAAACCATTTTTTGTGCTGCTATAAAGTTGTATTAATTAAGTCTTAGGACTTCCCTGCAAACAACATTCATAATTTTTTGCTCTATTTATAACTTATAATAGTTTTGTTATTAAGCCTACTTAACTTTTAAAAAAAATTGTTTACAACGTTCTGCTGTTCATGATTAATAAGAGTTTACATTTTGTATGTTTTAATGTTTAATTTTGATTTCTTTGCAATTGCTAGAGAATTGTTCACATTATATTTTAACATCTATTAAAAATTGTAAATATTCTATATTAACCATTTAGGTGTGGATTTTTAGAATGCCCTTTGAATACATTGAAAATTCAAATGATCTTTTAACTTTTTTCAAAATGGTGACTGATCATTATTTAAATAAAATCTTTAATGTTTTAGCTTCAACATTACTAAAAAAATGCCATTTGAATACTTGGATGAAGACTGTAATAGAAATAATATACATATTATATCTCCAATTGTAAATGGAGATATGATATGTATTACTGTAATGGAGATATGTATATTACCTCCAAGATATAATATACATATCTCAAAGTATATTTCTTATACTTGTTTATAAATATAATTGTGGAACAAGTATACCCCACTTCCACCATATAGTGAGAACATTTAATAGGCTAACACAATATTATAAACATTCAGATTTTATTTAAGCTTTGTTAACTAACATTGTTTACGATAAAAATTTAGTTTTCTGTTATCTGCAATGAAAAAATTGTGATAATTTAGCATTAAAGACAAATAATTATTTATATAGGCCTACTGTATTTGTTTAAATTACCATATTTTTATTAAAATAAATATTGCAAGGTTCAATATCATATTTTTTTGTATGAAGTCATTTTTATTTGTATTATGTCTTTATTTTACTACAAAATACTAAAACTATTCTTATAAATACAAAACTGAACATACTTTTCTTATACAGTACCTGTAATGTAAATCACTTGGACACTTTATTTCCTAACTCATGATAGTCACTACAGCTTGTAGCCACATTATTTGTAAACATCAATAAATGGATTGTTGTTTGTCTGTTGCTTAGCAACTGAGGAATGTTTCTTCCTGTCATTCCAATGTTTATATTAAAACAGGCGTTTTTGAAAGAACATTATTTTACTTTATAATAAAAAAGAAAGTTTTTAATAAAACATCATCTGGAAAAATCTATTTTGGTGGATTTATTCCTTTTAGGTTTTCAGTTTAAAAAAGTTGATTTTACCACTAAACTATTCACCAGATTAATAGATTTTGATTATTATTAATCAAAATAATAGCATGTCTTGGAACTGCTTTTTTTGTTCTCAAAAATTAATTTCCAATTCTTATCTAAAAAAAACTACAAATTAGCAAAATTTAAATTCCTCAAAATTTGTGAATACTTCAAAATTTGATTTTTTTTAAGTTTAACCATTAAGTTAGCCAAAGAAAACATATGGGTCAGAACTTGGTTAAATGTATGATTAAATTAGATTAGATTAAGACTAGAGGAAGGGATAATATAACCCCAAGCACTACGATTGACTGGCCTATTATGCAACTAAACCTCTAAAAAATACCTAGTTCAGCAGATTGGTGCCCTTAATAAGTTCCAGCAACCTTAATTGTTCCTATCCATTTATTTTTAGTTTTTATACCAGGACTAATAAAAAATAAATGTGCGGTTAGTATTAACAAGATTAAAAATATGGAATTACCTAACCTAACCTAAGCTAATTATTTTGAAAAAATTGGCTACAACATATGTAAATTCGAACTTTAAGAGTGCACAAGTGGGAGTCTTTTGAAAATCATCTCTTATGTTTTTAAACTATGCAAAATTCAGTTTTTCAAAATTATTCCTGGCATATTTCAAAAATATTCTCTTTTGTCATATTTCCTTAAAAGGCTTGAAATGTAATTTTTGTCTCCAGCAAAAACAAAAAAATAGTTAATAGACTTTAAATTAGCAGCTGGGGTTGGCATTGCAGGGCACATTGATGCTTAGGTAACAATAACCTGTAAAAATAAATTCTTCCAATGTTTCACTTGGTTTATGCCATGCAAGTTTGTATTTTCCAATATAAATCAGTAAGTCCCTTTGTTGTTACTTCAACCACTGAAAATCAAACTAGTAAAAATAAGTAGGGTTTATTATTTTTTAATGTTAACAATTTTTAGATACCCTCTTTCAAAATATAGTTTTTTTTAACAAAACACTTGATACCAGGACTAATAAAAAATAAACAAATGTTAAAAACACACAATTTTGTTTAATATTTATTTACAACTTGAATGTTTAAAGCTGTTCTTTTTTTATTTAACATCAACACATTTACATAAATTCCTGGATATACTGGATAGAATTACTTAAACTGACAACAAATACCAAAACCAAAAAAAAAAAAAAAAAAAAAAAACTGTTAACTTCCTTGAAGTTGGTAATAAAAATTTGAATATAAAATATAATAGAAAACAATCCGTTCGTGCATCACCATGTTCAGTACTTAATTTTGTGCATTCAACTGATGAAGAAAAATGTTTGTCATAAAGTATTACCAAACCAAAACAATTAACTTTGGAATAAGGTAACAGTCCACTACACACTTAAGTAAACCAATGTAAAATATTTAACCAGTCTTAAAGTATTTCCTAGACAATGCGCACAAACAATACTGTTGCCACTCTCATGTTCATTTCTTTGTTTATAAAACAAAGATAAAATCATGTACACAGTTGAAGACTATTCTCGATGAACTAATACATATAAGCCGAGACACGCCAGCACTGCAAACTGAAACAAACAGATCAATAAACTTTAAATTTCAGTGTAATTTAACTAAGTAAAATTTATAACTTTTTAGAAGTAAGTTTGTTATTTATTCATAACTAGAGAAAATAATTAAAACTAACCTAGTAAGGTTTACAGGTAAAAATAAAAATACATTAATATAAGTATTATTAAGTTACTGTATACAAATATTTGTACAGATTCGGTTGGAAGACCCGTATTTTGAATGTTTACTAGATTTTCATTAATAATTTAATAAATGAAAGTTTTTTTAGTTTAGATTTACGTTAATTTATTTTTAGTTTGAAGTTAAATCATTTATTCATTATAATTTGTGTGGTTTCCACATTTTTTTAAATATTTAATCATTTTAAACTTATACTTCAGGCTAATTTGATGTATTGTAGTTTTATACATAAAATTTGAATATTCATTCAAATATAACCCATTATGTCTAAAATCAAAACCTTGTTATAGGTTAAGGAATTATATTTGAAGGGCATTCCCCAGACCCTTAACTTTAACTTTTTGCTAGGAAGTGCAATAAGATATAATTTAACATTTTTAAGGATAACAACATTTTTTTTTTATAAAATGTCAAGCGTTTTTATTTATGTGTTGGCCTGTAAAGTGTTCCATTCTAATATGAACCCTTTATGCAAGCATTTTCTGCAACTTGGAACACATTTAAAAGTGATTATTTTAACATTTGTTTTTAATACATAGATAAACCTTTTTAAAGATTTCTGATTGAAGCAATTGATAAAATATTGACAAATAGTCTTTTATGTATGTTGACAAAATAAGTTAAGATGATCCTAAAAGGGATAAATTATTAACAAACTTGAACATAAGAGAAATTCACAAAACTGAAAGTCTTTTTAAACCTATACAGTAACAAACATATCTTTGTTCTAATTATCCAGTTTCTCTCTCGAATGCCTTACAATTCCTGTAGTTCGGATGGTTAACTACTGTCATTACTCACCTTAAATTTAGGATATTCGTTCATATATATAGTAACCATTCCTACGTAGGGTAAGAAACCTCTAGCCCTCCCAACGACATCTTTCTTTGTAAGCCATAGCTGTCCAGGTGCATAAAGTCCCCTATCATCCACGCTGTTGTTGTCACCTTTTGTTAAAAATTTCACAGTGCCATCTTCCCTAAAATGTACATATGTTCTTTGTTAAAAACTATGCCTATAGAATTTCAAAACCAGTACAAAAATAAAAATTGTACGGTACAAAATTTTAAATTTTCCATGACTACAAGTTAAAGAGTTTCACAACTAACTTTTATTTAGCAATAAAGACGGGTTATATTTTTTATAAATCTAGAACATTTTTCTTTTAAATTAAACTATGGATACAAACTATATTCTTGGTAAGAAATTAACAAAATTACATTACTTTGAATTTTTAACACATTGTTTAAACTTATTAAATTTGTCAACTTTCAGGATATTTCAATTATTTTTAAAGAAAGTATTAATAAAATTATGCAAAAATCAACCTTTGAATTTTTAGAGCCAACATTTTGAATTACTAACTTCAATGACTATGGATCAAGAATCACGAATTAAGGTGAGAACCTATCTGACTCTGCACTAGCTGAGATTGGTATAATAATAATTGCTATTTATGATTATCACACATAATTACATCACATACAAATATATATATATATATATATATATATATATATATATATATATATATATATATATATAAATGTTTTGGAAGAACGGATGATGTTTTATCATCACATGAATCTGTTTTATGAAGAAATATTTCATCAAAAGTACAGTGATCACAGTGTCATTAAACAGTGATTGTGGTCAATGAAAACAAGAAAGAAACCTAGAAAACATTACTCCTCTTGAATATGTTACTTAGTAAACTTGTTTTATTCAGTTGATTTTTGGAATGTCATGTGATTCTTGAATCTTTGCCTCCAATGGATGTCCATCAATGGATGTGATTTTAAATATACTAGTGCTACTCCTGATGCAGAAGTGTTGTCCACATGTATGTGTTTTAGTGATGTATATAGCAACCTCTTGGTCAGCTCTATTCTTTAGTACTCCTCCCACAACATCCATTGAACCCTTACTGTGCCAAGCATCCTTGAAGTCACGAAGTGCAAGTTTTTGAAGTACTTTGGTAATGTAGTTATTATTACATAAATATCCATTCTACTTTATTCTTATTAACTGAAACATATCCTACACCAGTATTTAATGACAAGTTGTTTCTTCGAAGCTCCAAAATGTACTGACTAAACTACCGCAAATTTACAAATTTAATTACCACAAAAATTTAGTTCCATCTAAAATCAAATCAATAACTTTTTAAATACAACATCTTTATTTTTTTCATGAATCAAAGTTATGGTAAGTCAAAGTTTATAAAATTCAGAATAAAACTGTTTCTTTATTTATGTTGCCTCCATAAGGTAAATATGAAAAGGCAAAATTGGAAGTTGGTAATAAAAATTTGAATATATAATATAATAGAAAAAAACCCATTTGTGCATCACCATGTACAGTGCTTAATTTTGTGCATTTTATCTTCAATTTTCTTTGTTTTCAATTGTACTTAATTTTTAATTTTACCTTCAATACATCCACAAATGATATTTTATATTTTCTTTAGTATTAAAAAACCAAGTTTAATATATGTATATCGTATTGTGCAACTCTTTTGTCAAGATTTGTTATTCATAAATTATTTGAAATTTTATTTAAATTTTCAATTAATTTTACTAAAATTATTTTTTTATTAAATTTCCCTTCTTTGTGACTGTGGATATTGTTTGGCATTATTTATCTAATATCCAACAATGCCCGTTAAAAATTAAATTTACTTACTTCTCATGTAGCTTTAGAACCCTATGTACAATAGGAATATCCCTGCCTTCAACTTTAAACACTACGATTTCTCCAACACGGACAGGTTCATCTTGATAATTAGTAAGGAATAGCAAGTCACCTCGGTGAAACGCAGGTTCCATGCTGCCACTAGAAGAAAATAAATATTTTGTAATTAGTTTTTATTACAAATTTACATTTAGAAATTCTGGACACAATGATTTGTATACTTTAATGTATAATAGTGCTTTTTTGTATTATTATTTTCAGAACAAAGAAACTATTTATTTATTTATATTATTGGAAACCATATCTTGTATTTCGCAGATAATCCGTATTTTGCTGTTCAAGATTTGAATCTCTTTTGCTCTCACAGCACCCTCGGACTTGAAAATCTAGTTCCTTCTGATTTGCAGATTTGACTTTTAAGAGAAAAAAGTTACAATGTAGAATTCAGAATACTTTTACATAAAAATCCACAAAATTCAGGGGATGTGCTATTACTCTAATGTTGTTTTTCAACAAGCAATTTTTCTTGAATAGCAATATCTGTGCTAATGTGTTGTCCTGATAAAAAACCATGATGATTCTTTCATAAGTCTGATTTTTGTCACACATGTTAACTGAGGACCTCCTGAACAAGTTTATTGCTCACCACATTAACCCAAGATGTCTTTGAGTTAGTTGACGTAACTATTACAAAAGATGTGTGTACAACAAGAGATTTTTTTATTCTCCGTAGTCTTTTTGCTTTATTAAGTGGCATATTCATTATGGCGAGGATGCCCTCCATGAATTTGGACGTAGTATATGAGAAGTGAGCAGGACAATCTCCATCACAATTTGGACATTTAGCATCATTTACACATCGCTCATGTTTGTTAATATAATGCTGTACTGCCCATATATCTTCAATCTACATATGTGGAGGTGATGACATCATCAAATATGTAACACCTGAATCATTACCAAAGACCTAATACATAAGCCCTTATTGCAAATGGTTGACTCAATGCATGAATATATTTAAAAAATCAGTGTTTAACATTTCCAAGCAAAAAATTAATGGCTGATTATATCAGACAACTGGATAAAGATGCACTTGTAGTCAAGAACACTTGAAGTGAAATTTCAAATATTTTGGAGCCAAAACATAGTATTCATTGCAGTAAATTGAAGTCTCACAAACACAGGTATTAAGTTATGAAGTAACAGATAATGCAATACCTTAGAAGATCGATTATAGACCTCATCACTCAATATGCATGTGCTAGCCAAGTCTTGCTTTATCCTAAAATTTGCCTTTTTAGACCTCCAAGCAGTGGTCAGCACATCATGTTTCATAACAATGATTCCATCAAGAGAAAATCAAACATTATTATTACTTACTTCACAAAGAGGCAGTGCATATAAAACTGAAATGTTAATTTAAGTGTAGCTAGTGTGTTGTTTACTTAGTAGACTATACATTGCCTATATAAGACTATAGTGCTGCATGACTGGCGTTCAGTAAGATAATACAGTTAATCTGTACCACCCTCTGTGGGCTATATTTCATAACAATTTTAATTGTAAGAAACCTACAACATTTAAAGTAGTTTCACAAAATTGTTTGTGAAAGTATTATAACTATTCTAATTTTCCTGGATATCACAGCATTTCACCAAGTACCGATTGTGTGTTCAATAAATAATTTTAACTCTTACTTAAAAGTGATTTTTTGGAAATAGGATCATATATTCCCAACATTTCTTTATAAATATAATTAATTTATTCAAGTAGCCTAGCACTATAAACTGCTTAAACAAAACAAATTATTTAGGCAAGTCACCTGAGTACAACAACGATGGGACTTTCACTACCAGTGACCACCATTAGGCCCTTCCAGATCATCAGTGCAGAAGACACTATCATACCAAAGCTCAGAACCTGATACAGGAACTGAAAAATAAAATAATAATTTTTTTAAATTTAAAGTATCAAAGAGGCTAAACCATTAATTTCAACACTAAATCACAAAATTCAAGAATATGCAAACTAAACCGTCAATAGAATTTTCAAAATTATTTTTTTTTTAATAACTGTAAGAACAAAAATAAAAAACCAGTTGCCTAAAAATTGTATGTTTTTAATAAATAGGCAACAAATGTTACATGTACAAATTTATTTTATTAATACAGGCCCTAACTATACTTTTTTAACAATTATGGCCTATATGCATAATTTAAGTTTTTTTTAACGTCCGACTATTGTGCACACTTGAGCTAATGCAGACGATTAATTTAGTTTATTATATCTAAGACTAAATAATAAATTAGCCTAGTACAGAACCAGCACTGTTTAGTTAATAATAGGAGCCCCTTCAATTTTGAAACCGAATTTAAAATCAGCTAAGTCCTATATTTAAATATTGTAAAATAACTTTATAAAACCATAGAAAGTTACTTAAGTTACGAATTAAAATTTTTTTTAAATAAAACTATTCTGAGACCATCTACATTGCATGAAGCTTGCTGGATTTCATACACCAAGGCACTGTGAATCTAGACATCCGTATATATTCAATGACCAATTTTTTGCAAAAAGATAATCTACTTCTGATTCTTACTTATAAAGGTAAAATAAAGTGTTTTTACAAAAACTGAGCTGCCTTGGTGGCTTAGTTGATAGTATACTGGGCTTTCACACCGAGGACCTGGGTTCGATTCCCAGCCAGGGCTTGGCATTTTCATACGCTATAAATCATCCCATCGTCTGCATTAGCCCAAGTGTGCACAATAGTCGGACATTAACAAAAAAAAAAAAAAATAAACAAAAGTTCAAAAAAAATAAGTGAAGATCATTAATTACACATTTACAACACTAAAATCTAGAATGGTAAATATGACTTTTTGGTAATTTTGCCTGTTTTCATAATTTTTGTGCCAAAGTGCTTTGTTACACGGCCAGTAGTAATAACACAAAATATTAAGTGCCAGAAACTATTTAAAGTTAAAAAAACCTGAAAATAAAAATTATCTACATAACCTAAACATTACTACCATGCAAAATCAAAAATTTTTACCATTAATGCAATTAATTGAATGTGTGTAATTTATAATAAAAATAATATAATTAAAAAAATTACCGTAAGAATCTAATATGGTTTTCTAAGAAAGTAGCATTGACAATAAATGCGTGTAATTAATAACAAGCTCAGTGGATGACCTTGACATAATAAATCTAACATAGTCCATGCAACGTAAAAGCCAATGAGATCACAGTATAGTTCTGTTAAAAACTGTATAACAAGTGAAATAGTATAATAACCAAAATTATTATGCTCACTAAAAGCCTTTAAACAAGGAAAGTATGGGGAAGTAATAAATAATAATAATAATAATAATAAAAATCTAAAATAAAAGTGCTCTTACTACAGCGCAAAAGTACATAATATATTTTTCATTGCTAAAACGATAAAAAAGCCTTTATTTAAAAAAAAAATACTTAAGGATTTAACTGACACAGTTGTTGGCTGAAGAACCTAAATGACATGGTTGTTGAGTGAAGAACCTAATTGGTACAGTTGTTAGGCGAAAAATCTATTTAATTAAACATACACCATTTTAATGTTTTCACTACAAGAATGAATGAAGTAATAAATATTACGCAATGCCTATTAGAATGTGATAACATGCATGAGCAATAAGTTGGTGTAGGAAATTAATACGTTTCATACAAAGTAAACATACTACTATAAATTTAACATGACATACTATCATAAACATATATAAATTTTAAATTGATGTGACAATATAGTTCCATAAAAAAAACCTACAATAGTTAGCAACCTTTAACATAATTATTTTCCACGGTGAATATGTGTTAATAAGGAACATAATAAGAGAAAACATTCAAAAATCATTATTTGGAAAAAAAACTAAACTGCATAAATACCTGTTATTTAATGCATTTAATTAATTTGTTTACACGTTGAAATACACATTAGCTACTTTTCGCAGTAGTAATTTTTAAGTTAAACAGGTTACTTTTATTTTCGATATTTTCAAACTTCCCGTATTACTGCAATTTTATATTTTGTATTATTATTATTGACCATGTAATAAAGCATTCTGGCACAAAAATTTCGAAAATTTATAAAACAAGTGAGATAAAAATGCATTTTTATCAATGTTGTTAATGTTTGCACCGAAATGTAATATTATATGTCCAGAAGTAATAATACAGTAAAACTGCACTCTATGGACTTTTGTAAAGTTTGTACTGAAATGCTTCAAATTATGCCAAATATTAATAATCCAAAATATAAAAGTGTGGAAACAACAGGAAATTAAAAAAAGTGAAAATAAAAGAGGCAAACATAACCTCAAAATGACTATTGTACAAAAGTATAACTTGTTTTTAATAGCAAAAACTAAACTTCATGTGTTATTAATAAATAAATATAAGTTATTAATAATGAAAGAAACTAAAACAACAAACCTCATCAGGGAAAGCCTCACTAATACATTTTCCAAAGTTAAATTCATGGGGGAATTGTCAGCCCCTTTTGAGATCAAAACTGGTGTACGACAGGGTGACGGACTGTCCCCTCTCCTGTTCAACTGTGTCTTGGAGAAGGTAGTCAGGGAATGGGATAAAACAGCCAGTGGCGGGATCCGACTGGGATCGGTAAACAGGGACATTAAGATCAAGTGTTTGGCTTTTGCAGATGACATGGCTTTACTGGCCGAGACATGGGAGGAAGCCAAGGAGCAGTCCCTCGAACTGCTGAAGCAAGCGGGGAAGGTAGGCCTCAAAATCGCCTTTGGAAAGACCAAAATAATAACAAACATTAAGAATCCTCCAAAATATTTGAAAGTGGGAGAACAGAAAATGGAGATTGTCAGGGATTTCAAGTACCTCGGACAGTGGATCAGCTGGAATGGTCTAGAGAAGAAAGCCATGGAATCTAGACGAAACAAAATGGAAATAGCTTTCCAGCTCACAAAAGACACCTATAACAAAAATCACTCTCCTGGAATGCCAAGATAAGACATTATAATACTGTAGTCAAGCCTGAAGCCCTTTACGCTATGGAAACGTTGTCCATAACGACTTATGGACCAATGGAAAAGTTGGAGATCAAAGAAAGAAAAATTCTACGGAAAATTCTAGGTCCCAAATTCTATAATAATAAACTTGTGCACATTAGTAATGAGACCCTGTATAGGAGGACCGAAAAGATGTCCCATACAATAAAGAAAAGGAGGATTGACTTCTATGGTCACATCCTACGAATGGACCGAAAAGGATAACAAAAAGGATCTTCGACTTTTTCCATAATAAGAAAACCAAACTGAACTGGTTTAAGGAGATAGAGAGGGACCTACGAGAGTTTCAAATTACAGAAGAGATGCTTGCAGATAGATCCGCAAAGAGTATAATCGAAGGTAAAATGAAGAGGTTCCAGGACAGGGTCAAGACCAAAATACCATATAGGATTTCTGAGGCAGAGAGGACGGCAAGATCTGAAAGGATGAAGAAATACTGGGCGGACAGGAAAGCACGACACACTGAACATTGATTGATCAATCGTCCCCCAAAGTGGGTGAAACGTAGAAGAAGAAGAAAGAAACTATGATTTTTTAAAATTCAATTCAAAAATACTCAATTCAACTGTTGCATGTTTAACCTAACTCGACTCTTCAGTTTCTTATTCAATGAAATGCGTGTTATGAACAATGAAAAGGATATATATTTTTTGCTTCTTAAAAAAGAACTTTATAACACAAAATGACTTGGCTGTTCGGCATTTAATTCAGTTGTATATAAATAATATTCCTAAAAAAAGTACATATCTTTGTAACTACTGACTATAGATAGAAAGCTGCTGCAGCTATGGAAAATGGGTGAATCCCTTGTTTATAATTGCCATATTTGTCTTCAAATTACAGTTCAGCTAAATATCCCAAGAAGTATTTTTTAACGCCAAATCGTGGAATCGTGTGTTGAACTTTTAGATGTTTGTATTTCAATACAAGAAATCTTTGTATTTCAATATGAATCTTTTGATCATATTTGTGCATGCACCAGTCATAAAATCAGCAAAGGTAACCGAGAGGTTAACCGTAAGATGTGTGAAGCCGCTATAATAAAGCGAAACAAATTTGAGAAAGAATACTACTCCTTAAAGATGCCGTGATTTTAAGAAAATAAAACTTAAACTGACAAAACGAGACAATCCCAAAGTTCACAATTAACTTAAACCATTTTTTAAACGATAATAAAAACTATCACAATACTACATGATTTATTATAAAATGTGTATTAATCTAGCGAAGCAAATTTATTGTGCAAAGTAAAAATACAAGCAAATTCACGTAAAGTAAACATGTAAATATCAATGTCAGAATATAGGTTAATAATAAATAGCAAAAATCTAATTTATTAACATAATAAAAAAAGGCGCACAAGCATTACCTCGGTGGGTGACCTTGGCAATGTAATCAGGTGTATTAAATCTAGCATGGCCCATGCATAGTAAACAGCAATGATATAAATACATATTAATTAAAAATGGTTTAAAATCATAACTTATCACAAAAAAATTAGTCTTTCTTTGGTGAATATCTCTTTACTTCAACAATAAAAATATGTAAATATCACAACTTTAGCAAAAGTTCCCATGTACTTTGATTGAAAAGTCACATTTACTTAATAAAGGTTTCTAGCAACTTATTTAATCAATCAACATTAACCTATTTTTTCTTTACCAGGTTATGTGTGTGTGTGTGTGTGTGTGTGTGTGTGTGTGTGTGTGTGTGTGTATATATATATATATATATATATATATATATATATAAAGGATAATGAAAAAGATTATGAACTTTAATTTTCCAAAAGTGAAATAAACTCAGACCTATTTCTACTGGCCACATGTAGAATTACAATTTTCAAATATTTCTAATTAAACAATAATAAGTAGCCCTTTACAATGCAATCACTTTTATGCAAATAATTATTTACATATTGATGCCAGATTATATTATAAAAATTATTTAAAAGTAAAAACTATGGATATGGGATATATGGATTAATAGATACAGATTAGCAAATACCTGTTTCACATTCCACAAAGCTCACCTGGCGTTTGTTCATTCGCTTCAGACCATCTACAGCATCTTGAAACATGATTTTTAATGTGATAATAAATATTAACAAAAATAACTAAGACAAAAAAGCAATAAATAATAGTATTTTAAATAAGGCCGGTGCTAGTACCACGTCAGTTTTGTTGATGTACGTTAACTTGACTTGTAGCCATTTTCTAATGCCTTGATAATCGAAATCAATTTTTATATGCCACGTAACGTATTAAAGAGCATTTTATACGACTAATAGATGAAATTACCTAAAAAAGACTAGTATATTATAAGAAAAAACCGACAACTTTGTCATAGCCACTATACATAAATTTTTCTGCTTACAGTATATTGTGAAATAAAAATGAAATTATCTGGCCCAAGGTTTCCCAACCGGTACCACTTGTGGTAGGCGGCTTAGTTAAAAAATATTTGTTTAGAGTTACTAAATATTTTTTTTAAATAATTTTATTTTTCAAATGTAGACAGTAAACTACTTCTCGATACTTTGACATCTGACGATGCATTTATAAATTTATCTTGCCTTCTTTTTCTTTGCTGCTGCATTAGGCACACTGATCTGCTTTTAACCCAACAAAATTTGGAAGGGCTTATATTATATATCAAACAGCAAAATGAAGTTTATACGTATTTTATTTTATTACTAAACAAAGCACACCTTTCGTTAAAAAACCCTAATAAGTTATCATTTAGCACCAAATTTTCTTAAATTTTTCAGACCTCTAAACCTTATTAGTGTCTATTAACGACACACCAAATTATTATAAAAATTCCAAATAGTACTCCGAGATGGAAGTGTAAGAAACCCTTGATAGAATATCATTTTAAACAATAAAAATATAATCATAAATAATATCAACTCGAACTATTATTTATCATAAATTTAGTCATATTTTATAACTTATATGAAAAGTAAAAAACATACATAAACTACATAATATAATGCAACCAGAGACATAATATAAGAAGCTTGCTGCCATACTGCAATGTGGAACATCTTGATATCAGATTGAATATAAATTATCTCTATTTTAAACCTTTCTATATAATCTGTGTTTTATTCCTTCAATCTCATTAATTATTTATCTAGTGTTATTTCTAGCTAGGGATGGACATTTCTGCTATTTTAAAAAAATATCAACGAACTGTTTGTTGGAAAAAAATAACTGTTTGGAAAAACAGGTTTAGAAAAATGAAACTCTAAGTTGTATTAACAGCTAAAACATAAGCTCAAACGTTCAGTTTTCTAAGACTACTTTTTCATTCCCAGTACCACCATGTCCTTAACTGTTTTTGGGTGTAGATTATTTGGAAAAAAATAACCCTTATAAGTGTAGTAATAATTAAATTACATTCACAAAACGTTATATATATATATATATGCAATTTTATATTTATAAAATGCAATGAATTTCTAATAGAAGCATTCTTTTTTTTACTTGAAAATTAAATAGCCTTTGCATATTTACTGAAATGCAAACAATTTAGAATATTTTTAGTTGATTAAAAAATATTGATGATTGATAATAAATATAAAAAATACGTATAAATAAAATTAGGTTATTTACAAAATGTGAGATGTTACTGCCATATTTTTATTTGGGAGAAAGTAGGTTTTCATTTTTCAACACTGAAAAAAAAGTAACCTTAATAAGTACAATATAGTAATAAGAACATTGGCCAAATATGTTTAAATAAAATTAGCTCTATATAGTTACAAAATTATAGGTTATTAACATTAGGTTTAGCAAAAAAATAAGTTTTCCATTTTTCAACACAGAAAAAATATAAAGTTTATTGTAATAACATATTTAACAAAACAAATGTTTTTAAAGAAAATTAGGCTCGGTATAAAAATAAAATGTAAGATGTTTGTAATATTGCCCATCACAAAAAACAAGTTTTTCACTTTTAAACACTGAAAAAAGTAACCTTAATAAGTACAATATAGTAATAAGAACATAGGCCTAATATGTTTAAATAAAATTATCTCTATATCATTACAAAATTATAGGTTATTAACATTAGTATTAGCAAAAAAATAAGTTTTCCATTTTACAAAACAGAAAAAATATAAAGTTTATTGTAATAACATATTTAACAAACAAATGTTTTAAAAAAAAAATAGAGGCTCTATATAAAAATAAAATGTAAGATGTTTGTAATATTTTCCATCACAAAAAACAGGTTTTTTCACTTTTAAACACAGGTAACAATGATAAAAAGTTATTCTTTTATCATTTCTGAATTTCCATTCAGGAACATAATCATCTCTACCTTTTTTAGGTTAATTGTGTCCGTCTTTCACTTAACAGATTTCCAGCCTGGAGTGGACAATTATTCTCACCAGCATCATTTACCCGAGGTAGAATGTCTTTGTTTATGTAGCTGTCTATTTCCTTTATTGCTCTTGCTGTACTATTGATAGTTTGTGGATGCTTGTCAGCCATTATTTCATTTAAAATTCACCAGGCACTTATGCTACTCTGTAGAGGTGTAGGATTAACAACTAATTTAGATGTAGATGGTTGATGTGTAACTGGACTACAGCTAGTTTTACTATATTTTTCAATTAGTTGATCAACTAAATAACATAGTTTTTTCTTGGCTTCTTCTAAGGCTGACTGGTCCTGAAAAACATGACTTTTGTACCTCGGATCTAATAGTGTACAGAGAGCAAAGGTATTACTTTGTTCAATCTTTTTAAATCTTTTGTTAAGTCCACTTTTTAAAGATTTAATAACGTTTTTTGCTGCATCATAATACTGATTTTTTTCTAATTTTTCACAAATACCTTTCAGGCATCTATTGACAACAATTACTGAGCTCCCAGTCATGTACTTCTCACCACTCATTGATTTTGTCATTTCTTCAAATGAACTCAGTATTTCACAGATCTGCTTACAAATTTGCCACTCCTCAACAGTTATTACTGGCAGATCTTTATTGAGTAAAGAAATAGTCGCCCTGATTGCTTCTTCTAGTTCAACAAAACGTTTCAACATATAAAATGTTGAATTCCATCTTGTGGCAACATCATTACAGTATATTGCCATATAAACTGTTTTGGTTGTGAGCAACCAGTTGATAGCTGATATTTTAAAAGTTTTTCATTTGCAGAATAGCTCCTTTTGAAGTGCCCTACAATTTTTTAAATTTTTTCTGTAACTGGTAGAATTACTTTAAGGGACTCTTGTACAATTGAATTCAGACTATGTGCATAACAGCTATAATGTTTTAGTTATAAAATATCTTCCAGAGCATTTGTAATATTGCTTGCATTGTCGGAAACACTAAAATTAATTTTATTTTCAATATGCCAATTTTTTATTATTTCTTTGATTGATTGGGATAAACACACAGCTGTGTGATTTCCTGGTAAATTGCAACATTGAATTAATATTGTTTTAAATTCAAAATTGTTTGTAATGTAGTAGCCAGTAATTGCTAAATAACTCTCATTTACGTAGGAGGTCCACAGATCTGTTGTAATGCAAATTGTTTTTGCCTCCTGAAAAACAGTTTCCTTTACAGTATCTATTGCTTTATTGTACAGATTTGGAATCATGACTGAAGAACTTGTTTTCCCAGTTAGAAGTTCGTATCCGGGAATCCATTTCATTAATTTAGAAAAACCAACATCTTCTACAATGGTGAAAGGCTGAAAATCTAAAATAATTAAATCAATGAGATCACGATCAATTAGTTTTTTTTTTGTTAGGTGTAATATTTAAAAAATATATGATCCCATTAATTTCTGTCTTTTAACAGGTTGTGGGTTTTCATATTCTGTAGTTATAGAAGGTAATACCGGTACGCTACATGTAGATGCATTGCTTGTCGGCACATCTACAATTTCTTCCCAATTATTAATTGTTTCTCCAACAATCCTAGAAATTAACTCTGTGTATACAGAAACATGCTTTCTCTGTAAATGTCCTTTCAAATTAGTCACACTGGATTTATAAGATCAGGCTTGTTTACATATATTGCAAAAAGCCTTTTCATTGTCAATCTTAGAAAAATAGTTTCAAATTATACTTCTTTGATGGTTAGCCATAATTTTAAAACATATGACACTAAAAGATTTATTATGTTGAGATGTAGCCAATATTTCGCAAAATTTTAGAAAAAGTTCTAAAATAACCTGAAATTATTCAAGATATGTACAAGAGTAGATATTGTGAATTTTAAAAAGTCCACACATCCAATAAATAATTAAAAACTATGCACTTAATTCTAAAAACATAAAAAAAGTAAAAGAAAACTTTCAAAATTGTCCACTGAATATTTTTAAATTTCTAAACGCAAAGTAAACTACGGAGAACTAATATACAACACAATTATGGCTGTTTTTATAGTTTAAAAAATGTTTGAACAACAAATTTTACATTTAAAACTTTCAAACAACTCGCAACAAAATAGAGATAAACTTTGACAACGCCCAAACAGTTCTTACTTCACTACGTTGCAACCAGAAACTTTGAAATAGAGGGAAAAAGTATAGCAGGTTAAAGAAAAGGTGTTTGCAGGAAAACAGTTAGCACAAAAATAGCAGAAAAAAAGTTTTAGCGCTTGCGGCAACGTTCGAATACGTCGGTGGTGGGGAAGCCAAATAGCTGTTCCTTGTTTAACAAATCACGAACCAGTCCAATTTTAACTGCTTCTTTCAGTTTGGAAAAGCAGTTTGTTTTTCGTATATAGAATAACAGTTTTTTTTAACAGTTTGGGTTTTCTTACCCAGCTCTATTTCTAGCATTTCCTCTGTAATTTGACTGTTTTGAAGTTGTAGAAATTAGTAATCATTAATCAGCAAGTTAGAATCAGAGTGTCTAATAAGTTTATAAGTGTTTCATAAGTTGTATAGTTTTAGTCACAAAATGTCAGATAAAAATGAAAAACCAAAACCTGATCTAGGCCTTCTTGAAGAAGATGATGAGTTTGAAGAGTTTCCTGCAGAAAGTAAGTTTAAATACAGTAATAATAAGCAAATGGGTAAAACTGAGTTTTTGGGACTTGCGTCAATTTTGTTTAAAAACGCTTAAACAAACGCTTTAAATAATCGAAAATATAAAAGTGCCGAAACAACGGAAAGTTACAAAAAAGTGAAAATAAATTGACAAACATAACCTCAAAATGATTAGCATGCGAGAGGGGAAAGGTGTTTTAATGACGAAAACAATAAATTAAATATGTAATATCAATTATGTATCAAATATGTAATTAAATAAATAATGAAAAGAATATCATGTTTTTAAAAAAACGAATTTGATAATCTAACGACTTGGCTGTTGCGTGTTTAACCTAGCTCGACTCGCCTGGGTGGTGTTACTTGGGTAAATATGCAGTGTAGGTTGTCCTTGAATTTTGGAAATTTTTTTTACTAAAACGCTTTATTACATGCCCAAAAGCAATAATCCAAAATATAAAAGTGCAGAAAGCACGAGAAAAACAATAAAAATCAAAAATATGCTTAACCTCATAATCTCTACTATATCAAATTAGGTAACGTGTTTTTGATCGATGAAACAATAAAAAACCTTTTCCTTTTTTTAGAAAAAGTACTCAATAACCTAAATGACATGGTTGTTGGGTGGTGAACCTAACGTGGTTGTTGGGTGATAAAAACACCTTTCTTTTTTTAAAAGTATACTCAATAATCTAACTGACATGATTGTTGGCTGGTGAACATAACTAACACAGTGGTTGCGTGAAAAAATACTTTTATTTAAAAGAAATAATACTCGATAAACTAACACGGTGTGGGGTGAAAAAGCTATTTAATTAAACTAGAAGTTGTCCTGTAGGTAGCGTGTTTTTGATCACTTAAACAATAAAAAAAAAAACCTTTTTTAAAATATGTAATAACGTAATTGACACGGTTGCTAGGTGGTGAACATAAGAAAAAAAGAGGCTAATCGAGAAGTTCACAAACAATGGATGCCATTTTAACTATGTTTTCATTACCAGAACAAACTAACAAAAAAAGAAATTAATTTTAATACTTAGTAATGGCTGTCAGAATGTGTAATGCGTATTAAGTACGTCTAGTTAATAATAACATGCATTACTGCAATGCAATGTAAACAGCAATGATGCCACAAAATAGGTCTGTAAAAAAACGGTCTAAAATCATAAGTAGTCTTTAAAAAAGTTATTTTATGTGGGTGAATGTGTTAATTAGATAATAAGGTAATTAGATAATAAGGTAATCAGATAATAATTAAAGCAACAAAAAAAAAATATTCAAAAATCGCTATTTGAAAAGAACAATCTACACTGCATAAGTACCATTACATGAAATGTGTGTTATTAATAGTGAAAAAAATATATTTTGTAAAAAAAAGTAATCCGTCAACTTGGCTTTTGGGTATTTTACCTAACAACTCGCCTGTTGAGTGTTTAACTCATTTGTAATGTATTTAATTAATATTCCTAAAAAAGTATTAACTTTTGTAAGTAGTACCATTTCAACAGATATTAAGTTGCCTCTGCTTTGTAAAAATAGTGAATTCTTTGTTTCTAATTGCCATAGTTGTTTTTAACTTGAAATTTGGTGAAATATCCCACAAAGTAGTTTTTTTTAACACCAAATTGTGAGATCATGTTTCGAACTTTATATTAGTATTTTTTGATTGTATTCACGTGTGGAAAATCGCAAAGTTTAAAATTTATGTCAGCCATTTCGTTAGCAATATTTACACTAAAAGAACTGTTATGGTAATAAATGATTTATTATAAACTTATGTATGAGCAGTACCTCAGTAGTAAATTTATCATACAGAGTAAACATGCAAGTAAATCCATGCAAAGTAATTATCTGTCAATGACGTCTGAATATAGGTGAGTAATAAATCACTAAGAATCGTACTTTGTCATAATAAATTTAATCTTCTGCGGCTTAATATTTTTATATTTTTTGTATTATTACTTACTAATTGGTATGTAATAAAACATTTTGGTAATACAATTATGAAAATTTACAAAATGGCTTCATTGTCATAATTAACCTGTTGTGTTGCCATTTTATCGATGTTAGGCTTGCTGCAGAAAAATATGAGAAAAAGAACTATAATGCTGTTGGAAATTTGCCAACTGTGGTAGATCAGATCAGCAGGTGGTCAAATTTAATCTTAGTGGTAATGTAAGCCTACTGTTAGTGATGTATTGGTGAAGATAATTATGTCATGTGGTAGGTTAACCATACCAAATAAGTCTCATATGCATGCACCAATAGATTAGGTTTCTCTTTTTAAAATTATTACTTAATGGTGGAATGTTTATATTATATTTATTCACTTATTTGGCATCATTTGTATATAGAAAAACAATAAATGGCATTCCAAAGTATGGATCATGTCTTGTTCTCAAGCCATTTTCACTTTTTTGGTGACTTGTGCCTGATTACATATAAATCTTATAATAGTTTTATTTGTGACCACTCAGGGAGTCAACTCTTAGTGTTTAGTATTTCAAGATATAGTAGACGTAAGCATCTAAGCTTATGTTCTTAGTTTGTATGTCTTATGTTTTTAAGTTAGGCACTTGAGAACGAGAGTTGATCCATACTCTCAAAACATCTTATATTGTTTCCTATGAACATGATGGAAAATGTCTAAATAAACAATAATAGGCCTAATAAGATTAGTTTTGTTGCTTTACCACTTCTATGATAACCAATAACTTTGTGCAATAAGAAAACAGTACCATTATTATGACACCGCTGTTTTTTGTATGCTAAAGGCAAAAAAAGAAACATTTTTTTAACTCCAGTTATCATTATTGTTAGGACCTAAACGAACTGAATATAGTCTTGGTAAATATTGAAATATCTTAGAGTAAATTATATTTACTTAATTAAACAGGACTTATTTAATTTAAATATAACCTTTTATAACCTTTAAAATGTATATTTAAATGTATGAATAAATTAGATCTTATTTTTTGTATATATTTAATGGACATTGCTTATTTTTATGTTATATTTTAATATTTTTGTTCTGTTAACTATTTTGTTATTAGTATGTAGGCCCTAGTATAAATTTGTAGAACATTCCTAATTTACAATTTTATATAAATTTTAATGGAACTGTTTTGTGACATCATTACTTTTACATTGTATGGAACACAATTGAACGAATTGACTACACAAAGGATCACTTTGCTAAGTAGTGTGTAGTTAGTAGTGATGTGGAACAGTTGGAAACTAAAATCATTTGTGCAGAATGAACTCATTGTTCATAGGGAATATTTTATTTAGATTGTTTACTTCCTAAACTGTATAATATGAGTGATTGAACTCAATAATTACATCATTTTGAGTAGAGTATAACATTGGTAGTCAAAACCAGCTAATAGGAATTAGAAGTGGTTTGGATTAACAAAGAAACAAATGTGGCTAATAACAGTGTTAATTTTAAAGTAGTGTATTTAAAGGGGAACTAGAAATAATAATAGACTTTAAATACCACAAAATGAGGAAGAAAATCCTTTTATTAAATATATAGAACACATTGAACGAAAATACTGGGACATAAAATTCAGAACAAAGCAGCACCAAGTAACATCTATTGTGTATAACTGTGTGTCACTTTCCATGAAATAAGTCTTGTCCAGTAATTATGGACCTAACAAATTGTTTATTAATTGCAAACTAAATCTAACAAGTTAAAAGTTAAAGCTTTTTTATTTTGAAGTGTACAAAAACTAAATCAGTTGTGTACCAATTTTTTGTTATTAGATTGGACTGGAAAAGATGAAGATGATAAAGATGTAAATGTTTGGGAAGACAACTGGGATGATGATAATGTAGAGGATGATTTCAACATACAGTTGAGGTAGGTAATAACTAATTCTTACATTTCCACAAACACCAAATTTTATAGGTTATATGTTATTAGTGATACATTTTAAATAATTAATTTTGATATCTAGGCTAATCTAACATAAAGGTTGGTAATTGATAAGCTTCATAAAACAATGAAAATAAAAAATAATGTAAGGTAAGTTTCCACAAAAATGTGTATTTAACCAATTTCATGTTAAAGTAACCACAAAAACATCCAAACATTTACTTAGAACTGGGTCTTCAATTACATCTGTATCATGGGTTCTTTCTATTGCCTCGGTGTTGGATGGATGTGATATTTCATAAATGATACTACTTGTTCGAGGAACACTTTATCAGTGTTAATTTTTTTGTGAAAATATCTTTGAATTAACTTTTATGTTCAGTAGCTCCTTACAACTAAAACTGACATTCTTCCCCTCTCCGCCATCCAATTGTTTCTTAATATAAAAAAAAAACTCTTTCCACTTTGGCTTCAGTTTTCTAGTTATATCAAATTGCATATAAAATTGTATTATTATTTTCCAAACTGAAAACTATAAGAATTGCTTACATAGCGGGTGTGTGTGTGCGTGTGAGAGAGAGAGAGAATGTGTGTGTGTGTGTGTGTGTGTGTGTGTGTGTGTGTGTGTGTGTGTGTGTGTGTGTGTGTGTGTGTGTGTGTGTATATACATATAGTAGAGGCCTGCTTATCCAACCTTCCACCTTTATAAGGTCAACCACCTTTATACCTGCTCTGTTTGTTCATTTCCGTCTTTTAGCATCAATTCAAATTCATGGAAGATTTGACGTTTAGAGTTCATTCTGCTTGTGTGTGTTTCGTAAAGTTTCACATATTTTTTCCTGCTGTTTCCTAATAGGTAAAAGATAATTATATTACTTCTTATGAGATTGCAAGACGTAGCGGCAAGAAAACGTCAAACAGTTGGTAAGCAAAAATAGTTCCAAACTTTGTCAAGTTTGATGATTGGATGTACTGCTCTTTATTACTTTAGTGAGATTTTGTGTGCTATTTATTTTTTAGTACAATATATTTAATAATATATGTAATTCAAAGTTTCTTAATGTAATAAATTCAATTCAATATTTTTAAACATTTTTAATGGTTGTCAGTGTAATCCGATTTTTCTGTTGATACAACCTGGCCGTGCCCAGTCTAGGTTGGATAAACAAGTAACGAGACTCTAATATATATATATATATATATATATATATAAATGTTTTGTCACTGATATAAATACTACATATAAACAGATACATAAACATTACATATATATATATATGCGCAATATGTAAATATTAGGTGGTTTAGAACTGTCTTGGCAAACTGAGTAAATGTTTCCTGTATCAAAAAAAGTTTAGAATTATGTTTTTCAGATCGAAATCTAAAAAAAAGACCTTTCAGGATTTTCTAATCATTGTAGTTCTCCTGAATATATCAATAACTGGGCAAAAATGAAGGTTAATGTGTTAACAGCCATGCACTATTTTCTTCATATGATCAAATTTAACATGTTATCATTTTTAATTTTTAAATGTTTTAGTTTACTAATAAGTCTGTAATATATTAAAAGAAATTATAACTATTTTGGTGTAGTCGTCTTGTCTGCAATAAAGTACATTATAAGACCACATTTACCTACTCACTGTATGCATCTTGGATCTCTCTGTGAATATCTCTAAGTGTGATTAAAATCTTGACATCTACACTGCGGTATCAGATGAATGTTTCTATGGAGTGATTTCAATTTTGACAACAGTATTAAGAATAGTTTTTATATCGTAAATTTTATGTATATTTTCATTTGTGTCCAAATCTAGGCATAAACAGAGGTTATCATCTTTTAATAATTTCAAACTCGTTTTTTTTTTTTTTTTTTTTTTAGTAATATTTGCCATGTCTTGGACACAGTATCTTTTATTTTTCAGGTTTAGTAATGTCATTTGTATTACGTGATGGATGTAGACTATGGGTCTTAACTTTAAGATAGAGCTTATCCTAAAGGGATCTCTTTTTAGATATGAGCCCCTTCCCCCCACCCAGAATCGTTTTGGCTGACCTCCAATTAGTGTGGATTCTTCAGATTTACTGAATTATCATCATGGGTAAATACTTCTGTTATTTTTTTTCCATTGTTTTAAAAAAATTTCAAAAAGAATAGAAAAATGACTTTTATTTGAGGTTGATTCCTCTAAATTTGTCTGCCCTTTCTGTTGTTGAGGAAGCTCTCATCCACCATGAGGCTGTTGATTAGCTTTTACCTAGTAACCCTAGGCAAGAGGCCTCAGAAGGTACCAGTTGGCCCTCACTGGCACGCTGTTTCCAGATGGTCCATGGTTTTATAAGGAGGTGTTTATGTTTTATAAACAAAATTCTGTGAAACATAATCACAGGGAGTTACTCCTCTGTTACTCCCCTCCCCTAATACTGACAAGATCATGGGCTTGTGCGTGACTGGCATAACAGAATTCATAAAAAAACACAATTGTAACATGAAACAAACTGGCCACTGCTTGTCCTTTCCACTTTGTCACTATATATGAGTCACAGATTATATTACAATTCATGCAAACCAAAATCACTGTTGCACTTTATGATGATCCAGTTTTATCAAAAACTAACAAATATGCTTTTCATTGAAAAAAGTGTTTAACACTTTATGATTATTTTTTGTAGGTTTCAAAATATAGTTGATCTGGAGGCTAATATCAGGTCTGAATTAAGAATGGCCAACTTAATGATATTCTACTGTTTAATACTGTATTTCAGTTTTAATTGTATATTCAGGTTTTTCAGTATTAAATTTATACTTTTAAAAAAACATACCATCATCATGTCAGATAATATGGAATGTTATAAAACCAAAGGTCTAATAATCGAGATTAGACTGTATATAATTGATCATATGTTTGTAAACATATTTTGTCTGAATTTTCATTTCACCTTCTTGAAAGTGATGATTATTAATATTTATATTTATTTTCAGGGCAGAATTGGAGAAGCAAGGAATCAAACAAGAGGGAAAATAAATATTTTTAAGAAGAAATGTTTTTTATTATGTGGTAACATGTTTTTGCTGTGAATTAATGTTTGTTTTTTTTAATAAATAAATATATCTGGTAAAATTTTGTTTTTCATTTTGGTTAATCCCCAACCCTCTTTGAACAGTTGTCAGAACTTTAAGGCACACAATTCAGTAGTCTTATTTGAAGAAATAATTTTCTTCTAATTTATGTTTTTTATCCCATTAATAATAATGGAATAAAATTACTCCATTATTTTTTTTACAGCCTTTAACACATAACTGTCTCACTTGTCTGATGGAAATTCCCAAAATTAAAATTGTATAATATTTACAATTATTACATAATATTAACAAAGTACATTATTACATAATATTAACAAATATGAAAATTATCCTGAATTGAGTTAATTTCGCATTTTTAATTAAATTTAATGTACTAATTTATACAGATATTAACACTAATTATGAAAGTAAATTAAAATTTTGAAAAAAGTTATGAACTTTTAAAGGTTTCTCAGTGCTTGCCATTTTGAAGATTTAAAATGAATCAGTTTTACTGGATAATAAACTTGTCTAAGTTATAACCAAAATCAATTTTTGTGCTGTTTGAATCAAAAAGACCAACATTGTAATCACTAATACATAATACAGTATTTTAGAAGGATAATCTGCATACAACGGCTCTTTAAAAAGTGTGTTTTAGAGGTCACATAGACTTGGTTGTGATACCTGCCTGCTCAAGTAACTCATTTTCCAATTAAATTTATCAATGAAATGTACAACATGGACACTGTTTGTTGCTGGTAGTTTTGCAAAAAACAGAAAAGTGAAACATTGTAGATAAGAAATTTTTTTATTTAACTTTCTCTCTGAGTTATCTCCAAATCAAAATTACTTTTTTAGTTATCTTATATATTTTTGAAAAATGTTAAACAATTAGGAAGCCACAAAGTGTGCCATCCCAATATTTTTGTCCTAATTTTAAAACTAGTATTAAAATGCTTAAAAACAAATTATTGTAATATCAACAAATAAAGGTTTCTGTTAGCATTGTTCTTACAGCTTAACCTCAAATAATTATGTTTTGATATACTGGGTCACAAAAAAATATAATTCTGGTCCTGATTTAAAAATTAATGTTGTCTTCTCACATTAATGTATGCAGTCTTGATAGTGTTCTGTAGGTAGGTTTTTCATACATCAAAAAATTAGCCAACAATACGAGGTGCTAACCAAAAGTTCAGGTATTTTGAATTTTGTGTGCAAACCGCTTACATTATACCATTGTGTTGCTACCACTAGAGTGGGTGAACAGTACTCTATTAATTAGTGTGCCAACTGCTGTGACAGTGAGAGGCTGTATACTTGAGTTTCATGTGTTTGTGTAATGTCTGTTAGTGTTGCAGTAATTTCTTAAACTTGCGTAAATGACAAATTTGAAAGAGCAAAGAACCTGCATCAAATTTGGCATGAAGTTTTAAAAAAACCTCTGCAGAAACCAAATACATGCTTGTGGAAGCATTTGGTGACAAAACTATGAGTCAAAGTAAAACTTTTTAGTGGTAAAAACAAGGATTGACAAACATTTGCTGATGACGATGAACATTCAGGATGATCATCGATAAGCACAATACCACAAAACATCTCAAAAGTACAAGAGAAAATTGTTGCAAATCATAGACGAACAATCCATAATGTTTGAGTGATCGTGTGTATGTTGTACGGGTCTGTGTTATGCATCTTGCCAGCACAGGAATTTGGGTGTGTGACACTTTGCTGTAAAATTTGTACTTAGACAGCTGAGCAGTGACCAAAAACATCTTTGCTTAGCTTTCTGCACTGAATTTAAAATTGCAGCAAGAGGTGACCCCAACTTCATCTCCAACATCATAACCAGTGATGAGACTTGGGTTTATGGTTTAACCCAGAAAAAAAGCAGCAGTAGTTGCAGTGGAAGTCGCCATGTACACCGCAACCAGAAAAAGCATGTCAAGTTCGCAGTAATGTGAAGTCCATATTTTTTTTTACGTCAAAAGCATTATTTACAAAGAATTTGTCCCCTCTTGTCAAACTGTCAAGTTTTGACTTCGAGAGAGCATTAGGCACAAATATTCAGAACAGTGAGACAATAAGAGCTGGATTTTCCACTGTGGCAACGCGCCTGCACGCACATCGCTTGTCATTCGAAATTTTTTGGCTTACAAAAATACAATAGTGGTTCCCTACCCATCCTATTGGTCCTATGTATGAAAGAAGCTGTTATGACATACTGTAATTTACATCACTGCCAGCAAGTTTAACAGACATAAAGAATCAGGTGTCTTGATATGATAAATGCTTGAATTTTTACAAATTCAAATCTTTGAATTGTAACTATGTTAGAAAATAGTCTCTAAGATATGCAGTAAATAGTTAATAGTTTTGTTCATAAACTTTTTCTTACTTTTACACAAAATATACTTTCTGGATGTACTACATATTGTAAATTATTGTCTTAATGGTAATAAGATTGTCATGTAGAATTACAAAATTAAGTATTAATAATGAAAATCTTGTAGAAGTTGGACATAAAAAAAATATATTTCTGTTTATACAAAAACCGTAACAAATAAATCATGTGACATTTTGATTCTTATTATAATAACACCCAAACAGATTTTGAAAAATTCTAAAAAAAAATCCTTTTCTTTCTTTGTTCAATTTAAGTTTTTCAACAGATACATCATTTGAAGATACAGTTCTTTCACCAGCTGGAATTTTAACCATCATATCATCAGACAACAAATGAAACTGAACATCATCTGTCATTTCATTCGCATTAGAAACAATAACTTCATTGACTGAATCTTGGTTATGACTAATTTGATTTATTACTTCCTCATTGCAAATGGACAATTTTGAAATTGTGTCTGTCATGTCATCATTGTTGATATCTAGGTACAATTTATTATTGTTATTATTTTTCTTCAACAAACCTACTGAACTCCAGTAATATTCGTTATTGTCAGGCAAATCAACATTTGTGTATGAGGTTGTAAGAAAACTAGGCATTCTATCTTCAGTCTTGGATGTTGACAGTCTATAAAATGGTTGGATAATATTAACATCTTTTTCTTCTTCCCACATAGTCAGACTTTCAAATCTGGCATTTATATTTTCTATTGCTTCTTGCTGGAGGTTTACACAATTGGTTTTTTGACATGGGCTGTACACATAGTCTTTATAACAACTTGTTTCAATAACTGGAGCATTTGTTTTGTGTATAGTGTCTTTACCATGGATACTTTCTTCATCCATGTTGGAAATCTGGTGACCAAATTCAATACTGTGAATTAAGAAAAGCAAATAATTGTAATATGGTAGGTATACTAAAAGTATGTATCCAACAAACCGTTGTCTAGCATGTCCAGGCCTTCAGTGGGCTGTAGCACAAATGATATTAAAATTATTACACTTACAATAAAGAACAAAAGAAATGTAATTGCAGTAGACTCTCAGTAAAAGGACTAATTACCAAAAATTCGGATTATTGGAAATAACATCCATTTTTGCAGTGCCTGTTTGGAAGTTGAAAAGTTTGTAACTCAAAAGCACGAAGATCAGCGCACAAATTTCAAACAATGCATTTTAAGAAAATATTGAATTCTACTCTCAAATAGGCCTACATTTACATATGGAATGGATATTTGAATATAGTATGTTAATATAATGATGAGATGTTGAAAGTAATATCTATAGTACTTCTTTTATGCACAGTGTTCTGACATATTTATAAACTGTGTCATTAGTGTCATTACACATAATCTCAAAATTGTTTGGTATGTTTAATGAACTGAACTAATTAGTAGATTTACCAAAGAAATTATTTACAGTACCGAAACTTGTTACTCTGCCAAATAGAGGGCAGATTTTACATATTGTGTAAAATCATATGTATCCTTCACCAACAACGTCTTTTTGTAGAACTGAACCCTCGCAGTTGGTGAGGGATTACTGCAATATATTTATATTTTGATATCCCCTGCCTTTTGTTACCCGAGGTAGTCAAGCCACTTAGTAAATGGCCTGTACATGAATTTCTCACGCATGTAGGAGAATGCTCCTCCAGCTCTCTCCAACAGTCCAGTGACATAGAATCTGCCAATCTGAGTCTACAAACTGTTACTACTGAGCAATAGTAAAAGAAAAGAAGGGAGCTGTGGTGATTTGACCTCTCACTTGCACATTTTTTCTCTGTTCCATTGGTGTTCTTAGCAGGCCATTTTCTATCCAGCTGACCTGTATATTTATATGTTTGAAAATAGGACATTATATAAAATATGTTAAAGTCGAAAATAGGACTTTAAATATTAAAAAAAATTGTTGCATAGTTTACATTTCAAAGTTTGCCTTTTCATTCCTTACTGATTCTGTTAATCTCATGTGTCAAACAAAGCTTATTTCTCATTTTTCCTGCATTATACCTTTTAATTTGTTGTGTTTTTGAAAAAAATTGATTATCAGGAAATTCTCCGTACTCTAAAAGGAGTTCCCCTCATATGTTAGATAATTGAGGTCCTACTATACATGATTTTTGAATTTGAAGGCTTTATATAAATTTACTATGACTGGTCAATAAATTATAACATATTTTTTTATAATTTGATACATAAAGAATCAATAATTTCTTTATCAAGTAAATTAGTAAAAAATTGTAATAATAATTATTCAGATGTTATGTATCTTACAATGGTCAAATACTTCTCTTTAAATGGAAGATATTTTTTACACTTTTAATTTTAATATCCAACTATAGGCTGTAGCCTATGGATTGTTGAATTTATAACTTCTATACCTTTTTTTGGCACATCAAGAAGCCTGAAATGCAAAACTTTAAAGTTACGAACTCATGTTTTGTATGGCTGTTATGCATTTTTGTGAATTTTTCTTAAATAAAAACAATTTATTTAAAAAAACTCAATGATCTTCAAATGGAGAAATCTGTATTAAATGAGCATGAGATCAAATTTTCTCCTCTTACACCAATGACTTCATTCAATTCACTCTACCAATCTATCAAAAATGTTATATTTTATATATGTTTTTTTGCCAAATCTATTCCATGAGGGTTGTTTTCTGACCAGTAACATGTATGAATTTTGCCAACTACCCATATCAAAAACATAAAAGTTCGCTTCTTTACTGTACAAAATGGTACACATTCTGTAATCCTTACATTTTTTTAGTTCTAAGTAAAGGATGGTGCCAAAAGAACACATGGATGTCAAACTACTATAATTGCTTTTATTTTTATCTCATAAAAAATGTACTCATATCAATACAATTTGTAATTTATCTAATTTATGAATTGCACTATAAAAGTTAATTTAACATTTTTTAAAGATAACTTCTGGTATATAGTAGCCTCCTTTGTTAATACACATTAAAAGCCTTTCTTTGAAGTTCTTCATTACTTTCATCAAAATGTCATTTGAAACAGCCAGCAGCAATTTCTTCTCTTATTGCAACTTGCAGATCATTGAGTGTACGAGGTTTGTTGCAAACTTGACTTTTTAAGTAACCCCATAAGAAGAAGTCACAAACCAACAAATCTGGTGAGTGTGCAGACCAGTGGACATCACTGAAATGTGAGATCACATGTTATGGAAGCATTTCTTGAGCAATTGCCATGGAGTCATTAGCTATGTGAGCTGTGGCTCCTTCTTGTTATAATCACATTTCTGCCTTGTTGATCCCTAAAGTGTCAAGCTTTGATGACAAAAAATTGTGTAGTATTGCAATATAACATTCAGAATTCATTGTTACACTAAAAAAAAGGACCCAACAATTTCCACTTTGGAAATTACACATCACACGGTCACTTTTGTGCTAGTCAGTGGTTTTTGATGCAATTTTTGTGGGTTGTCTGCTGCCTAATAGTGACAGTTTTGTTTGTTTACATAACCATCTAAGTGAAAGTGTGCTTCATCACTCATCATCAACAAAACATCATTATATCATCAGTAGCATCATCAAAACAACATCAGTAGCAAGAACATCACACATTCTCTCACAAAATAGTCTCCATTGATTATAATCGTGATTTTCAATCTTCTGCACGATCATAATTTTGTAAGCATGAAATTGCAACTCATCCTTCAGGATGAGCTACAGTGAGTGATGAGACAAGCCAAGAGTTGGAGCACACCACTTAATGGAGCAGCGAAGACTTCGAAGAACATACACTTTTACTCTGTCAACATTTTTGGAGTTCACACCATGCGAGGTTGACCAGACAAATTCTGCTTCATTGCTAGTCCAATTGTGCAAAAAGAGTTAATCCAACGAATTATTGTTGTGATCAGGTATCAAAACATTTCACGAAACATTGAACTGTCTACAGAAAATGTGTTGAATTGTGAAAACAGATTCATTTCTTTTAAAAAAATGTTCAACAACAAAAATGAGATACTGCAGAGTTCACTGCATCATTGCTACTGAAACTGGACATTCTAATCCACAAAACAATAGATCCCCTACATTCAACTCCCACCACTTCTACTACTCAACTCAAATCCATGCGTTCTTTCTGTGCCACCCTTTATTTTTATTTTTAAGAATGAAATTATGTATGGACAAAGCATAATTTAATAGTAATAATTAAAAAATAACTGTTAGGCTAAATTGAATTCATAATGAAAGGTGATGTTATGACCAGACCAGACAAAATTTTTTGAAACAACCACGTTCTGATTCATTGCAACAGCCAACCAATGATGAGAAAAGCGGTTGATTTGAATGAAATTGTACATTTACCATTAATTTTAAGTAGATTTAGATATTAAATAAAGACGTTATTCTCCATATTATAATTTTCCATATTATAATTGCTGATAACAATATTTGGGTAAAAAAGTTTCTTTATAATAAGTAATTAAATGAAATTTATTAAATTAAAAATAACCAAAAACAGTGCGTAGTAAAAACAAAGGTATACATTGGGACATCTTGGAAGTTTCTTTTGGAAAAAAACATGAATTTCATATATGGCACTGCAGAAAATAAATGCATATATATTATTCTAATATAGAACTGCTATAAAAAATTTAATGTTATTAAGTGGTGAGAAGAATTTAACCAAGAAGATTACAAGATCTGTAATATCTATATTTTAAGTTAAATAATTATACATACTGTTATTTGATTTGGTCTACAAGATTTGTGACATCCTTCCAGAATTGTATAAGACTGAACTTTCAAACTTTGACCTCCAAATTATAAATTTTAAATTCCAAATAATATCAAACAATTTCAAATAAATATCCAATTTTATAAATAATTTCAGAACTCAAATCACAAAATTATCTAAATATTGCTCATTTTAATTGTGGTAATCTCCTTCAGTGTAATGAAAGTGATTATTCAGTTTTCCTTAGTTGTAATTTTAGGTTGTGTGTCATTAAAAAGGGCTTGAATAGAGGATGCACGATCATTCCACTGGAGACAGTAATTAATTAAAATAAATTATTTATGAAATCATATATCATTTGTGTTACATGTGTTTTTAGTTGTAAGTTTTGAGTATCTATCCATATAAATATAAAGCAGAGACTATTGAACTATTGTGAGTACAAGTGCTATAGACTATAAAGGCATTCATCTGTACAAGAAGGTGAGGGATAGAAGTTTTATGTGTCATTTAAGTGAGAGTAAAGACAATAATAAATAATTTCAAAATTTTGAAAATTTATTACATGGTGTGAATTTTCATGTAATTTCAACTTTTTATTCACACATTTGTGATAATCAAATTATCAAATGAAGCATTTAATTATAATTGTAAATACATTAAACATAATTTTTAAATCAAACTAAATGAATTTATTACACATTTCCAAAGTTGTAGCAAGTCATTGTAAATACAATAGGAAATTATTTCTCAGTAAGTTTTGGTAAAGTTGTTTAAAGCCTAGTTTTTTAAATCTACTAAGAAAATGTAACAAATGATAAATACATAATTTATGATAATAACTATAACAAAAATTACCATATAATATGCCCAGTTTTTCTACAGGGCCTACTCAAAATACTTTAGAATCAGAAGATAAATATTGAAATTTTCGCCGATTTTTTATTAATTTCCTACCAACTTAAAATACCAAAATAAAATAATTTGATATATACAAGGTTTAATTGTTTACAGGTCTGAGCCACAGATGTATAACTAAAGATCTTAATTCTTTGTTTTTAAGTAATGTACTGCAATATAACAAAGATATTATTATGTATAGTCCAGCCACTTAGTAAACGGCCTTCCCCTCCAGCTTCCTTTAACAGTCTAGTGACAATATATGCCAATCTGAGTCTACAAACTACTCAGCGATAGTGAAGGAAAACTACGGAGTTATGGTAAGAGCGTGGAGACTTATCGTCTCACTTGTACATTTTTTTCTCTTTGTCCCACTGGTTTTCTTAGCAGGCCGTTTTCTAAGCGATTGACCTATAGTATAGTGTATTCTATTGGTCACTGGACTGTTGAAGGGAGCTGGAGCGAAATTCTCTTACATGCGTGAGAAATTCTCGTGCAGGCCGTTTACTGAGTGGCTGGACTATAATGTTATCTTTGTATATAACATTACTTCAAAACAAAGATTTATAATCTTTAGTTATACATATAGTTCTTTAGTTATACATATATGTAATTCTTTAGTTATACATATAGTTATTTCTTTTGGCTGGACAATAATTACTTGCTATACTGTATGTATAATAGAGTAAGGATGCATGGTAACAATTTCAATTCAAGGCATATTGATAAGCTATTTCATTAAGGAAAAAAATTAAAATTATTTCTTGGTAAATATAGTATTTCAAACTTTACATTTGATGGTTAACAACGCATATTTAAGAAGTTTTTAAACACGATTAGCCTTGTTCTTATTAAATATAGTTCAACCAGAGATAATATAACCATATACCTTGTACCGACCTCAGATAAACTAATTTTTTAATCTCTGACTTGAACCAAAGCTTTATTGTGTTCGGTTCAATATTTGCAAATAAAATATGAATGTTGTATTGCATGCCATATCCATTATTCCAAAAAATATAATTTTATTAGCTTATAAATGGTTTTAGTCATACTGGTTCAACTCTTACCAACCACAAATTCCCAAGTTTTAACTTCAACCGCTAGGTTCGCTGAAACTTATCAAAGAGGTAATTTTCCATGTAAAGAGAAAAAGTTTCCAATATCCATGTTACATTATCTCTGGTTTTAGTTTTTATCGCGTTTTAACATATGGTCTTGTTTTAAAAAAATGGAATGTTGAACTGTGTAATAAATTATACAATCCAAATTGATTGTAGTAAATCAATGTTTAATTTATTGTCAAAAAATGTTTCAATATAGACAACCAAAATTGTAATTATTTCAATGACTGAAGTTAACAACACAAATTATATTTCACAACACAAGTTAACAATTTCGTTCATTTTATATTTAAATTTAAAGGTGTAGTGGCGGGAGGAGTTAAAAACCAATATCTTATGTTACGTAATTCAAACATAACAGTTCAGGCTCGAACTGAATTATGAGGTCAGTGAGGTTCTGTAGGCATTACTAACAATAAAATTATTATAGAAGACTATATGCAGAGATGATTGTTATAATCTACATACTTGCTGTGTAATCAGTGGAGTTGTTGAGTATAAATAAATTTTGGAATGGAACTTGCTTTTTTATAAAGAAAGTCTACAAAATGGAAAATGTAAGTTAAATATTTGACTTATATTTAAAGTAAGAATATACTACTTTTATTTTATAAAAGACGTAATGACACTTTCTGTTTGTTATCTAGTGATAATAACAAAATTAAGTCTGAAAAAAAGATCTAATAAAAATTATCAACTAAACATTTTTTTAAATATGAATATAATAATAACAATACATTCTTTAATTGTTCTTTATAAACCTGATGTAATATATTGTTAAGAAATATATAATTGTAGCAAATAGGTTAGGTTTATTTATCTAACCTGGCATAAGTGATTTGGTTATAACCAGTGTAAGATTATAACCTAACCAGTAAGGTTTGGTTAGGGGCACCCAGGCTCAGGGTAAAAATACATATAGTGTGTAGGTTATTTATTAAAAAAATGGTAGAATAGAGAATTTTGGATTTTTTTAGTTTTTGTTATTTATGATATTTCAAGTCTGTTATAATTTTTAAAAAATTTTTCCATTTTTATTATGTACTGTACCTTATTATTCAATTAAGAAATATTCTTCTGTAGAAGATTATATTTTTTATGATGTTACGATTTTATGCATTTTTCAATGGTTAACAGTATTGTGATGTGTAATTGTTCTTTATATTTAATGTAGCATGCTACATATACTATGCCAAGATCAGCTTGGTTGTTAACAACTTAGTTACTTTTGTTAATTATGATTCACTTATATGAATACAGTTGAAAGGTGGTGGCGAGAAGTTTGATAACAATCCAATGATTTGACATTAGGAAAAACCACTTCATAGCCTTTTAGCCAGATTTCAATTTATATTCAAATATGACAACAATAAGGAAAGAATTCACCACTTTTTTAAGGCAGTGGCTGTTTTATGACTGCAGTAACTGTTAGTAATGTATGCAATCTAGTTTTATACAAAACCGTGTTAGGTTTTTCACACAATAATTGCTTTCATACAAAACCGTGTTTGTTTGGTTATTAAGGTAATCAAAAAAGTTTCTGTTGTTTTTATTATTAATTACACGCATTTAATTACTGTAAACGTTTCTTCAATGTTAGACACTTTTGTATAGTAGAATTTTTGAGGTTATGCGAATCACTTTTATTTTCAAATTTTGTCAAGCATTTTAGTTTTCACACTTTTAAATTTTATATCATTACTACTGACATGTAATAAAGCATTTTGGCAAAAAAATTATGAAAATAGCATCAAGCCCTAAAAAGTCATATTTACGCAGTTTTGTTAATACAAATAATAAATAAATAATTTTGATTAAACATATAAATTTCTTTTTCAGAAAGAAGTGAGCTATAACATATTATGAAAATTTCAATAAGCATTTTTTTAACCTCAACACCTTTCTTTAAAGAAGCTAATTTATTGGTTAATGTACATTAGTGGGGAAAGTGAATATTTTTGTATTTTTCCTGCCAAAATGCTTCATTCTATGCCATTTGTAATAATTAAAAAAATAAAAGTAAGGAAAATACCAAAAGACTGAGAAGAGTGACAAAATACTGGAAATTGAAAAAAATGTAAAAAATACCTTCATATCGTAACCATTACTCACAAAAGTTATTCAAGTATTTTCTCTTGTGAAAATGCTTTATTTAATATGTATAAATAAATTAGACTGTACTTGTAACCAAATTAAGAAACAAAAATTGTGTGAAAGTTAAAAACATTGTAATTATTATTATTATGGTAGATATAAACTTTTTAACAAATTAATAAGTAAGTAACGTTAAACACCGAAAAAAAGGTAGATATAAAACTGCTGCTTTTGGTTAATGAAACCATGCATGCTCCAACAATCCAAATGCCCATTGTGTATGCAGTGTAAATGTAAATAGCAATGATGTCAAAATAGTTCCATTAAAAATTGTATAAAGTTGTAACTTATCATACAAAATTGAATCTTCCACAAGTTTAAGTTAATATCTTAAATAATAAAGTATGTAATAAAAGAAAAAACTATTTAAAAATCATTAAAGCTCCAAATAGCATAAACACTAAACTATATGATATAATATCATATAAAGTATATGATATAGTGTTTATGTATGATATATAAACACTAAACTATATGCTATATATTGATGGAGTAAGCCTATAGTCATCAACATATGTACTTATACACACACACACACACACACACACACACACACACACACACACACACACACACACACACACACACACACACACACACACACACACAAATATTAGGTTAAGTGGTAGGCCTAGTTGTGTAATTAATAGACACATTTATTATCATGTATAATTATACTGTATGTTTGTTTTGTTACCTAAAGTTTTATGAAAATAAGTAATATTAATCCACAGTAATAAGTAATATTAATGGGTAGATTCTGTAATTAATGGACACCACTTACTTTCATGTTATTATATCATATTTTTATTCTATTACATATTTTATTTTAAAATTGATTAACATTAATCCTAAGAACTTTTATTAAATTTTCATTTTTGGCAATTTTAAATGGATCTATTTCATGATGTCATTACTGTTTACATTTAACATGGACGATTTACAACCACAAAAGTATCACTCTGCAAAGTAGTGTCTGGTCATTTAAAAGCAGCCACTACATTATATCCAAGATTGGATTGCTAACTATTAAGGAACCACTATCAAAAGAACCTGGGTAGAGCTCTTTGTAACATTCTATGTAAATGTGCTCTTGCAGTCTTTTGACCTTAATTACATTATATTATTCTTAAACATATCACAAGTGTTTCTGCTTAACATATCATTAACATATATACACATTGTTTATTAAAAAAGTCAAACTTTTTTATTAAAAAAAAATCATACAAAGTATACACCTTCTTGGGTATAAAGAATGGTGTTACACCCAAAGGCTCAGGAGAATGGTAAGGTGAGATGTTTACTTTAATGGAAGTTATAAGGCAAGGAAGTAAACAAGAAAATATTTGGGCAGCTAATAGTTCCACTTACTATAATATTTACAGAACTGTGGATTTTGGTAACTGGCCTTATTTACACTGCAATGTACAAAGTATCAAAACAACATTGAAATGTCCATGAACTAATCTTATGACACGTTTTGGGATTACAGTCCCATCTTTGACTGTAGGAAATTGTTATTACATTAAAATTTATATGAAGCAGTATACAAAAACAAATAATACGTCATGTAACAAATACATTAAATAATGCCGACTGCACTGAGGGACCTTGGAGGAGTAAAGACATCTGAAGATGAATTTTAATCCTGAAACTGTCATAAGTCATTAAGTCATGTATGGAGAAAAATAGATTTAATTTTCTAAAATACACAACTAATAAAATTAAAAAAAGGAAAATTACCTATTTATAAAATAATAGTAGGTACACATAGGAACAATATTACTACCTTGTTGATGCTTGAGCTAGGCAGTAATACTGAGTATGGCTAATAATATGTGTGTGTGTGTGTGTGTGTGTGTATATATATATATATATAATTTTATTGACTCCTAATAATTGTTTTTTTTGTTACCATACTCAGTATGTTATGAGGGCGAATCTAATAAGTGTAAGTTGTGTCAGACAAATGAAGAGAAACAATATGCTATTCAGTCATTGCATCAGTAAATAATGCCACCTATCTAAAAATCAAAGTGTATTTTAATACTACTATACAATCTGCATGTCTCATTGATAATAGAAATACAGCAACTTTGTTAATATACATTGTATTAATGCTTGTAAGTTAAACGTTGTTCCTGAAGTATATTGGACACATGTTGATGGCTCCAACTAGTCATATTTCAAAACTTGAAGGGTGAATTGTAGCAGATCTTACATTGTACAAGCATCGCTACAAGGGATGTATGTTCTAAAAGAACTATGTGCTGATTTCTTATTAGGTCATGACATTGTGAACCTGCATACTAGTGTCAATGTCAGGTTTGGAGGAAAGCGTGAATCTTTTTAAATCAATAATGCTCCTTCAACGTTTGTCTAGCATTGTACCTTATAAGCTGTTTGGCAACTTATCACCTGTTTGCCAGCCAATTGTCACAAAATCTAGGTGTTTTTCTGAAAAATATTCTCAGTTAAAATCTAGTGAAGTCTCCAGATTGTTTTCAAAAGGAGTCATAACAGAAAGCTCGTCACCTTAAAGGGTACAAGTTTTGGTGGCAAAGAATGGAAATCACAAATTAAGATTAGTGATTCACATCTGAGGTCATTTAAACCTGAGGTCTGTGAATAAACATACAATACAAACATTCACTTTTCTTAATGTATTCTAGAAATTCACCTCTACCTAATGAAGAATCTATTGTAAGAACAATAGCCAGGTATAAAGTGTTCAATAGACTTGAAAAATTCTTACCATCATATTACAATTTTACCAGAAGAAATACACTTCACTGCTTTTAAAGCCTGTGGAAAATTGCATGAATTTACAAAAATTCTGGTTGGAGGTACAAAGTGTCCCATCTTCAGCATCTAAGATAAAGTTATTTAGCGGGAGTGATTGAGGCAATTTTTCATATTTAGATGATATCACTGTATGTGGTCATGATTGTTGCAGATCATGGTAGAAACAGGTCTAGATTTCTGGAATATAAGAAAAAGTTCAGCTTAATTATCAGTGAACAGAAAAATAAATTTTCACAGTTTGATAAATCTTCTTGGAAATCAAGTCAGTTGTAAAACTATAAAACCTGACCCAGAATGTCTAAAACAAACTACCGCCATCAAATAATCCATCATCTTTAAAAATAATAGTGGGTATATTTGCTTACTCTGCAAAATGGTTTCCTTCCTTTTCAAATAAAATACAGAACTTAATTAATACAAAGTTTTCTTATTGACACAACAAACATTAAGTGATTTTTCAACATTTTTACAGCACAAAATCACTAACATAGCAATAACAACCATATCTAGCTTTTACGACCTTTAGTCGTTGAAACCGATGTATCAAATTATACTTTAGCTGCTATGTTAAGCCAGGATAACAGACCTGTAGTTTTTTTCTCTAACACACTAAAAAAGTGAACAATTCCATTTTGCTATTGAAAAGAAAGCGGCTGCTATTATAGAGACTCATAGAAAATGGAATGTGTTCTTAATGGAAAAATCTTTCAAGTTAATCATGGCTATTGTTTATTTTCAATAAAAAACTGTCAAGCTGAATAAAAAATGATAAAATAATGAGATGGCATATTGAGCTTTTCCCTTATGATTATGAAATAACCTATTGACCAGGCAAAGAGAACATAAAAGCTGATATGCTTTCACGAGTTTGTGGAGTTATTCACTCTGCTCACAAATTTCAAATGCTCTGTCATCCAGGACATAACTAGAATGAACCATAGGATAAGATTGAAAAATCTGACTTATTTAGTAGGTGAAATAAGAAATATGACAGCACACTTTTAAATATGTTCAGAAGTAAAACTAAACTTGTAACTTTCAAAGTCAACTAATCAAGCCCACTTCACCACTTAAGTGACTTAATGCCAATTTTAAAGGCCTACTTCTTTTGTGTCCCAAGATGTAGCTCCATTTCTTCAATTGCTTGGTATTGCTTCAGTAATACTTACAACCCTAGAGAAAATGGCCAAGATGAATGATATAATAAATAATATCATTTTTTGGAAATCCATTGTACTTGCCCTTAAAAGCAAACGGTGTGAATTTAAACATTGGGGAACTTTTTTATCATAAGCCCTCTATTCTGTAAGTTTGTTATTGTGCAGATCAACTAACTGAATCCTACATGAGAGATTCTCCAATTTTGCTTGTTGATCAGAAAACAGACATCTTCCACCGTGGCTAAGAAACTCTGATCCAATCCTTGAAAGAAAAATATTAGGAATAGCAAATACGATGATACTGTAGAAGTTCAGTTACTCCATGCTAATCCAGCATATGCATAGATCAGAAGAGGAGGTGGTTCAGCAGCAACAATATCTCTAAGAGGAGACTTGATGACAAGAGTTAGAGACCTTACAACTGCCGAGACACTGGACACTCTTCCTATCCCAGATTCTGGGGAGTCATCTTCTATTTCAAGGATTGCACTGAATCAACCCCGTACTGATAAACTAACTTCACAAGACTATGCCAGATTGCAGGAAGCTCTAATAATCAACCAGAAATCCACTTTAATCAATGTACGCTTAAGCCGCCTAATTACTTGAAAGGCTATGTGTAAGGATAACACTCAAATTAAGAGGGGCGAATGTTATGAATGAATCATGTTTTGTATTTCAAGAGGATTGTTGTATCTAAACAGTCAACCAAAAGTGTGTGGTTTGTAAGTTAATGAAAGTTTACAGTTTGTAAATGTTTTTGAATCTTTGACCATATTTATTAATAACTAAATAAAGTATACTTCAGTACCAAACAAAATTTGTTTAACCATTACAAAATGGTGGTAATTCCAAATAAAGAAAGTAAAACTTTTTAAATGATTTTTTAAAATTAAAAAGTACTAATTTTTGTTTTTGTCTCATACTGCCGATTAGAATGGTAAAATCAAATAAAGAGGATGCAAGATAAAAAAGTTATTTATATTCCTAGAAATTTTATATGTATATATTTGTTTATGCAATATGGGTTTTTTTGGAGAATTTGCTTCTGTTACACAGTTGTGCTCTGATTATAGTAGGCCTTTTTTTAAAAGTGACAAAAAAGCCGCCTTGGTGGCCTAGTTGGTAGCATACTGGGCTTTCACCCTGAGGAACCGGGTTCGATTCCCAGCCAGGGCTTGACATTTTCATATGCTATAAATCATTCCATCGTCTGCATTAGCCTAAGTCGTGCACAATAGTCGGACTGTAAACACAAAAAAAAGTGACAAAAGATATGAATTTTGTAACATGAAAAATATTACTTTGTAAAAAAAATCTTTGAAAATTATATAAGTTTTTCCAATTAAAAAAAAAATTCATTATAATTATAGAAAAATAACAATAAAATGAAATAAAAACACAATACAAAGCTTAAACTACCAACAATTTTGAAATAATAATGTATATTTTTTATAAAAATAATAATTTATAACCATTCTTAATGTTTCAAAGAACAAATTAATAAAACACAACCCATGGAACCCTTTTAAACTTACCATCAAATGTCTTACTATATTTTTTGTAAATAGAAGTTTAGTTAGTCTTATTTTTCCAAAGTGTAATATTCCATTTAATGTAATATTGAATAATGATATTGTAACATAAAATGGAAGTAGAAGAATAGTTTTGTTTAAAAAAATGAGAAGTTTTTGTTAAAATATTAAGGGATTTTAAGAATCTATTATTTTTTTGTAAATTAAAAAATAATATTTCAAGAGATATAAAAAGGACATAGGAACTTTTAACAATATTTAAAACTAAACACAATATTATTAACTTTGTAGGTCTTTCTATTATAGGTATATAGGTCTATATAATATGGCAAACGTATTTAGAAGTACCGTGATTTTGAAATTACATTCACACTTTTGCTATTTGCTGTACTGTGTATTTGTTTCAGGAAGTTAAATTGTTTATTGGCCCACTTATTCATTCTCTGGCTCCAGAAGCAATAACATTAATTCCAAAAGGAATTGTTGCAGTCCACCAAGGAAAGGTGAGTCCTTAATTGCAACACACACTGGTCTTAAAAAAACAATACAATAAATCAATCATTTAACAATTACACAATATTCTTTATTCAGTTGAAATTAATGAAAACTAAAATGTTTACATTTACATTTTTTTTAATGCAACCTTCTCTTATCTTGGGTTAGGGTTATCATGCTGGCATAATAAATATTTGTACAAGAAAGTTAAAGATAATGATAAATTTATTTTGAGGTTAATATTGAAATTATGGTTTTGTTATTAAAAAAAGAAAAACAATAATTCTATAAAATGTTGAAATCTTATAAAGTATAAAATGATGAAGTCTTTACAGCTTACTTAATTATTTTATATTTAATAATCTGAATGTATTCTTCACATTTATCGTGTTAGTAGGCTTTTACTTTTTCACACTTGAACTGTTTGATTATTTTCAGTTAGTCATTACAGTTATATCCTATATACCTGAAGCTTGTCGAAATGCATCTTTCCTCTTTTGTGTCTCGAATGTTACTAAATTGTTGTCATTTTAATAATTGCCTTATTGTTAATTAACAATTGGGACCTATTAGTACAGTCCTGTGTTACATTTTATGTTTTGATTGGTTTCATCTGTTTACATGTTACAGCCCTTTTCGTTACTCATTGGTTCATTGTTTTGCATCCAATTTCGTATTTAAGTTTCCTTTTAGTTATATATATATATATATATATATATATATATAAGTTATGTGGTTGGTTCCGATCGATTGGTTTTTAAAAAACTCAAACTTGAATTTTACAAAACCGTCTATTATAATAATAAATATGTATACCTCTTATGTCTAGAGGTAACCTGTTGGACAGTATTGTACACACACTGGATCAGATTCAACTAATTTAACAAAGTTTTGTTACAATACAATGAAAAAAGCTGATATGGCTATTCTAAGAAATGAACATCTGCAAGATTATCTATCATAAGACATTGTCCAGTGCCTTAATTTAAATTACATTATGTAAAACACACACACACACACACACACATATATATATATATATATATATATATATATATACACATACATATATGGATTATTAAACCATATAATAAATATTAATGTTTATCTTTAATATTTATCTTTAATATATAATAAATAAATATTAATCTTTTGTATTCAGATTGTAGCTGTAGAAGAGAGTGATGACATCAACAGTGTCAAGAAGAAGTTTAACATAACAGATGCAAAAGAAGTGAAATTAGATGATGGTCAGTTTTTGATCCCTGGTTTTATAGATGCACATACACACGCTCCTCAGTTCCCTAATCTAGGATTAGGTTTAGACAAGCCTCTGTTGGATTGGTTAGACACATATACATTCCCATTGGAAAGCAAGTACCATAATATCCAGTTTTCAAGGAGAATTTACACTGCTATTGTTGTAAGAGTTGTGATATATAAATATTGTTTAATGGTTGTTAAAGTGATAAGACCTTATTAAAAATGATTAGCTGTGTGCTATTACTTTTGTTTACATTTTTGAAATCTTTGCCTGGTTACATTCAGAAAATTCCTTTTATAAAATTGCCTTAAAAACTTAAAGAGCAAAAAATTTGTTATCATTGAACTTTAAAAAAATTGTACCATTATCCTAATTTTACAAAAATATATTTGTACTAAAACCTTGTTTATCTGAAGTTTGTGGGACCATACCCATTTGGGTAACCAAAGTTTCAGTTTTTCACCGTAATGATAAACTTTGAACTACTTACACAGTAAGAATATTTAAAATATAGTCAAACTTGGTATTAAAACCTTAAATGTTAGATTAGATTAGATTAGAGCCAGAGGAAGGGCTACTGTGACCAATTGACCCCAGGTACTGTGACCAATTGACTGTTTTGCAACTAAACCTCTTGGGTTCTAGTTCAATAGACTGGTGGTCCCATTCTGCTGGAGGTCCTCAGGGTCTAGAAACTGAACACCCTTAGCCAAATACAACTGCTGGCAAGAGCGTCACATTGTAGATTATGCAGTCTGTAGTTTCCTCTTCTTTCCGGCATAACTACACATGGTTTCTCCATGGTACATTTATGTCCTGTCATGTGCACTCAGACCACAGTGCCCTGTAATAAGTCCCATGGTTTTCCTAAGTTGTTCTTTGTCCATGATCTTAACGTTTCTGGCTGACAGCCCTTCAGTCTTAAAGTATGGTTGCCATCCTCTTTGCTCAGAAAGTACCTGAGTCAACTATTTCACATTAACCTCAGTCACCTTCCTAATAAGAGATTCTCATGAAAAGAGTCCACAATTATCTCCATCAATCTACAGCTGTGTGTTCGTGTTAGTTATCTGACCTTCCTAAGATCCTGAAGGTCAGCCTTGAGTATTTTTTCATAAGCCCCTTCATCTGCTATTCCTGCAATTTCGATACATATATACTGGTCTGTCTACTACTCCAAGATCCATGACTATTTGTTTATTCCACCCAAAAAGGAAAAAGCCAACAGCGAACTAAATTGGTTCACATTGCATTGTAAATTTATTAATGAAGGTCTTAAAAAATCATAAAAGAATCGGAAAAAAGATCAGGTATATGTACTGTAAATATTTTCAAAGTAAATATAAGTACTTACATCTACTCTTAAAAAGACTTTCGGCAGTCTTGAGCTACCAGGACTATCAGTGTGGTACAGTATCACTGCACTGTGTGTGTCTGTACTAGGTAGCCTTTATATAGTAACCTAACCTTGTGCTCTGATTACTTAATTAGTTGTTTTAAGTTTTGTTCTTGTTTATATCATCAAAAGTATGACATTACCACTAGTTCTGTTAAAATTGATTGTGTAAACTTTCTTCAGTTTAGTGTGTAGTTAATCAACTAAAACTTGAGTAATTTTTGATCTAGGAAAGAACCTTATCACTCGGCACAACCACTGCAGCTTATTTTGCCACAATTCACCTAGAAAGCAGCATACTACTGGCGAAGATAGCATCGACTGCTGGACAGCGAGCTTTGGTAGGAAAAGTGAATATGAATATGAACTGTCCAAATTACTATGTAGAAGAGACAAAAGATTCCATAAAAGATACAGAAACATTTGTGAAAGAAGTCCTTGGACTCAAGGTAAGATTAATAATGCATTTCATTAAAGATATATTAAAACATTTTTAGTAATTGCACAATTTTTATTCAGACTGTCTTACTGATCAAAGTTTCACTTGTTACAGACATGTCAAGGCTTCTTAGCAGATGTGTCTGTTAAGACATTGCAAAAATGCAAAAAGAGAAATCTTGGTTGACAATATAAATTGTAGAATTATTAAAAATGTTTTAATATTTCTTTAATTATAATGGATTTCCACCAATTACTGATGGTCATAAATATAAATAGTTTATTCATTTAATTGTTGTATTAAAAGTTAATTATAGTTGCTGTGTTAACTAACTGTAAAAAACACGATGGAACACAGTAAGTAGTGCTGTACGTCCAATGTACAGATGTACAGATTTTGCAATTCTTAATAGATATTGCAGTGGTATGGCTATGACTTCACATTACGCAAGCACTGTGAAGCATTTTATATTTAGGAGGTGTTCACTGTACAAACATCTAAGAGGTCAAGTTGTTTAGAGTAAAAATTTCAATGAGTTGTGTTGCATTTGCAGCATGACGGTGGGCACTGTCATAAAGTATAACAATACTGTAGATAATCATACCACACTGTTTATTCTGTGTAAATGATGAACCTATTTGAGTTGTAACAATAGTCATTTGCTTTGATTATTTCATCTTGTAATTTGAAATCCACATGTAAAACTTGTATTCAATTGATTTTACTTTTTATGCATTTAAGAAATGTATCTAAAATTAAAATCATCATGAGGTGGGTTTTTGAATTGTCTTGAACATTGTAAAAAACATTCCAAGATGTTTGTATTCTACTATCTTCTATGCAATTCTACTAACTTGAATTGCATCTATTTTTTTTTTTAATATGGGAGAATGAACATTAGAGTGCAGCCATTGCTTGAATTGGCATCTATTTCTTCCAATATAGTAGAATGATTATTAAAGTGCTGCCTCTGCTTCAATTAAAAATTAAACTTACATCCTGGACATACTTCATATTTTTTTGAAAATGAATTTTGAATTTAAAGTAAATAATGCTCCACTTTCATTCAATTTATCATAGATAAGTGCTGTCTAAGTGTTAACTTATATTGCAGAACCCGTTAGTGAAGCCTGCGATAACACCAAGGTTTGCAGTTAGTTGTGACCATCTACTTCTTAGTCAGCTAGGACAGCTAGCTACTAAGTACAACTTGCATGTTCAGGTAAGTCTTGTCAGGAGAGAGATAACTGCATTATCTTTCTACAGTCCCAAATTTTTATTATTTTTTTAAAAATTATGTCTATCTATATTTTTGTTGTTTTTTGGTAAATTATATTAAGTGGTATGTTATACCACATTTTACAAAAATTATAAAGTTGTAACAAAATATTAGCTATTATTTTGCAAGTGACTGTTTATATTGTTGTTTAAACAAAATATGATCATATTAGGGTAAGTGTAGGTATTCATAAGACTGTGTATTTCACGTTGGTTGGACAGGCTGGAATTAGGTCTTTAGTTCTGTCTTAAGTAAGGACAAATAAGAGCTTGCATACACATGTGTTTAAGTGTTATGAATTACTAATTTTTTATTAGGCCTTGCTATTAAGTTTATATTTAATTGTAATTTTTTATTTATTTTAATAAATTTCAGACCCACATTTCTGAGAACAAGACCGAAGTAGAGAAAGTAAAATCATTATTTCCAACTTGCCAACATTATGCAGACGTTTATGATCAGGCTAAACTTTTAGGGAGGAAGGTACTGTAAGCAGAAATCAATTAATGAAATAAGGTAAAAGGTTTGTTCAAGCATACACTATACAACATCACAGAATAATGGCTCTTGACTTACTTTAATTTTTGTTAAACTTTGAAAACACACACACACACACACACACACACACACACACATATATGTGATGTGACAATAAAGTAATGAGACTGTGACAATAAAGTAATGAGACTGATGTGAAAAAAAAATTTACTTATGTTTTTAGTCATGTGTAGCATAATATCCTTAAAAAAATAGGTCTTTTCTGCATACACTTACTTACTCCAACACTTCTGCCACTGCAGATAACATTTCTCCGGAACTCTTCTTGTGGAATGTCCTGTAAGACCCTCATTACAGATTTTTTGACATTTTCAGTTGTTTGAAAATGGTGACCCTTGACCACCACTTTGAGTCTGGGAAGTAAAAAAAGTCATGGAGCAATGTCTGGTAAAGTGGCTGTGGTAGTACTGTAATTCATTTTGAGGTTAAACATTACAGTGCAGTACGGAATGCATTATGGGATGACACATTATTGTGATGAAGGATCCAATTACCAGGAATTGCGTGGACATAAGTGATTCTTTTTCAAAGTCTTTGTAGAAATATTAATTAACTATTTGACTAGAACTGTGTTTGATCATACCACCCACATATTGTTTACACGACCCACTAACAATGCCCTTGGAATCGAAGAAGCACACAAGCATGCATTTCACTTTTCACATCAACATACAAGCCTTTTTTGGTCTGGGATTAGACACCACCCTTAGAACTCCATTGCAAACTTTGAAGTTTTGTCTCTGGATCATACTAGAAGAACTGACTTTCATCACCAGTTATAATATGGTACAATAAATCTGGGTTGTTTTCCACTTGCAATAAATCAGCTGTCATATTTTTCTGTGCTTCTCACTATTACTTTGTGAGATTTTTTGAATCCATTTCACACATTTTTTTCATGCCCAGGTCTTCAGTTATTATTTGGCGAACATTTCTTGATTGATGTTGACTTATCTTTGAACGGATCTTACGATTTCACGCAACCTGGTCATGTTACTGTCTGTCTATGGGTTAAAAGATATATTTATAACTTTTCACCATATATGTTTGTATATGTATCCTAAATTGTGTTCCAGGTTAATATAAGTCAATATATTAACTTATTATATACAATATTAATAATATATTTGGAAATATATGGCAAATCTAGTCTATTAGTATTAAAGTGGAACACATACTTATTTATTTGATTGTGTTTGCTTAATGATTACAGACTCTTTTAGCTCATGGAGTTTTCCTAAATGATGAAGAAATAGAGTTGATAAAGAAGCGCAAATGTTCTGTTGTCCACTGTCCTAGTTCCAACATTTTTCTGCAAAGTGGGTTGTGTCATGTTAGCAGACTGTTAGATTCTGGTGTAAACGTTGCATTAGGAAGTGGTAATTTTCACTTACTTTTATATGTTGCTCATTAATTTAAAACTTTATTAAATCCAATATTGTGATTTGATTATGTTGTGTTCTTTTAAGCATGAATAATCAGGTGTTACCTGTCATCTAGTATGCTGATTATTATAATGCTGTAATACAAAGGCTGTTGAGAAAATATATTCTGTTTTTAACTAATGCATGCACAAGTGGCTTAGTGTTGTATTAGTCTAGAAGTGCTAGTATGAAAGTTGTATTCTCAGTGCAATGACTGTATCATTGAAAATCTCACTGATTGTGAATTGGGAATTTAAGAACTTCAAGGTAGCAGAAATCAAACTTGGGTTTTGAGTGTCAGTGATGAAAAAAATCAGCTTTATAAGAGCTGTGAAATATTTTCTGCAAGAAAAGGCTGTTTTATTTTGGGATGGAAAAGGGGTTTTTTCTATACTTTTTGGAATAATAATAAACTCAGCAGTTTACTATCAAATTCAGAACAAATTACATGGCACAGAGAGTTGTAGCATTAGGTTTTTATTCTGATAACACTTGCATCTGTATTGCCAAATATCTCTTATATTAATAGAGTAAAGCCCTCTTTGAACCTAGCTCCTGACCTGATAATGATAAGGTTGGTTAAAACAGAAATTGCTTAGCTATTTTTCATTTTAAATATCTTTTTAAAATCAGTATCCCTTTTATTTAACTCATTTAAATCCATTAAAAATTACTTATATTGGCAAAGTTGCTGTGTATAGCAACATTTGTTAATTTTCAAAGTACTAGTGTGAAGTTGGTGTTTGTAATACAAAAATATATACTGTTGGAATCCAGTACCTACTTGTTGCAAATAAATACGAGGGTTGATCAAATATAAACGAGACTGACTTTCTAAAAACTTTTCCGTTGGACATTGAACTCTAAAGGGTGGGGTTTCAGGTAGCCTGGGAGGTTTGGGACGTGCGTAGACAGGCAACATTTCCGTTCGGACCCTTCAGTATAAAACTATACAATGAGTGAGAGTGAAGTGCACGTTTCCGTGGAGCAGAGAATTATTATTAAGTTTTTGGCCAAGGAGGGGGTCAATCCGACTGAAATCTTTCGTAGATTGACGGCTCAATACGGGGCCAGGACCCTGTCAAGAGCTCGCGTTTTTGCTTGGCACAAGGAATTCGCCGAAGGACGGGAAGCAGTAGAAAACCTCAGCCATGATCGTCGCCCGACCACTTCCGTCACGGACGAAAACATTGATGCTGTTCGGAAGCTCCTGGATGAAGACAGACGTATATCACTGCGATTTATTGCAGATGAACTCCAGTTGAGCTATGGTAGCGTTCAAAAAATCGTTACATCAAACCTGGAACTCAGCAAAGTATCTGCAAGGTGGGTTCCACGAATTTTGACCGACGTTCACAAACGGAATCGTTTGGAGATTTGCCAGCGACTATTGACCCAATTTGAGCGAGATGGTGAGGCATTATTAAACCGGATTGTCACCTGTGACGAAACATGGGTTCACCATTACACTCCCGAGTCGAAACAGGCAAGTATGGAGTGGCGGAAGAGGGAGAGAGGCGCCTCTGAAGGCCAAATCACGATCGTCGGCCGGGAAGGTAATGGCCACTATATTTTTCGACAATCAAGGCGCCTTTCACGTCGATTTCCTCCATCAACGACGCACAATAAATGCACAATATTATTGCGATGTTTTAGAGGCCGCAAAACAGTCTTTTCAGTAGGAAAAAGAAATCTAAACCGGCGAAACGTCATTCTTCTTCACGATAATGCCCGACCACATTCGGCGTAACGCTACGAGGCTTAAACTCGATCAAATTGGCTGGGAACCAATGGAACATCCCCATACAGTCCAGACTTATCACCCTGCGACTATCACCTGTTTGGGCCACTCAAAGAGGCGCTTGGAGGCCAGCGTTTGCCAAGACGATTCTGCGGTGGAGACCTTCGTGCTCCAATGGCTCAATGAATGCCCGAGAACTTTTTACGAAGATGGAATTAAAAACTTCCAATCCAGTGGGAAAAATGTTACTGTAAGGGAGACTATGTAGAAAAATAAGTTGTATCAAGAATAATTTGTAAGTAAGCAATAATTTTTTTAAAAAATCAGTCTCGTTTATATTTGATCAACCCTCGTACTTGATTCGAAAAAAGGAACATATTAGTTGAAGCGATGAAGTAAAATTTCCTTTAAATTCCATAGCCAAAGTACATTCAATGCAGAAACTTATAACGTTCTTAAGGTTGGTATCTCAATTATCTAGCAATTTTGCCTTCTAATACACAATTGTGGAGGCAACAATGGGCATGAGATTGAAGCTTTTACACGATTTTTTTTAAGAACATAACGGAGAAACTTAAGAAATGGAATTATTAGAATTGGATTTAGAAGTTAACAAACATAAGATGCACGGATAACACTAGATGAGAAATGTTTTAATGATTTGTGCTATATTAAATGAGAAAGCTGTAAAAGGTGTATTACCGGCATTAATTATGCAAAAACAATTTGAAAATTTAATTGATCACTTTGCTGTGCCAGAACAACTGGTAAAAGAGTAAGAAAATAAAAATTGCAATTACAGCAGATATCAGATTTTAGAATTTGAAAAGAAGAAACGTATGTACTGCTGTTCTCATAATTGGGTCATTTTTTATTAATTTTAAAGAGACATTTATTACTTTTATTATTAGTTTGTAACATTCATGTAAATTGAATTTTGGAAAGGATCTATAAGGACGGATTTGTTTTGTTTTTTGACTTGAGGCGAAATTAGGAAGATTGATTGGTTTTCAAAATTAAACTGTTTATTTTTTATTTTGCTGTAGAGTTTCGATTAACCATCATCGGTGCGACCATTGGCGTGACAGATAACAGAAGTAGACCCCATATATTTTTTGGGGGTCAATAGAAATAACACACTATACTCTGTTTATAGCACACAATGTTTTATTATTATTTTGAAAAATGTAGTAAAACTCTTAAATTTTCTGTTATGTATTCTCTAATTATGTATTATACAAATTTTATATACATAGGTCTTCAGTACAGTAAATTATCTGTAGTTAACATTTTGAGATAATACCATTCACCGTTAACCATTAACTATTCACATAACATGTGAGAGCACTGCATGCACCAATTGATTACTCACATGACTGTTAACAAGATCAACTTATACGCTGAATGGTCTTACTATAAATAAAGTGAGAGTGTTTTGTCTTTCAATAGAAACATTCATGCAATCTTTCCAAATTTGTTAACACTATCTGAAGTGTTACTGTCTCATTCCACTAGATGATAGGATTATTAACCCGATGATTAATTCAGAATTTACTGTAATTGTAGTTTGCTTTGTAGAAGAACTACTCTTTTATACTTAAAAAATAATTTGCTGTGGAATAATTAATTGTTTTTGGATATTATTTTTGTAAATTACGGGTAATAAAGTAGGAATATTTGTCAATTTTTATTTTGTTTAGAGTTAAATAACATTATTATAATTGTTGTATTTCTTTACATATGGACCGAATTACAAGGTGTTATTACATAAATGTAATAATTGTAAGATTACACACAGTGCCATATCCAATATCAATTTATTTGTATATTTATAATGGAACTTATTGCTTCTTATTTTAATTATTTGTTATTTAACTATAAAGTTAGTATTCTGTTTACAGACATAGGTGGTGGCAACCTTCCATCTATATTGGCAGCAATACAAAATACTCTCAGTGTGTCTATTGCTTGTACATTCTTCCAAATTGGTCGTCGATTGTCTTACCATGAAGCTTTTTACTTGGCTACAATGGGAGGTGCTATAGGTAAACTATATTTAATTAAATTTATAAAAGAAATTTTTAAATTTTGGTCTCCCAACTGCTTTGTGCAATTTAAATGTAAATCACAATAGTCTGTAGCAAATCGACTATTACTCCAACAGAAACATTTTTTACCTTATTTTTTTATCATAACATTAGTGGGTGTTACCCCTGGGCACCTTTGCCTTTAGGAATTATGTGCATTTCCAGTTTAAAATGATCCAGTTCAATTCTGTGTCCATGGGTCTTAGAATTTGTTTTTCTAGGTTTCCAACTCCTGCAAGGCTGAAGATCAGCCCTCACGTCAAGTCTCATTTGCTTCAGTGCTTCATTCTTCAGAAGTAGATATTCTACTGTTCCAATGTGTTAGTTGCACAGCCTGTAACTCAAGTTTCCTTGAGCTAAGGCTATAGTATTTAAATGCTTCTTGAGTGCTCCATATCTTGTCGAAAAAAACCCCAAATTTTTCTCAGGTTACATCTATTTAGTAAGGAGACTTGTTGTTGTTATGATAGTTTGTGTTTGGGCTGATAAAGTGACCTATAGAGCTTATCTTTTGAGGTTACAAGGTCTCTCCAATTGTCAAGGGTCTTTTCCTCAATCCAGTTTTTCAGCTTTGATCTGAAAATGGTTTTTAATATTTCTGCTCACTGGTACTAGACCAATTTATGGGGTTCTGGCATCTCCTTTGCTAATTAATCAGCCTTTTCATTTCCCTTGAATTCTCTTTGATTAAGCATCCAACTCATCTTCACTTGATTTAAGGCCAAGAGTTTAATCAGACACAAGGATTCATCAAAATCCTGTGGGGTCTGTGTTTCTTGTTTTGGGGATACAAACTACTTGGCTAAGCCTCCATGACATAAAGAATAATCTCAAAACACAAGTTTCTTGTTGATGTGATGGAAGCAAATTAAAAAAAGACACAATTTGAATGCTAGACAGGCCCTGAAGGTTTCACATAGTATTGAGAAAAGAAAGTCAGGGGAGGCTTTTGTAACAGGGCCAGGAATATCTCATCATCTCCAGAAGACTTAAAGTAGAGATGGGTAAGAAAACTCCAAACTGTTAAAACAAACTGTTTTTATATATACGAAAAACAAACTGCTTTGCCAAACGGAAACTAACAGTTTGAATTGGACTGGATCGTGATTTGTTAAACAAGGAACAGCAGTTTGGACTTTCCCACCACCTACGTTCTATTCGAACATTGCCGCAAGCACTAAAACTTTTTTCCTGCTATTTTCCTGTTAAACTGTTTTTCTTCAAACAGTACAAACACCTTTTCTTTAACTTGCTATACTTTTTCCCTCTATTTCTTGTTGCAATGTAGTGAAGTAAGAACTGTTTGGGCATTGTCAAAGTTTATCTCTATTTTGTTGTGATTGTTTGAAAGTTTTAAATTTAAAAAAAAAAATTGTTGTTCAAACATTTTTTAAACTGTAAAAACAGCCATAATTGTGTTATATATTAGTTTTTCTCCGTAGTTTACTTTGTGTTTAGAAATTTAAAAATATTTAGAGGACAATTTTGAAAGTTTTCTTTTACTTTTTTTATGTTTTTAGAATTAAGTGCATAAAAACATTTGTTTTGTTAAATATGTTATTACAATGAAGTTTATATTTTTTCTGTGTTGAAAAATGGAAAACTTATTTTTTTGCTAATGCTAATGTTAATAACCTATCATTAACCTATAATAACCTAATGTTAATAACCTAAAATTTTGTAACTATATAGAGCCAATTTTATTTAAACATATTTGGCCTATGTTCTTATTACTATATTTTACTTATTAAGGTTACTTTTTTCAGTGTTGAAAAATGAAAACCTACTTTCTCCCAAATAAAAATATGACAGTAACATCTCACATTTTGTAAATACATAACCTAATTTTATTTAAACGTATTTTTTATATTTATTATCAATCATCAATATTTTTAATCAACTAAAAATATTCTAAATTGTTTGCATTTCAGTAAATATGCAAAGGCTATTTAATTTTTAAGTAAAAAAAAGAATGCTTCTATTAGAAATTCATTGCATTTTGTAAATATAAAATGGTATACATATGTATTACATTTTGAGAATGTAATTTAATTATTACTACACTTATAAGGATTATTTTTTTCTAAGTGTTTTACACCCAAAAACAGTTAAGGACATGGTGGTAATGGGAATGAAAAAGTAGTCTTAGAAAACTGAACTACTTTGTGCTTATGTTTTAGCTTCTAATACAACTTCGAGTTTCATTTTTCTAAACCTGTTTTTTTCAAACTGTTTTTCCAACAAACTGTTCGTTGATATTTTGTAAAAATAGCAGAAGTGCCCATCCCTAACTTAAAGAGGAATTTGTTTATTATCTGTTTAACTTTTGATTCTGTGGTGGTGGTTCTCAATGTCTCAATTAGGCCTACCAGCTCTTTCTTTGTTGCCGTACATCCACCAATTACATTTTTTAAATCAAATTACATGCAATAATTTTCTTTTCTAATTTTTTCATCCAAACATAATGTTTTAACAAGAATGAATGGTCTATTTTGCGTCTTGGAACTAGTTCCATAAGTTCCAGTATATTTTTAAGAGCTGCAAATTCCTGGAGGTCATTGAGCAAGTTATAGCTACTCACCAAAAGTGTACATTTTTACTTTCTTTTCATCTTCTTAGTCATCATTGTCTATTTCTTCTGCTGTCATTTCTTTTACGCTATTTTTGAGAGCAATAGCAATCACTTTTAATATATTTTAATGTGGAAAGTTTGTCAAAATTTACAATTACTTCAGGTTGAATAAGCAGCTTTCCGTGTACACAGAGATCGGAAATGTTCTTGAAATTATCCACTGCAGTATCAGAATTAGCCTGTATGCTTGAGCAAGGAAACCAGTAAAAAAACACTTTTTTACGGTTTCTGGAAGAACTTTTTTTGTATATTGGTGTGTTTATTTAACCGCATCAAGAACATTAACATGCTGAACTAGTTGTGAAACACTGGAACAAGTGGAAATTTTAGGAACAAGTGATTGTAGCTTCCTATGAAAGGATTTCAGTATGTAAATTACACCCTTTTTACCAATGGTTGTGTAACTGAAGTTGTGTTAGGAGGGAAAACGGCTAGCTTTACATTAGACAAATTAATCTTTGGATGACAGGTAGCATTAAAAACAATATTGCCTTTTGGTCTTGAAATGTCATTTGTATGTTAAAAGTAGTTAGCCACTCTTTCATTATAGAACTGGTGATCCAAGCTTTTTTTATTAAATCTTCACAAAGAAAAAATATTTTTTTAATAAATGTGATCACCAGTTATACTGTGACTGGATATACTGTTATACTAGATGTGTTGCAGGTCTGCCATAAATAACTTGCTTGTCAAAAGTATAACTTTTGCTCAGTTGTTTGAAGTTTATGTTTTATAAAAAAGTTTTATTATTTATTATTATTATTATTATTATAAGTTTGTATTTATTTTTATGTGTATAATTTGTTATATTTTATATCAACTTCAGTGGCAGAGAAGACTTTATGGTCGCAACAAAAGGCAGTTTTAATTCCATTTGTGTAATGTAAACACAAAGTCTAATAAACCTGTTATTTAACATAGCACATAAACATAACAGATTGCATATATTTCCCCATGAACAGTACTTCTACTGTTCATTCCATATTACTACTTTAGGAGAGTAGATATAAACAAATAAACTATAGCAGCAGCATAACACGTTTTGGTTTAGTTTATGTAACACTACCAGGCTTAACTATAGACATTTTCTCTGCCTCTGATATACTGCGGTTAGCATTATAACAAGGATCTGCTTTGTCTGAAAAAATGTGTTACTAGTGTGTAATTATATTTTTGAGATGCTTATTTATTCAACTTCCACGTATCTGTACAAACATAAAAAAATAGTGACTTCCAATTTTTTTTTATTCATTTACAAAATAAGATTTTTCTGTTTTTTATCCTTATTATTTGTGACCATTTTAAGTATAGTCACATTTCAAATTCAGCTCTGTTTTGCATGATAAGGTATGACAGTTGGGCAAAGTGATTCCTTTAGTATTATGTTTTTTCTGTATTTATGTGGTTCCTTAAAATCGAGTGTGCTACTTGTAAAAATCCACAAAATCAGCATTTCTGTATAAATCAGTATTTCGTGATACGACTCTCCATTATTGAGAAACAGAAGTTACTAATTACTAATTACAGTTGTTCAGTTCATTTTTTAAAATTTACTTGCATCACATAAGCAGGATCCCACTAACTATTAATTTCATTTGCCCCAAACACTTTATTTAATCATCGGTCTTTTCTTTGTTATAAATTATTCATGATATTTAACAGATTGTTTGAGAGCTTGATGGTCGATGTGTCTAAAGCTCCGATCAATCTGCTGGTTCTCTGAATTGCGCCCCTCTAAGTTGTAGATTTAAGATACAGTTACTGCTGGTCCTTTACCGTTTCTGCTAACATGGATCCTTAAACATTATTAGTTTAACTGGCATAAAGTATAGACCTTAACAAAAAAAAAGATTGTTTGAAATAAATATTTTTGTGATTACTGTTTTATAAAGATTACAATTTTATTTTTTCCAGCTTTGGACATGGAAGACACAATTGGGAATTTTACAGTTGGAAAAGATTTTGATGCTCTTCTCATTGACATGAAATGTACTGATTCTTGTGTTGACATCTTAACCGATTTGAGTATTAGTGAAATGGTTCAGAAATTTCTGTACTCCGGTGATGATAGGAATATTCGCCAAGTTTACGTCAAAGGTCATTTAGTATCAAAGAAAACCTGATGAGCAAATGCAAATGCAAGACATTACAATTGTAAAAGCAATAAAGCTCGTTTTGTTTAAAAATTCAACGGTTTCTAAAATAATAGTATAAACATTCCATCTAGTCTATTTTGGTACATTTTGTACTGGATTTTTCCAAAAATAAAATTTTTAATATAAAAAATGTTTTTAAAATTAAAATAATGTTGATAAAATTAAGTAAACAGAAAAATAAATTAAAAATACAGTAATATTATATTTGTAGTAATATTTACAATTTTTCTGTATACAAATATTTTTTTGTAAATACAAATACATGTATACTTGTATAGTAGTGTGTCGCCTTATTACAACAAAACACATCAATGAATTCACAAAAAGAGATCAACTCACTTCACAATACAGCAGCAATGTTAATGTGGAAATTAAGTTGTACTAAGAAATTAATGTACCAACTTAACATTCAGGGTAAGAAATATACAATTTTGGCAGTTTTAATTTTTCAAATATAACTTAAAAAAATGATTCTGTAAGCTCATACAATTTTTATGAAGTACTACTGTACATATTTTGAAAATAATAGATCACACATTAGCTCGATTAGCTCTACAGGCTGGGGTGGGCCTTGCCTTCCTTAATAATGCCACTCCAATGCCTTCTCCCTCCACCCGCTCACACTCAACATTCACAGGTCACCATCAACATCCGGTAGCCATCACATAATAAGATAATAGATAAAACCCCAAAATGTTGACCGAACAATAAAATGTTTTCAGAACAATGCTTTTTTAGTGTATCAGGATTTTTTTTTGTTATTTCACCCATAAATCATTAAACATCTTCAACTTTCATAACTACTGTATTTGCAAATCTGCATAGTTTGTGGTTTCCAATGAAATGTCAAATATTAAGATCAGTTTATGTACGAGGGTTGATCAAATATAAACGAGACTGATTTTTTAAAAAAATTATTGCTTACTTACAAATTATTCTTGATACAACTTATTTTTCTACATAGTCTCCCGCACGATTAACACATTTTTCCCACCGGACTGGAAGTTTTTTAATTCCATATTCGTAAAAAGTTCTCGGGCGTTCATTGAGCCATTGGAGCACGAAGGTCTCCACCGCAGAATCGTCTTGAACGCGCTGGCCTCCAAGCGCCTCTTTGAGTGGCCCAAACAGGTGATAGTCGCAGGGTGATAAGTCTGGACTGTATGGGGGATGTTCCATTCGTTCCCAGCCAATTTGATCGAGTTTAAGCCTCGTAGGGTTCGCCGAATGTGGTCGGGCATTATCGTGAAGAAGAATGACGTTTCTCGCCGGTTTAGATTTCCTTTTCCTACGAAAAGACTGTTTTGCGGCCTCTAAAACATCACAATAATATTGTGCATTTATTGTGCGTCGTTGATGGAGAAATCGACGTGAAAGGCGCCTTGATTGTCGAAAAATACAGTGGCCATTACCTTCCCGGCCGACGATCGTGATTTGGCCTTCAGGTTTTCTACTGCTTCCCGTCCTTCGGCGAATTCCTTGTGCCAAGCAAAAACGCGAGCTCTTGACAGGGTCCTGTCCCCGTATTGAGTCGTCAATCTACGAAAGATTTCAGTCGGATTGACCCCCTCCTTGGCCAAAAACTTAGTAATAATTCTCTGCTCCACGGAAACGTACACTTCACTCTCACTCATTGTATAGTTTTATACTGAAGGGTCCGAACGGAAATGTTGCCCGTCTACACCCGTCCCAAACCTCCCAGGCTACCTGAAACCCCACCCTTTAGAGTTCAATGTCCAACGGAAAAGTTTTTAGAAAGTCAGTCTCGTTTATATTTGATCAACCCTCGTACAATAATCACATCACCATTAAATATCATGGTGAATATTTAGAATTAAAATGTCTAAAATATTTGCATTTAGGTATTTTTTAATTTAACATTTTTTCATGGTAAAATATAAAATGGCTAGGATATTTGCATTTATATACTTTTTAATTTAATGTTAAATTTTATTGATATAACATTAAAACATTTAATTAAATGGGTGTCACTTTGAAATTGTCAAGTTCAAACTTATAAATTCTTTTGAAAAAGTGCAAACTAATAGTACAAATTGTACTGCAAAATTTAGTGTGCATTAATATATTCTGAAGCTATCTTATTTTTTACAAAAAATACAAAATGATGAACAGATAAAAAACTGATTTATTACAAGCTTTTGTGTCTATCATATTTTAAGCAAATCTCAAGCAAGAAACAATTCTTCAAAGTGGTTTCTGGAAGTTCTAAAACTTCCAGGTGTAACGAGCGCATAAAATACGTAAACCGAATTTTGACTTGAAATCTTAATGCGTAATATGTAATCAAAAGTTAAAATTATTTTTAAAAAATGTATTTTTATTTATAGTTTTTGACCACTTCAATTCCATGTTCAGTATTTCAAGTTTTATACCATACAAAATTTATTGTCTTTGTGCCGTGAGTCACATACTGTACAAATGTGTAGACTACATTTTAATTGTTTTTGAAATTGTTACTTAATGATGAAATATTTAAGTTATTGTTATTTATTCAAACATTTGTGTAAGCAATACACAATGTTCCGAGAGTATTGATCACTCTTGTTTTGAAAACTTAAACATGAAATTTATAAATTTGTTGAAAATTTGTTTTTACTATTCCAACCAGTGTTAAAATATTCTTAAATTAGCATTTTAAGTTTTCAAATTGTATTGAAAATATGACAATAAATCCTGAACACTGTGAGAGTTTTCCAATGAAATGTATTCTAATTTGTATAGATTTCAATACTGATTAAAATAATGAAATAGATTTTTTTTGTAAGAATAGGCCTAAGATAAAAATGTTTTGTTTTTTAAGATATTGAATAAATGGCATTTTTAAAGAGTTGTAAGTATTTTGCTGGATAAAAAACTTGTCCAAGCTATTAACAAAATTAATTTTTAAATTGAATCAAATAAGACCAAATTGTAAACAAAAAAGTGCTAACACTCATAATAAACTTTATAAAATATTTAACACCTGAAAACATGTTCCACAAGTTAGGATTAGTGCTTATTAATGGTTTCATGTCTACAATAGCTCATTTTCCAATGAAAATTTTATGATATTTATGATGGACTTAACCCACATAAAGCAAATTACACAGCTATCAGCAAAACTTTTAAACAGCAGTCAAAAATATTATACAGTATATCATATTTATTTTATCGTATATTTTACAAACAGCCCAATACACAGTACATTATTATCCTTACTGTATTTTCCAACCAAAGTTTCAATAGTTCCCAGTGTACTCGCTAGGTGCCACTGCTACCTAGATTTGTCGGAAATTAAACCTTCAAATCCCAGCAGGGTGTCTTATTAAGTTTGATCTTTTGGAAAACTAGTGAATTAGCTTAGTTCGTGAGTGCCAAAGGGCGAGTGTTGATAATATTGTGCCGCGAGTTAAGTGCATTAACTTTCTGGGAATAAAACATAATGGATCAAGCGGCTGACACGTCTCCGCAGTCTGCATCTAACAATACAGGTGAAATGATACATAATTTAAACAATTAAAATCGGATCTAAATGGACTTTTTAAATTCAGGGCTACATGAACAATTACGTTAAAATATACTATCTATTTTTGAAAGTCAAAAATAATGTCAACTCTTTTATAAGCTAGCCTATATTTATAACAAGAACAAGCTTTAAAAATAATTGGGTTTATCATTTTCGTTAATACTGTAGCCTACATTAACCCGGCTAAACGAAGTTGAATTTGGTTATAGGATTCCATAATGAATTTATTAGTTATAGCCTACTTTATAAACGAAGTACACCTAAACTCAATTTTATAATAAAAGTAACTGGTACACAGCTGTCTCGCTGGCGTGATTGAAGCAAATTTCCAAAAATATTTTTTTATCTTACTCTTTTTTGAAATTCTGATTTCACCGCCCATAATCTGTATTAAAATCTGCATTTTAAAGCAGAAAAATGATATTGAAAATAAACCCTGACCACCGAATTTCATCTGGCCTGACTACACGATGTCAAAAATTGACCTGGTAGCGATTGCTCAATCGGCCTAAATAGATGTTATTGTTTCTTAACACAAATGATGTATAGTAGCCTCAACAACTCTAAGCGTTATACTTCATTTATCATTCCAACCGCTTAGAGGCCTACACGATTCTTCTAAATAAGTATAGGCCTACACCAACTGTAATAGGCCATATCAAATTTTGGAACACTGTACTGTTAGCCCACCTTTTATTTTCTAAAGTATTTTGTTTATTTATTAATTTTAAGAGTTTTAATAAGTAAGGTATGTCGTTCATAAATTTTCTTTTTAAATAACTAATCATAATTTAAAACTTAAGCTGTCAGATTGTGTAAAAAAGTGTAAGATAAACAGGTTATAAATTACTGCACTCGGCCGCCATTTTGTCTACGGGTTTTTTTATTGTAAAATACGAAAATGTTCGCTTATCAAAATGTTTGTTTATTCGATGTTATTAAATTTTGTTATATTTTTTTTAATGCGTTTAAATCACACCAGCGAAACAGCTGAATAAACAATCATTATTCATTTTTTCTTCGAGATAATGTGCAATTTTAATTTTATAAAAAGTTGACTACAAAAGATTATTTATAATAAACATTAGTTATATAAAATTGTTTAGTAGATTTATAAACTAAATTTTAAGCTCATAAAGTACGATATTATAACAGGCAATCGACGAGGTCTACTGGGCCCGATACAAATTATTTTACGTATCCCCTACTCCCACAATATTACCAAACAATAATTTCCCTATTTAAACTGCACGTTATTAAACATTTACCCTTTAATATTGTAAAACAATGAAAAGCAAAATATAAATAACAGAGTAATTTATTACCTTTTTGCATTACCAGGATATGTCAAGCATGAAATAAAAAAATGTAGACAATCACAATTGTATTATAAAATAGTTTACATCAGGCATAGCGAAGCTTATTATTGTTAATTGTTTTTATAAAAAGTACTACACGTAATATTTAAGTATTTCAATATTCAGAAACACCAAATAAAATAAATTTTAAATACTTTTTTCTCTACCGTGCTTCTCGATGCCTCGGGCCCCATGCGTTTGCCCCCTTCTTGGAGGTCCTGATTAAGAAAAAGTAGACTAATTGAATCACTGGTTTTCTGTTATTTACCATCAGCATCAACAGAATTGTTTAAATTAACTGGAAACTCCACGAGGCGTTTCCAGGAAAATTAGGGAGGACGTCAGACCCCATCCCTGTTGAAGTACAAATGAAACTATCACTAAAAAACTTAAAATCCCTATTAATTTTAAAAAAGCTTTTCAAAAATATTTCGGATTCATCAACACACTTCAACTTTATGTTGACCTTTAGATTACGAATAACGTCCTTTTGTACGTAAAGGTCAAACGCTGTCTGCAGTGTAGAGGCAGTCGATTAAAGTACCAAACAGGACTATACCGTTGACTAACTAGAACAACTGATTTCTACGACTAGCCTAGGCGACATTTAGAGGTAATAGTTTGCTACTATTAAATGTTACTGTATTTAGATTTCACTTGCAAAAATATTTAATTTATGAAAAAGTATTCATTAAATGTTTAAAGGATTTGAATTTGTTGATAGAAAATATATTTTCAAAGTATATATTGAAAGTATAAAATGGAAAGACTAATATGGATCAAGCGGTGATCATATAAAGATTACAATTTTGTTTTTTTCCAGCTTTAGACATGGAAGACACAATTGGGAATTTTACATTTGGAAAAGATTTTGATGCTCTTCTCATAGACATGAAATGTACCGATTCTTGTGTTGACATCTTAACAAATTTGAGTATTAGTGAAATGGTTCAGAAATTTCTGTACTCCGGTGATGATAGGAATATTCGCCAGGTTTATGTCAAAGGTCGTTTAGTATCAAAGAAAACCTGATGAGCAAGTGCAATACATTACAATCTGATACATATATAAATTGATATAAAGAGTATATCAAAATACATAGGCCTAATAAAATATATACTATTGTATTGGTGTTTTGGTTCATCAACCATATGATTTACTCTTCTTGTTCGTAGGTGAAATTCATAATTTTGATTGTAGGGAGGCAGGATGGCTGGGAACATCGGATTTGGATAAAATCGGCTAAAGCTAAAAACAGTTTTAACTTACCCATATGATCGATATGAGTTTACGCAAAAGCAATGTATTTGTAAAACAGATTAAAAATTAAAACTTACAGTTAAGTAGTTGTCTTTTCAAATCGTATTTTAAATTAAACACACATGTTTCTTCAATTTAAGGTCAAGCCCGCGATTTTCAGTAATGCCGTTTATAAAGTGGCGGGGCACTCGATTTTTTTTTTTTTTTTTTTTGGTGTTTAACGTCCGACTATAGTGCTAATGCAGACGATGGGGATGATTTATAGCGTATGAAAATGCCAAGCCCTCGCCGGGAATCGAACCCGGGTCCTCGGGGTGAAAGCCTACTAGGCCATCGAGGCGGCTAACTCGATATTCCAAACATATTAAAGCGAAACATGGAATATGCAGTCAAACGATGTATCACTTTACACTTTCATTAATAGACTACTTACCAATAATTTCAATGTCGATTTCGAATCTAAAATGATCGAAAACATGTTTTTGACTATATTTCCTGTCGAAATCGAACTTAGCATAATGGCATAAAATATGCTTGCAAAATTTGTATTTATGTGTTGAAGAGGCCCCCTTTGCCCCCCACCAAATTACCCCAATGTTCTTGTTAGGCACTGTATATCGGTGTCGTGTGTCATTCTTGTCATTGAAAATTAGTAGCTTTCAGTTGGTACACCTGTTCTCTCGGTATTGCACAACCTGCATGACATCACTCACTTGTTTGTCTTCTTTTCTTATCTAGGCTCGGTAGCTTTATTACAATTTTGTTGTACAGCTTACACTGTGAAGGTCTATAATACGAACAGCATATAAGAAATAAATTATACGAGTACTTTTCACTACCACGTAGTATGTAAATGGTGAAAAAAACTGCACAACATTTCTCACATTGAATTATTTTTCCAAAAACTGCAGTTGGAAAACATTAAACTAAACCTAAAAATCGGCCTAATTTCTCAAAAATTGGTTCATCGGATTTTTCTACAAATATTGTGATACCGTATCGTATGAAGAATTTTAGTTCAAATCAGTTGATTATGTTGATTTCATTTTTCCGATATTCCCGAACCAGATTTTCGAATCTATAGCAACGACGCGTTTTATTTGAGTTATGTAATTTGTAAACATCAACAAATATGGATATATTTGAGCGAAATATGATTATAATAGTTACAGCCGATTTAGAGAAAATCCGAATTTTGAAAGTTTTTTTAATCAAAAATGATCTTTCTTTTTAATTAAGAAAATGTTGCGAGACGTGAGGAAATCAGACTTATGTGGCAAATTTCGTCTGTAGTCGACCAATCGACCATCGATGTGTACTACAAACACACGGACGAAAAAATATCGAATTAAATAACACTTTTTTGACTCAGGGCGATTGATTTTTTTTATGATCACCATACTTTATTGTTCATATAGTGAGAAAGTAAAGGAAGAAGAATACTCGAAAAAGGAAAACTAAATAGAGTGAAGGAATAAAGGAAGAGAAGTTGTTGAATCTCAAAAGAATAAATAGTACAAGAGAAGTAAAACTCTAAAGTAACTTTTATTGCTTAATGGTGCGTTTACGTAGGGTACAATATGAGGATTGGTAGACCTATTAGATACAAGTCAAATTGATGAATCACGATAAATCACCTCATATAGGCCTAAATGCTCACACAAATTGTATGAGCTCTAAGGTTTCCTTACACATTTTATATGATCGAAAAATTGCCTGCACTTTGACTTATTTATTTTATTTATTTACTTTATATACTTACTTATTTTGTATAGTTTATACTCTATCTTATTTTTATAGTTTTTATTTATTTTATACTTTGTTTATTTACCTGTGTTTTTAGGATATGGCAATTTTTTTTATTTATTAGTTTTAATTAATTGTTTATTCAGTTTGCGGGTATTATTCGTTGACGAATTTATTTGTATCTAACAGGCTAGTTTGTTTTAAAATTTTGTTTTGTATAATTTGATTTACTATTTTTTTATACAGTTTTTAAGTTCTTAGCCATCTTCTAAGTGAATTTATTAACCAACACGAGTTTTTTTAAAAACAATTCTCGTTACCACCACCTACGAATTAAATTTTTAATTTACATCAGTGCACATGTTAATAAATATAAGAACTTCTTATAAACATTTTTTTTAATGGCCTGAAGATGAAACAGCGAGTTTTCGAAACCGCAGGTGCCTTTACGAGTTGAGAAAAAAGCACCACTAGACGGTCTTTGGAAAATAGTTCATAATTACTTAAACATTTTTAATTGTTCAACTTTAGAATATTTGCACTTAGAGGTACTGCTACTGATCAGCAGAATTACCATTTGAAAAATGAAATGATTTGCATAAGTGTAAACGCAAGGTGTGTTTTTACGAACTTTTGACATGAATACGGACTCGTATGATCATACAAATTCTGTATGTATCTTACAAATCCTCATACATATATCCCAGTGTAACGCATCGTAAAGTTAAGATGTTAAACCGCAACAGACATAACGGATAGAAAGTTATGTTCACAGAGCGATTTAGAAAAATACGGAGAACTTTCAAACATATTCCTTGTATTACAAAAACCTTTTTTTAGAAATGTTTTTAAAACGCCCAAGATTGAACAATGCATGATAAACTTTTATCTCTCGTGTTTGTTTTGTAAAGTAACGGTTTTCGAATTGTTAAGCGTTTGACTGACAACCGTTTTAATAATAGTGTATATAAAATAGTCTTTTGTTTGTGGTACACTTCAAAATATCAGACCTACTAAATATGAACTCATAACTAATCTCTCTACAAAGTTAGGCCTATGTTTTACTTTATCAATTCTGTATACAAAAGAGGCAGGAGCTGAACATTAAATTCAAAAGATGCAGTGGCTGTTGGGAAGGCATTCACAACTCTCCTTGCAAAATAAGCTGATGGTACATAAGCAAGTTCTAAAGCCTGTGTGGATATATGGTATCCAACTGTGGGGTTGTAGGCCTACCACGAAAACAAATACGATGATCCAAACATTTCAAAACAAAGTACTGCGAAGTATCTGCAATGCTCCATGGTATGCACGAAATGACGATATTCATCGAGACTTGGGAGTTCCTACCGTTGTAGAAGAAATTAAATTACATGCAACGAAACATAAAAAGAGACTGGCCGCTCCTAAGGACCATTCAGGATCAGCGCAGATTGAAAAGGACTAAGCCTTGTGATTTGATGTGTTAGTGTGAAGTGGAGATCTGGCTGATGGGTTGGATCTTGGACATACCTACATGTACTTGACTCTTGTGAATGCAATATTACTTGATAAGTCATGTGACTTAGTTGTAAAAAAAATCTGTATACGCAGGCAGTAATCCTATAAAGACAGGTTGGTGATCGTGAAAAAATTATGTTTTAAGATTTTAATGGATATATTAATTTTCAGTCTCCTTAGTCAAAAAGTCATTTTTACTTGGATATCTGGCTTACTTGTATGTATAGGGGTCAATTTCATAAAATCAGTTCTAACGGTTTTCATCAAGCGTTTCTTAAACGTAGTAAACAAGCAAAACGGTAGAAAATTGGTAGAAAAATCAACTTCGAGAGATAAAAAACGGAAAAATAGGGCAACAAAATTTTCAAAATCGGTTCATTATATTTTGTTTAAATTTTGGTTATGTATGAAATCAGTGTAGCGAATTTAAAAGAAATACTATTTATGGTTAGGAGTATAACGGGAAACACATAATTAAAACCATGACCGATATCCGGCATAAGCCGTCTTCTTCTTGTACCGTAAATTTCCCTTATTTCAAATTTGATTCGCCTACACTGTCTTGAGTTATGAATATTAATAGGCCTAGTATTTGAGCAAAACCTTATTTATACATTCTTCTTTACAATTTACATATTTTTCGGAAATAAATAATGTAAATTTTGTATAGTCTATTTATGTTTTAAACAGGAAACTAAGCATATTTGGATATGAACTTTTCTTTGCTCTTAGGTCTTTGCTAATGCAAGACCTACAGGCTATATGCAGGTCTCTTTTAACCTTCTTCGTAGCATATTGATTTTTAATGTTTAAAATAATAAGAGGATAAACTGTTTTTAAAATAATAATAAAAGAAAATACACTTAATCTACCATTGAGTTCCAACTATAAATATGGGGTTTCACGTTTTTGTTAGCAAAATTTTTGTAGACAGCGATTTTATCGAGTCTAGAATTATGAAAACATTTAAACATACGCGTGATTTTTTAACTCATAAAAGTAGAAAAAAACAGTATGTTGGCTTGATCAGCTGTCGGGTGTAGCCAAGATGCATTGCAGAGAAGGATGCTGCACAGCCATAACAATATCGATCCCACCAGCTCTGGACCGGCGCCTTACACCTTGTCTGCTTCGTTGTCTAGGCGGCAACAGCTATCGGTCCAGCTAACATCCGTAGCCTATCTTCCATTGATAACAAATTTAATACAGGGTGATTCAGAGAAAAGGGAAATTTCGTTTTGTGTTGGTATACGTAGGTAAATGGCAGCACTGTGTAACTGATGCAAGCCCATTCCATCTTAGTGATGAGCAAAAGCGCTAATTTTATTTAGCAGCTGCTATCTGTAAAAGCTAATAAGAAGTAGCATTTAAAATTAACAGATACAACTTCTAACTGCTACTTTTCTAGACTGATGATATAATGCTCTTAGCAGGATAAGCAGGAAAATACAGCTTAAATAATATTGTTGTTAAATTATTGTGTTTTTATTCCTTATCTTGATAAATGAGATAAACAAATACAGTGAGAGTGTTATTGTTTGTTTTTTTACAGTGTTGACACGTTTTGTTATAGCCAGCAGCATTATAAATCTATAGGATTTCTTAATAAAACTGAGAATAATGATAAAATACCATAAAAATTCAATTAATTGTGTTTGGTTTGTTTGAATTCATTGTTAAATAATATGAAATAAAGTACTTGTATATTATAGTACTTGTAATTCCCTTCTTTATGGTACTGTTCCCTTTCATAAAGGACTGATGTTTTAATAAAAAAATGTTAGAGATGTTAAGTTGACGGCAGGACCAAATTAGCCTTAACTAATGTTGCTTAACAGTACTAAATATATAAGGTTAAAAACACACACACACACACACACACACAATAATGACTATTAGGCTAATAACAGTAGACTAATTGCTGCAACAGCTGTACAGATAGTAGCCTAATATTGATTAAAAATTATAGGCTACTCTCACCACAGTATTATTTTTTTAAAATATGCTCATCCGTATTTAAATGTCTATTCAATACAAAATGAATATAACATAAACAATGGATATTTCGTCAAAACATTTCTTTACTACTAACCGACCAAACTGCGCTCACATTGAACACAATCATCTGTTTTTTTTCTAAAATAGCCTGCAATAGTAACAGAATGCTGTTAACTTTGACATTAATGGACAGTATTTTGCTATAGTCTCTAAAAATATGCTTTCCGCTAATGTTGGTTGCCTTTGCACACTCTTTATGTAGATAGGCCTCTGTTCAGTAGCCTACATGTTAACATCGGACTATTCATCCGATGATCAACTCACATTGTTGGCCTAGCAATGACGTCATACCCTGTTGTAGTGTAAATGAATACTGAATTCTCAACTTAACGTGCCGCTGAGGTTTTGAATCAACGTTGCAAAACTTGGATTTATGTCCACTTTGACGGACAAATCTCACTTTCACGGTATAGCCTACTCATACGGTGCCGCTTACTACACTCATTGCGGCAAATGTATGAAACAATAGCCTAATAAATATTCCCTTAAGTTTACATTACGATGTTAGGATTACCATGACAAAGGTGCTTGAAAATCAATGATTATGATTTAAAAACGCCACTTTCAATGTGCAGGCCTATAAAACTCAAAAAGCTAGAATTAGCAAATTATGTAATAAGATAATCGATAATAGAAGCTTAAAAAGAAAAAAAAGATTAGCGAGTTAACACAGAAGAAGATTTAAATACGACTTAAGCGAAGGTAAGATCAACCATCCATATAGGGGTTGAAGGATGGTGATAAGAAGTTGTGGAGGAAGATATTACAGGAGACCGCAGAATGACGTAAAAGACGTTTTCAGTTTTGTTCATGTTTTGGGAAGGTGCACAGATTTATACACATTTTTCGAATTAAAAGTAAACTACACTTTGCTTTTGCTAGTAAACAGTGGAAAATAAAATACATTGAACAAATTTAGTCGGAATTATTAAAACCATCTTTCTGAAATTTTGTGTGCTTTTAAAATTTCTAAATTCAGAGACAAAAACAATACTAGCTTCGATTTTAGGTTAAGATGATACCACAAATATCAGCCTGTGCAAATGCTTGGCTGGATCTGTTAAAAAAGAGTCCGAAAACTAATTTTTATTTACTTTGAAGAACCATAAAATAGATATTTTTTACTACAAATCAAGGTTCTCTCTATATTCATCTTACAGTGAAAATAAAACAGACGCAATTAATGTTGACAACTTAAAACACGATGATTGTGATTTATTTTAAAAGGGCTGCGTGCAATGAATTCATTAAGTTGGCCAGCCTGTGGTGTTATTTGCATTAATTGTTTCTAGTGTAGACTACTTTCAATTTGACCAATTTAGGTCAAGCATAAATTATTCGTGACTAAATTACAGCCACGAAATTGATTATCGTTATACAAATTAATTAAATTGAAACTAACGCTGTTGTTCGGGATCCGAAGAACTTTTGGAATACGATTATAACAACAATTTGTTATTAATTATTAATTATTGTCTGCTAGAAAATCGACTGATACAACTTTTTACAAACAAAAACTTTTTTTGTAAGCGTTTCTCTGCCGAGTAAGACCTATTGTGATTAAACGGTAACTCGGAACATTATGAAACGTTTTGCATGTTTTCATACGTGATACTTAAAAAAATCACTTGTTTAAAATTGGGGGCAAAAGTGGGTAACGTTTTGTTACAACTGATGTTTTAAACATTATAATAAAAAAAATCAATCGAGAATTTATCTATTAAGATTAGGCCTACTATTATAAGTAGCTTATTGTGACATTGCCAGTTTGGCAGCTAACATGGTGGCCTATTTTAAGCTTATTCAAAAGCTGACCGTTCTAAGTTCTAAAACTTTTAAAGCTCTTAAGGACAAATAGACAATTCGCATAAATTGGCCTAAAGAACATTTTGTGATATTATCTATCAAAAAATGTATCTATGATCTACATCAATCAATCGATTTAAAGGTTAAATCTTATAGGCCTAAAGAACTAGCCGATTGTCTCGTTTTCACGAAGATACTTTATTATAGGCTTACGGTCATCATGCCTATTTAAGACATTTACTCTGAAATTAACGGATAAGAATTTGTATGATCAATATATAAAGTAAAACGGTGGAAAGCAAATTGTCAATACTACATTTCACGGGCAGTGCAAAACAACTTGAAATAAGGAAATACATATAAAGTATTGTATTGAAGCCCAGGTATGGTATAATAGTTCTTTGGCGATGAGATTCAACTGTTTGTCTTAAAAAAAAATACATTTTACAAATTTTATTTTTTTCTATTATGAACTTAGTACAAAAAATTTGATTCGTCTATGATTTCAAATTCTGAGTGATTAACATTTTTTAATTAGTTTTTCTGTCTTCGCTTTCGATAATACGTAAATTTAAGTAGGTTTTTAAAATTTTAGCATTGTATTTTCGAAATTTAAAAATTTTAATTCAGTGAATTGAAATCTCGTACGTTACCCTTAATGAAGGACATTAGAATCCTTTTTTATTTTGAAACAGTTTAAGTAGGCTAGTAAAAGTGCCGAATTCGGGTGCTTTAGATATTTATAAATATTGATATTTACATTGTATTTCACATGCATATTACATATTGATATTTCAATTGTTGATATTTCGCATTGTTTAGTCGTTACCATACTTTCATCACTTTAATTTCATTTTTAGATTCTCCAATTGTCACGAAACAGTACAGATATAAGAGAAAGTAGCTGTTAATATGTTTCTTTTTTTTGTAATTTTAACAATGCATGCAATTATTTGACTTCTAATACGTTTTGTAGTCTTAGAAGTAGTTAAGATTTGCACTATAAACGTTTTCTAACACCTACATTGATATTGAATTTTTATTGCTCTTTTATTTTTAAAGTAACAAATTAAAATTATTTTAAATGCTCACAAATGTACTGTTTATAACATATTTAAATTTAAAGTACTGTACTGTGTTTTGATGTAAAATCATAATTTTATTAAAAAACACAAATAATTAAAAAAATCTATATAATTTATACAACTGACGCTATTATTGGTCAGGCCAATACATGGATAAATTATCTTATAGCTTATTCCATTTTTTATACTAATTTTTAAACATTACAAAAGTTTGAATGTCATTAACCTATAAAGGTTAGCTTATATAAGACTAACATAATATGTTATCTCACTCTTACGTGTTTAGAGATACCTGTTTAATCTTTATCTCATGGCTTCAGTATAATCATGCACCTAGAAGCTATTACGCTGATATAATTGAAGAATATTTTCAATATCACATCATATAGCCTAAATTTTGTAGGCGAATACTTTTGCATTTTATACTACAAAAAACCCCGACTGCAATAACGTTCATAAAGTATTTCAGTTACGCTGTTTTGAAGTTTTCTGTATAATCAGCTTAAAAATATGTATACATTAGAATTTAAATATGTACAAATCAGATTACAAAGCTGATTACGATGGTGAAATTAAATTTTAAAAAACAAAAAAGTTATGATTTTTTAAAAGAATTGTCATTAGACCTATTATTTTTAAACAGTTAAACAGTTGAATAACAAACTTGCCGAAACTAATATCAAAATCTATTTTTGTGTAAAATAAGAATAAACAAAAGAGTTTTGTGTATTTCAGTCTTTTAAGAGCATTGTAGGAGTAGATAGATAGGATAGATTATTGAAAGAGTGAGGTCAGGCTCAACTTGAAAGGTCTCGGTCTCGTTCTTCCACCCTTTAAAATTGCCAACTGTTGAACTTTAAAAGTCCCTCTTGTTTTTACTTTCGTAGATAAAATAACAGTTTTTACTTTATTTTCTTACGTAACTAAACAATTTAATTAATCGTAATCGATCATAATACCTGTTGTAACTGGTGGCGTAATTACATATTCTACACTTATCGATTCAGCTGTAGGCCTAGCTGATGTTTATAGAGACTAAGCTGTCTATATCTCGTAGTATTTTATATATTACAATGCGATTGTTACTGTGTTGTAAACCACATTACTGTGTTATGAAAATACGGTATATAGTGAGAAATGCTGTGTTAGTAGGAACAAAAGTTATACTATACATGTTGTTTGACGTTTCTTATTTTCGTTTCATTTACATAACGGTTAAACGTGACCTGAAGAGTTATGTAATTAAAAAACTCAATTTAAGTAATTTCATTTTTTTATAATATTGAAATATATTCTGCAAAAGAGAACTAGATGAAGAGCTCCAATTATATTAATAGGTGATCTATTTTATTTATTCATTTGGAGCTCTTCAGGGTCAAGTGGAACCTTCCTTATTGGTTATTGGTGGAATTAATTTTCAAAAAAAGTATAAGGCTGGGTGGCTACCAAATGCGGACGTAGCGTAACGCAGCTGAGCGGAGTGAAGCGGCATCGCTGGACTCCGCTCCGCGTAACTTCGACTCTGATCACGTGATTTTGAATCTGACTCCGCTTCTCCCACCACGTTGACCACGCCTCCAAACTTATTATTTCTTATCTAGGTTACGGTTTTTAAACATAATAGTTCCTAGAATCCTTAAAAGTAGAAAAATCAAAAGTAGAATCCGTAAATATTTACGTTTAAAAGATACAAACGCGTTCTTTAAATTGACTGAACTCCGCTTCTGGTTGCCGTTCATTTTCATTCCGCTCAGCTTGCCTCAGCTCCGCTCCGCATTTGGTGGCTGCACAGTTATGATTTTTTAAAAAAGAATTTGTGTGTCATTATTTTAAACACTTGAACAGCTAAACAGTTGGGTATACTTGCCCAAACTAATACCAAAATAAATTTTCTGTCAAGTTTGTGTCAAATTTGTGAACACTAGTACGCGCACTCGCCAATACAAATACACGCACGCACAACATTTTAATATTTTTTTTTACTACATGTATGTTGTTAATATATAGCCTAGGCCTATATGTAAATAAATACAATTTTTCACGAACTACTAAAATATGTTCTATGTATATTCGAATCATCTGTATATTTCACTTACATATTATTTGTCTACATTCATTATAATTGTTTATATTCGACATACCGACTATTTTATTTATACAGAGTGATTAGAAAAAGGATTCTAAGAATTCAGGATGTGATTCCCCACATGAAAATTAGATGAAAAGTTCCAATAAACATAGGTCCAAAAATGCCTCGTTTTCTGTCTGGCCGCCATTTTGTTTTATGTAATTAAGTTAATCATAATTAAAAAACATTAATGGCCACCGTTTTGAAATTTCTCAAGATAAAATCTAAGCACTATTTTAAACAGTTGCGGATACAGATACGTATGTGTTTGCCAAATTTCATGAAGCTATCTGGAACCGTTCTCAAGGTATAAATTGTTTCCTATAAAAAACAAAATGGCGGCCAGTTGTGCTTTTTGACCTATGTTTATTGGAACTTTTCATCTAATTTTGATGTGGGGAATCACGCCCTGAATTCTTGGAACCATTTTTCTAAACACCCTCTATACAGGCAATTAGTGTTAACCTCTTCGTCCGATAAGTTTCTTCTCGTGTGAACAAGACGGCAGTTTCGGCTTCTTTTACTGACATTTTTACTGAAAAAAAACAAGCATTAAAATTACGTCTATCAGACCGACTGTCTAAGATCTGAAACCGAATTAACGTCTGTTATGATCACACGCAAAGAAGACTAATTTATTGTATATCGTTTATGTACTGTGCTGGTTAGAAGGGAAAATCCCGCGTTGACTACGCTACGGACAGTGTCTCCACAGAGGGGAAATATTTTATACTAAATTTCCCTCTGAAAATAAAAATACTAGATTTTTTTAGAGTAAGTAGAATGGAAATATACGTTGAAAAAAAATAACAATAAACTTTCAAATATCATATTTAACATTAAGTGAAAAAAATCAACTATTAAAGCACTTTACTTTATTTTCCGGGATACCATTTCAGTCAAAAATCCAATGTAGGCATATAATGAAAGTAAAACTTAATTTTTTAAAAGTACACTTTATTAAGTTTTATACAACACTCTTGATTAATAAACAATTATTAAAATGAATTTGGTTCGAACGACTGAACTCATGAATTTTTATAAATGATAATGAACTCATTAATTGTATTAAGGGAAAAAGACAACTTTAATAATAAATTTAAAACGGGCCTAAAAATTAAATTTAAATAGAAAGTTTAACAAAACAAAAAAATTGTCTAAAAAGTGTTTTGTACTGTTGTGGTTTTTTCTGTCCATTTGTTTTTGTAAGTATTCTGACTGGGAGTCGAAGACGCCATCCGAGTCAGCATTACTGCAGCTTCTATTTATTTATGAATAACGTAACACCTACTTAATAGTAGATATGATTAATCAAACAAGAAAAAACGATTTTGTAAATAACTCAATGTTGATTTATTAATATGCATTCATCATTTTTGTTTTCTCAAAAAGTACTAGTTTTCTCCTAAATGTACTACAATACTAGTTTGTATAGACATGTACTAGATGTAGTACTTCAATATTAGCGGTGGACACACTGGCTACGGAGCTCCCCTTCATGTTTATTAACAGGAAGCGTTATGTAGGCTTCGGGACACTTAGGTCAGGTGACCTTCTGTACCGAGCTATTTAAATACATTTAGCTTCAATGTGTACAAATAGCTGACGTAGGTGTCAACTCCCAACTTGGCTTTTGGCCAAATATCGAGCACCGTTGTCATTTTGGATTGTTGCTCTTTATTACTGATCTTACGTTAGTTATAGCCTTTAAAAAAAAGTAACAAGTTATTCAAGAAAAACGTTACTACGAGCCTTGAATAACGACTACGGTAGAGGTTTCTTAATGAATTACAGTCTTCATCTATGACTGATATTTGAGCAACAACTGTAAAGAGACGGGTTAGAATATATTGGATTTCCATTTTTGTTTTAAGGCTAATGTGAGCCATCATTTAAAATAATATTTAAATATTATTTCACTTCTTATAATTTCAACTATGTAAGTGTTGCTTTAGGTTATGTTTGACGTCATAATAACTAAATTAGGCTACTAGTAAATGATTTCATAGGATTGTTACGTGAAGAAACGCTGTACGCGCAGTTAAAGATGATTCTCCTGAGTGAACAGTGCGTTAGTTTCATGAATTGTCACGCGATGAAAAATTAAAATTTTTCGATTGTCAAAAGTACAATGGAAAAGACTATTGACTTTCTTTAAAACAAACTATCGTGTTAAATTTTTTTCAACTCGAATTGATTTGAACTTAATTTCATTATTTCGATGAAGTATTGTTTAAGGTTGTTCACCGAATTAAAAAAAACAAAAGAGTTAAATTTTAAATTTTGGTTTAGTTTCAGTTTATATAGTAATAATTGTTTAATATTTACCTCTTCTTCATAGGGCTGTATATTTTAGGCGTAAGAGCATGGCGATACTATGAAACAAGAGATTGTACTTCCAAAATCGTCTCGAATTCTATCGTAAATTAATGCCGTGCTGTCGTAATCTTTTAAAAAAGTTTTTATTTTAATAACAAATGCTACTACTAAAGCTGATACCGGTACAGAAAAGTCAGTGTTCTCGTAACAAATTATACGACTAAAGTCAGCTGTTACCGGTATAGAAAAGTCAATGTTCGTGTAACAAATTATACGACTAAAGTCAGCTGATACCGGTATAGAAAAGTTAATGTTCTTGTAACAAATTATACGACTAAAGTCAGCTGATACCGGTATAGAAGAGTCGATGTTCTCGTAACAAATTCTACGAATAAAGTCAGCTGGTACCGGTATAGGAAAGTGAATGTTCTTGTAACAAATTATACGACTAAAGCAGCTGATACCGGTATAGAAAAGTTAATGTTCTTGTAACAAATTATACGACTAAAGTCAGCTGATACCGGTATAGAAGAGTCGATGTTCTCGTAACAAATTCTACGAATAAAGTCAGCTGGTACCGGTATAGGAAAGTGAATGTTCTTGTAACAAATTATACGACTAAAGCAGCTGATACCGGTATAGAAAAGTTAATGTTCTTGTAACAAATTATACGACTAAAGTCAGCTGATACCGGTATAGAAAGTCGATGTTCTTGTAACAAATTATACGAATAAAGTCAGCTGATACCGGTATAGGAAAGTTAATGTTCTTGTAACAAATTATACGACTAAAAGCAGCTGATACCGGTATAGAAAGTTAATGTTCTTGTAACAAATTATACGACTAAAGTCAGCTGATACCGGTATAGAAGAGTCGATGTTCTCGTAACAAATTCTACGAATAAAGTCAGCTGGTACCGGTATAGAAAAGTGAATGTTCTTGTAACAAATTATACGACTAAAGTCAGCTGGTACCGGTATAGGAAAGTGAATGTTCTTGTAACAAATTATACGACTAAAGCAGCTGATACCGGTATAGAAAAGTTAATGTTCTTGTAACAAATTATACGACTAAAGTCAGCTGATACCGGTATAGAAAAGTTAATGTTCTTGTAACAAATTCTACGAATAAAGTCAGCTGGTACCGGTATAGAAAAGTGAATGTTCTTGTAACAAATTATACGACTAAAGTCAGCTGATACCGGTATAGAAGAGTCGATGTTCTCGTAACAAATTCTACGACTAAAGTCAGCTAGTACCGGTATAGGAAAGTGAATGTTCTTGTAACAAATTATACGACTAAAGCAGCTGATACCGGTATAGAAAAGTGAATGTTCTTGTAACAAATTATACGACTAAAGTCAGCTGATACCGGTATAGAAAAGTGAATGTTCTTGTAACAAATTATACGACTAAAGTCAGCTGGTACCGGTATAGAAAAGTGAATGTTCTTGTAACAAATTATACGACTAAAGCAGCTGATACCGGTATAGAAAAGTGAATGTTCTTGTAACAAATTATACGACTAAAGCAGCTGATACCGGTATAGAAAAGTTAATGTTCTTGTAACAAATTATACGACTAAAGTCAGCTAGTACCGGTATAGGAAAGTGAATGTTCTTGTAACAAATTATACGACTAAAGCAGCTGATACCGGTATAGAAAAGTGAATGTTCTTGTAACAAATTATACGACTAAAGCAGCTGATACCGGTATAGAAAAGTTAATGTTCTTGTAACAAATTATACGACTAAAGTCAGCTAGTACCGGTATAGAAAAGTGAATGTTCTTGTAACAAATTATACGACTAAAGTCAGCTGATACCGGTATAGAAAAGTGAATGTTCTTGTAACAAATTATACGACTAAAGCAGCTGATACCGGTATAGAAAAGTTAATGTTCTTGTAACAAATTATACGACTAAAGTCAGCTAGTACCGGTATAGGAAAGTGAATGTTCTTGTAACAAATTATACGACTAAAGCAGCTGATACCGGTATAGAAAAGTGAATGTTCTTGTAACAAATTATACGACTAAAGCAGCTGATACCGGTATAGAAAAGTTAATGTTCTCGTAACAAATTATACGACTAAAGTCAGCTGGTACCGGTATAGGAAAGTGAATGTTCTTGTAACAAATTATACGACTAAAGCAGCTGATACCGGTATAGAAAAGTTAATGTTCTTGTAACAAATTATACGACTAAAGTCAGCTGATACCGGTATAGAAGAGTCGATGTTCTCGTAACAAATTCTACGAATAAAGTCAGCTGGTACCGGTATAGGAAAGTGAATGTTCTTGTAACAAATTATACGACTAAAGTCAGCTGATACCGGTATAGAAAAGTTAATGTTCTTGTAACAAATTATACGACTAAAGTCAGCTGATACCGGTATAGAAGAGTCGATGTTCTCGTAACAAATTCTACGAATAAAGTCAGCTGGTACCGGTATAGGAAAGTGAAAGTTCTTGTAACAAATTATACGACTAAAGCAGCTGATACCGGTATAGAAAAGACAATGTTCTCGTAACAAATTCTACAACTAAAGTCAGCTATACCGATATAGAAAAGTCGTAACAAATTCTACGAATAAAGTCAGCTGATACCGGTATAGGAAAGTGAATGTTCTTGTAACAAATTATACGACTACAGTCAGGTGATACGTATAGAAAAGTCGATGTTATCGTAACAAATTCTACAACTAAAGTCAGCTGATATCGATATAGAAAAGTCGATGTTCTCGTAACAAATTCTACGAATAAAGTCAGCTGATACCGGTATAGGAAAGTGAATGTTCTCGTAACAAATTCTACGAATAAAGTCAGCTGATACCGGTATAGAAAAGTCAATGTTCTTGTAACAAATTATACGACTACAGTCAGGTGATACCGGTATCGGAATAGTTGCGACATAGTGCATAAGTATTACTATCCTACTTCAATTCGCAGCGTTTATCAAATTAGGTACGCCACCTTGGTTAGAAAATAACAAGTTTGTTACTGTCCTGGAACCTAGACATTTTCGTGATATAGGTACCACGTTTGTATTTTTATGAAACGCTTGCAAAGTCTCTTTTTTAGTCACAAACTTGTACTTTCGTGACAAATATAACCTACTTGGTATCGGAAAGAAATGTCCACTTGTAATTAACTATTTGCCTACAGTGCTAATTACAGCAGCCGAGGTGTATCACAGATATCCCGAATAGCAATTAGGTTGATGACTCGATGACTCGTGCTTTTGGCGTTTATTCAATTTGTTTATTTCCGTCAATGTCAGGGACTATGGCTAACTTAAACTGGGTCGGTTACACGGTGGTCTGAAGTCTTGTATCCGGACTAAGTTTGTTAACCTTGGCAGTACCAGTAACAAGCGGGGTACTATTAACCAATAGCCATTTAAACAATTTTTTGATTGGTGTAAAATTCGTTTACATTATAAATAAATTTGTTACCTTCTAATGTGGAAACAATAATCTATTGTGGAACAATAATCTCAAAAACCTATGCAATTTACACAGCAATATTAAACGGGATTTATTGTCTCAATTTTGTTTGTTATATTTGTTTTCGAAAGTTCTAAGAAAACTTTAGAAAAACGGAATGTTATTGCTAAAACCGAATTTCATGGTTCATCAAATTTAAGTTTTTTAAAGAGTGATACGAGAACGGATTGTCCTTTGTTTAGTCATCGTACACAAGGCAAGTCGAACATAAGTACAGGGAAAACTGACTGAAAAAAGTCTAACGCACCGCCAAGACATTGAAATTATAACTGATTTTTTCCAGAATATTTCTACGTATCACTATAGGCCTTTATTCATTACTGTAGGCCACACACTACAGCAGTTAAAATTATTCACATAAATTTACCAAATGACTGGGTGCACAACCCAGTCGGTTGTTTCGGCTGATGTATTACGCCATTAAGATGGGCGACATTGATGAGTGCAGACCCACAGACGCATCTCCAGTCTCAGTCCGCACCTATTTTTTTATAGCTGCTAAAAATAACAATACCAATGTACGCCTCTAGGAGGAGTACAGGGTGGTGCCTACTGAAAATAATGTTTAATAACCTAGTAGTGCCTTATTATCGCACTACTTTTTCAATTTCCATTAGAAAATATGCTATTGAAGCGGCTATCATGGATCATTTTCTGATTTTAAGGGTAGTTAAAAATGTTGATATTTTTTTATTTAATTTGTCAGTCATGAGCAACTTTTCCGTATTAAAGTATTGTGTTTATTTTTGCATTCTAAGAAATATACATGTACTTTTAAAGAGTCGAATCAACAAAATAACTTCCATATACCTAACATAATAGGGTACGTGGAAATAAACTACGTTTTCCACCTATTCTGGTTATTTCTCTTTCTCTCTCCCCTCTTTCTTTCTTTTCCTATCTTCCTCTTTCTCCCTATCGCTCTCTCTTTCTTTATCTTTTTCAAGGTTAAGGAAAGGAAGCGAATTAGTTTTAGATTCGTCTCAGATGAAGATAATTAAATCTCTCTTCATCTCTCTCTTTCTCTCTCTCTCTTTCTCTCTCTGTGAGTGAGTGAGTGAGTGTGTGTGTGTGTGTGTGTGTGTGTGTGTGTGTGCGCGCGCGCGTGTGTGTGTGTGTGTTTAATCACTGGTTGCGACGATTAGTAATTGACATCTGAACTCCTTTAGGCGTGACCAGGCCCAATATGTTCTGGTCAATTTAATTGATTAATTTCAGTTAAAGTAGTTAACAGTAGTGCTTCCACATGTATTCGATAAAATAAAGGGAAAAATAAACATTGCGAAATATTGCAAAAATTTTGTCACAACTTTGACTGTGGGGACGCTTGGCGGATTATTATGAAAGCTTGTACGTTCAGGGAAAATTGACGGTGATATGTCATCGGTGGTCACGCTGATACAGACTACGCGTAGGTTATGTGGTAGGCTATTCTGTTCATTTTGAGTCGGAGCTCATATGAAAACGAACACAGTATAAAGCTAAGTAGCGACGCACGATTTGGCAACATTGTGAAAACATCATTAACTTTAATATTGACGTATGTAAGTAATCAATTTTTTCAATTTGTCTGCACAAAAGAAGTGTCAAGGTGTCCTACGAGAGGAGGCAAGAGAGTGTATGAACGGGTAGACAGAGAGAAGTTTGCTATGTTTTTTAATATGTCTGCACTAAATGAGTACTGCACTTATCTTATGTATTCAAGAAAAGGATTAACTTAAAGACGTAGTGTGTGTGTGTGTGTGTGTGTGTGTGTGTGTGAGAGAGAGAGAGAGAGAGAAGAAAGAAAGAAAGAGAGACAGACAAAACTCCCTCTCTCTGTCTTTCTTTATGTATATATAGTCTAAAGTAAATTATTAATTTTTTTATCGACATGTCAGAACGTGTTTGAGTCTTACCATTGCCGTAGCAAGAAACAGTTTTTAATCTAGTTTAAAAAGTATCGATTGAATTAGCCTACTCCATCGGTATATTTATTATAAACTGTTTATATAAGTTAACTGATAGGCTACTTGGTTGTAATATAATTTTATCTGTTTTCAGGTATGTTTATTGATGGCGAACTATTAACCTGACCTTATCACTTGGCTACAGATAAGACAACTTTATCGTGTAAGTTGTGCTTACACTGAATCATATACGGTATGCAAAGTTTGTAGTTAGATTTATTTTGTAAGTAAAAACACACCTACCACATTTATCTTAAAGATCCTCGGATTCGTTATTGACTTTTTTTGGTTCTTAACACAATCCTTTTATCATTCAACTGCTATTTTTTATGATAAAATATTTCGACAAGTAACATGATAGACAATTTTCAATTTTGGTTACAGAACGTTACAGCGACCACTTATACAATTAATTTTAGGATTCAATTGTATATATATATATATATATATATATATATATATATATATATATAAAACATATCTCTAGTGCTCAAACGGTAAGTCAGAAGATTATGAAATTTGACAGTTTTATCCCAAACTTACTAAAAATAGCTATAACAGGCACGTTTACTTCCTTACTTTAAGATGTTATATATGAAGTGAAAAATCGATTTTGAGAATATTATACACTTATACATTTTCAGGGCTACTGAATAAAACACATCATTTTTACTCGGATATTTTTATATCTGGTAAAAATAAAATTTTCTCAAATCTTTAAAAATGCTGTTCTTATTTTGTTTGAAAGTTGTTCATAAGTACCCCCCCACACACAAACTCTCTCTCTCTCTCTCTCTCTCTCTCTCTCTCTCTCTCTCTCTCTCTCTCTCTCACACACACACACACACACAAACAAAACCATAAAGTGGTAAATTATTGTAACACTGTTTCCAGCCAAGTCTACAATAATTGAAATAGTTGTTAAACCACCTTTGAATTAAATTCAGCCAAGAACCAATCACCTGTTTACGCAGTTTTACTAAACAATATCAACTTCGCACGCGACCGCTGCGTGCTTTTCTCCGTCAATGCATCTGATTTCAGTCGTAAACAGATAAACAGATCTGTAAAATATTAAAAAAATGTTTGTATTAAGCAATCTCTTATTTTTCAAGTTTTTGTGTGACTTTGTATACTTAGAATTTATTTTACGTCAATTACTAAAGAGCTGATAGGTTTTCACAGAGTAAGTGACCTGCTTAAGTGACATGTTATGGTTCGGAGTGAATTGTATTGTTTAAACTAAAACAAGTGCGTGGTTCAGAATTAATGATTTGATGATTTTACATCTACTCTAATACCCTCGTTAAGATGCTGAGCGTAAGGAAGAAAAAATGTGGAAGAACACCATTGTCATTACACTCGGTGGCCTAGTTGATAGCGTACTGGGCTTTCACCCCGATGACCCAAATTCGATTCCCGGCCAGGGCTTGGCATTTTCATACGCTATAAATCATCCAATCGTCTGCATTAGCCCAAGTGTGCACAATAGTCGGACGTTAAAAAAAAAAAAAAAAAAACTGAGTAAAGAGAGATAGCATGCAAGGTCGCCAAGTACAAAGTACATGTTATTTAGTAAGCATGTGTTGTGGTGGTTTTTGTTTTGTGATCACTTTTGTAGGAGTGCCACTGGTACCAAATATTGGGAAAGATGATCATGATAAGTTAAATTACCTAATAATTGCTGAAGAAAATAAATTGTACATGCAAAGAATTTATGTAGCGCTCATTCGATTATAATAGCTTGAAACTGTGATAGTTGATTTTGTTTATGGTTGTAGAGAACTCAAAAAGATTTTTTAAATTTTTCATAACTGCTGTTCTATTAAGTAAGGTAAAAAATTCCGAAATCGGTAACTGTTTTGACAGTTTATTGTAATGTTGTAATTGTAAACGTGCTTATTTTTATAATTTGTATACAAAAGCAAATACTGCAACCATGAAGAGTAAATTGAGTGATAATTGATGAAAATTGGTTCTGTAGTTTAAGCTGTAGGAGCGTCAATGTTTCAAATTTTAGTCATTTGACGGTTTATGTCCCTGACGGTTTATGCAATTTAATCATTTTTAACATATTTCTTTATTGTTACGCAAAATCACATACTGCAACCATTACGAATATATAATGAGTCATCGTTCATGAAAATTGGTCAGTTTCGGCTGTAGGCGCATAAATGTTTAAATTTACTAAATATTTTTTTGCTGTTTTTTTTTAATGTTACAAGCGTAAATCATCTTATTTTTGAATGCTTAAGTCACATCCTGCGAACAGAACGGATAAAACCACCGATGACCATAATAGCTTCAGTAGTTTTGGTTGTAGACTCGTCAGTCAATGTTAAAAAGAAAAAAATTGTTAAAAGTACCATTTTCATATCGTCTTTCTACGCTTTGACTAGCGATTTTCAATTTTTTAAAAGACTCTTACCACTTTCATTGCCTCTTAAGGTAAATAATACTGATACTCCACTGATATAAGTTTTCGTTTTCAGAAAAGTGCTAATGTCTCCTCCCGAATATACCTATACAAATTCGTATAGCTTGGATGACTTGGCGAGGCGAAACGCTGCCGTAGTCCTTGATTATGAACTCTCAACCATAAATTTATCTTATTTAAGATTTAACACACTGACTTGAGTTATGAATATTTATAATTTATTTGATCGAAATTTGTAAAAATCCGATGAACCACTTGAGGACTTTGGCAGATTTTCTGTACTTTGTCTTTAGTTTCCGAACCGCAGGAAATAGTTTGTGTAATAGTTCTGACTTGCTTATTTAAATTTGTAACTGCAATTAAATTGGGTAATATATAGCTTGCCTGTTATTTTATCCATAGGCAAATTTTTATTATCAGTAAGAACCAATAAAGCTGTTTGTGTACATGTTAACTGCATACAATGTTTTTAATACTATAACATTCTACAAACATTTTGAAGTTCCCGTAAAATTGAGAAAGATGTTTAAGATTTTAATTTTTTTTGGTGTTATGGATAAGTTTTTAAAATTCAAAACTTGTTAAAAATAAAAATTAAAAAAAACTTTTGGTCGATATCTTTACATTAAACATTTGAAACAATCATCCAGGACCTCGGTATGTGTTTTTATCACAATTTATTACGGCAAACCCATCGTAAACGAACCTAAAACTGACAAACAGTGTTTGAGAACCGAGTAGCGTGTTTTGTAAAATGCAAACATTAATTTAACTTTTCAAATCCATATTGCTTACAGTAACTCGTTTAACTTGTACTTCCGAGCGTTGTTTTTATACTTTATGGTCGCCGCATTAGAGAAAGTTCAGTAGTCTACTTCGTTTGCATAAAAACTTTAAAAGCGCTTCAAGTAAAGTACAAAGTAATATTTTTTACGTAAACTGCAGGGTCATGCAAACATTATATCTACAGATTAAAGAAAAAAACTTTATACGCTTACATTTTAGGCCTACTATTGTATATTCAAAAGTAGTTTACTACAAACTTAAAGTGTACACTTAAAGTAATTAAAATATCGTTGCACGCAACTGTATGGCTGAACCTTGTACTCTTATATTTTACAATAAACCGTACTATTTTGTATTTTCAAACGTAGGCTACTGCAAACTTGATTTGTATTATATCAAATGATGTAACTTGATATTATATCAAAGATATAACTTGTTTTAAATTATATCAAATGTCTTGGCACGCAGCTGTTTCGCTGAACTTACAAATACTAACAACATTGGTTATCATTCTTTTAAACAAAAACCACTAAGCGGTAAAAAGTTCTTATCTAACTCTACAATTTGAAACGTTAAATCAATCACCTCTGAATTCCGCCAAGAACCAGTCTGAATAATATCAATCTTCTCACTTAACTGTGACTTATCTTTCTTCGTTAAAATAACTTATTTCAATCGCAGATACATTTGATAAGTAGTTCAAAACACATTGACCGATTGTCTTGAAATTTAGTACAGAATTACCTTCTATACAGCCCAAACGATGTGGAAGATTTTCCCCCATTAATTCCGTTTCAAGATGGCGGCGTCTGATTTACACTGAGTGTACACAGTTTTAGCCAAATGCATTGACCGATTGTTTTGAAATCTGATATGAAAGTACCTTGTACAAACCCCAAATTACTTCCGTAAGATTTTCTCACTCACTTCTAATATGACGGCCTCTAATTTAACGATAACGAGTGTACGCAATTTAATCAAACACATTGACCGTTTATTTTGAAATTTGGTACGAAAGTACCTTGTTTGTTTCCCGAAAAGTGTAAAATTTTTCCCATTAATTTCCGTTTCAAGATGGCCGACTCTGAGAATGTAGTTGTTGGTTATTTCCTGTAATACTGGCTGACCGGCAAAACCTATCATAATTTTGACAGCTTCATATAGAAAGATCATAAAATTTCCAATAAAGTTGGTCCAGTAACGTTTTTCACAAATATCACTGTTACCGGTTACATTGTCGGAAAAAGTTACGGACGCTGTCTTTGCTTTTTGTATATTTATTGAGAATATACTGCGAGGTCTACTGTTCTTTGAACTATTAGTGATATACTTAGGGTATAGGGTCATATGGTAAAACGTTCCCCTCCAACTCCACAATTTAAAAAGTTTAATCACCTTTGAATTTCGCCAAGAACTAATCACCTGCTTGCAATATCAATCATCTCACTTAACTGCGACTTGCCTTTCTCCGTTAAAAAAAAAACTATCTGATTTCAGTCGCAGATTCACTTGATAAATAGGTGTTTAGTTAGGCCCTTATTCGCACAGTGAGTACAAATGCTCAAAATGTTTGTCACTGTTTATTTTATCAAGAAATATATAAAAAAGAATTAGCGATTAACGCCATTTGTTAGTTAGCTCAAAAGATACCGCGGATTGGTAAATAAATAAGCACAAGTTAACCTTGTACAAACTGAGCATCAGCGAAGCGTTACACCGATACCATGAGTCGAGTTCCACGAGGAGGTATTCATTATTTATTATGTTATTTACATGTTAATTTCACCAGTCGGAAGTGAAATGTAAAACAATGGCTTTATTCTGGCCGTTATAAAAGACAATAGTTCGTAGTAGAAGTCTAGTTTATGGCTAGGCAACTGCTAATGGATTACAATTTACTTTACTTTATATGGTCAATAGTTGCACATAGGCAAATTGTTCACAGTAACAATAGAATTGTTTGATAAAGCGTTGTTCGTTTATACCCGCTATTAGAAGAGAACTAATGTATTAGGCTTTTGCGTAAAAACTAATTGTTATAGTATTAAATTTCTTGACCAAAAGTGCTTTCTTTCTTAAAAACGGCAATAAGATGTTACGTCATTGAAAAATATTCTTTCCAAAATTTTTGATTTTCAAGCGATTTATTAGAACATTTTTCATTACGAATGTTTTTCATACTTACGAGGAATTTTGAATGTTGATTTTTAGTATTTTTTGCTACTACGCCTAACATTCCAGTGAGATTCTGATGCACATAGATATATCCGTTTTAAAATCAGGTTAGGTTAGGTAAGGTTTGATATATATCGGTCCCTGATTGGCGTCGAAAGTTAAAAAAAAAGATTAGGTTGGCCTTACTAAACTACGCTGTTTGCAAGGTAGTGACTGGCTACAACAGCATGGGCTTGAGATGGCTCCGGAGAAGACCGAAGTGGCGATTTTGAGTGCTCCCCGGCGCATCAAGAAGCTTGACATTGTGGTAAACGGATGCGAGATAGGCTCCAGCTTATCTGTCAAGTACCTCGGGGTTCACTTCGAACGAGGCATGAGAATGATTGAACATGTGCATCTGGTTTGCGAGAGCGCTGCGGCACTGTCAGGAGTTTGAGCCGTCTAATGTGCAACACCAGTGGAAAGCGCGAGAGCCAGGAGAATGCTGGAGAAGGTTCAAAGATCGATGATGCTCAGAGTAATCTATGCGTACAGGACCGTATCGACTGACGCTGCAACAGTGCTTGCCGGAACGCCACCCTTGGACCTGCTGGTCGCTGAAAGGTCTCCTGTAAAAAGGGAAAACAGAGCTGAACGTAGAAAAAACACCGACACCAAGTGGCAAAATCGCTGGAACAACAGCAGTAAAGGCTGATGAATGTGGCGTCTCATTCTTGACGTTAGGAGATGGTGTGAAAGGGCAGTAGGAGAGGTCGACTTCTTCACAACCCAAGAACTTACCGGACATGGAGAATTCAATGACTACCTGGCGAATACAAATTAAGAGAATCGCCAAGTTGTACATACTGTGGGGCTGAGGACACTGCACTACACACCATCTTTGAATGTACGTCTTTTGAGAGTCAGGGGGAAGAGCTGAGATCAAGCTGGAAGAGTCTATTAACGCCTGAGACACTGGTTGATACAATGATAAGCTCGAACGAGAATTGGCAGAGTACAACTGGCTTTTAAAATGTGTCATAATAAAAAAGAAAAGGATTCCAAGATGAGGGAAAACCAGCAGTATGAAAGTTGGAACGAACATGTTGAAGTGAGGAGGAACACCATGCGTCCATCCAGATGCAATGATATGTATCGGTCCCTGGATGGCGTTAAAAAAAAAAGGTTAGGATGGGCTAGGTTAGGTTAGGCTAGGCTAGGTTATGTTATTTCAATTAAAAAAGACGGTTTTACCGAGACGCCTATCTGGATTTGTCTTATGCAAAACAAATTTGAACAGCAGTCTCTTACATGGCCATTTATGAACACGACACAACAGATCAAAATTTTGTTGTCGTAATATCGTATTCGCACAACGAAAGCCAGAGCTAGGCTAAATTAAGTTCGCTCAGCTGTGCTCGTTTTCGTGAAGCACCAGATCACATTAGCTCGAGGTCGATCATGCTTATGCTTAATTGTTCGCAATATCGTTAATGTGCCTCAAAATATTCATGTTATGGTATTATAAGGAAGCACTCACAGGTGACTTGTTATTGTGATTGTCGCAATAGTTATACTGCGGTAAAGTTGGGCACACGTCCCTTGTTAGGTCGAAGTTGGACAACAAAAGAAGGGTTGCTAAGCGAAAGCGTGTGTCGCATCGCCTTGTACCGGCGTTGGCTATCGGTTGTAACGCTATTACATTGTAACAGGTGCGATGATAAGTTTTTACTTTTTCAGCTGCCATTTTGTGTCGATTGGCTAGCCAAAATAGTTTTCGTTTTTGGGCGCTGGGTTTATTTGTGTTTCGAAAGTATTATTTTGACAAAAACCGATGACTTAATTTATTATGTCTGTCGTCCCAAAAAACGTAAGTTTTTTAAACATTCGACACACTGATGTACGAAATATGAACCTACTTTGTACTAAAAGTGCTGTAAAGGTGTAAATCCGAGTTTAAAACTGTCAGATTTACCGAAGTCCCCGAGATAGCGGTCCTTATGTGAGTAGTCTAGTGCCTGTGTTCATAGACAGACACATAAATATAACTTTTATTGTATTTATACATTAGTAACAATTCAATGACTTTCGCGACAAAATCTGGGTCAGAAACTGCAGACAAAATGGTCTTGTTTCAAAATCGATTCATCAAATATTGGAAATATGTAAAAAATTAGAACTCTAGTCGTAACAAATTTGAATTAAAATAATTTTACGGTTCGTAAGTAAATAGACAAAATAAAATGAACACGACGGCGGTTGGGGTTCATTTTTGGTTTTTTTTAGTTTAGGTCTACCCTTATAAAGTTGCATAAAGTATTGCAATACTGATTTTAGTCATTTATCTTTACATATGACCACATTTGGCCGATCTTCCCCCTTTTTTCGATAGCTTCCAAACCTGATTTCTGGAAGATCCATTTTGTTTAGTTATTTATGGAATAAATTTGAACAAAATTTTATGAAAATCGTTACAAATGATTTTGAGAATTTTGAAATTTAAAAACATTTTTGGTCCGAAAAACCGTAACAACTTGTTTTAAAATTAAAAGTAGTCTTGAGATACGGGGAAACCATACATACACGTGCTAAATTCCTTTAAAATAGGTCAATTAGTTTAGTATCGATGTGCGCAAACACAAACGGATAGACATCTAAGTAAAAAACTCGAAAAACACTACAAAATAAGTTTTTTCTCTCAAAATATATTATCAGCTCCATGCACCTATATAAGTTGTCCAAAGTCCTAAGGTGGTTGATCTTTAGAGTCAAGCCTCGTACAAGTCCCAGACCAGATAGGCCAAACCATGACAGGTCCTGTATGTAATGGTCGACGTTAGGCTCTATGCTCGGCTTGAGAAGTCAAGACCATTATAGTCCAGCCAAAATGCAGTCCCGGTAATGTTATAAGCGCAGCCGTGCAGTGTCCCTGTTCTAAAGCCCTTGCCAAGACGACAGGTAACCTCCTAGACTCGCTCAGATTGGTAGCCTATAACTGATAAGCACTCATCTATAATCTCTTTCCATAAAATATATTCTTAAATTCTAACTGGATTGAATATTTATTCAAAAGATAAAAACAAGTCATTTTAATTGTTGATAACTTGTTTATTCAATTGTTTATATTGACGAAACATTTTGCTACTGTATTAGTGTAATTTGTACTACTGCTTTGTATGGCACATTTTTTAGAAATACCACCACACTTCTGACAAAAATTTTACAAATAAATGGTGAAAAATCATTACAAAAACTTTCTTACATTCAATAATTTCCACACAAAAAATTTAGTTTTGAAGTTAAAAACAAAAAAATTGCTTTAATTATTTTTTTCGATATACAAACATAGATTTTTCAAATTAAAAAATATTTCCGAGGTATACGAAAATACGCCAAATTTCTTAAAAATTGATAAATTTTAGTCTCCGGCGATACTGCCTACACAGACGGACAAAAAAAAAAAAAAAAAAATAAAAATCACTTTTCGACCAGGGTACCTTGAAACGGATACATTTTTAAAATCTAAAATCGATTCTTTTCACGATTACCTAACTATCTTTATACTTCGTATTGTAAGAAAGCAAAACAACTATCCCTGTTATAGAGCCTAGGCGTAAAAGATATAGTAGTTTAGTATAATTAATAGAAATTAATAAAACTTCTGCAAGCTCCTTGTTTAAACATTAAACTTGGCCTCTTAATAGACAGATTTTAACTTACTCGATAGTATTATTGTCAAACAAAAAACAACCGGTGTTATTTAAGCTGTTGATTACACTCTTTGTATTTTTTATCCGACTGTACAGCTTAATCGAAAGATTGTGCTGCAGCATCCTCTATAGCGTTGTCATGGCGACGCCAATCATTGCCAAATTGAATGTTTGCGCAGTCGCGCCACAGCTGTATGGGATTCCGGAATCGACTCGATCGTAGTTAAAGAAAGTGCCGCTAGAATGTAGTAAAGTTCAGTTTAAAGGTAGATGCATCGGTAATACAGAAATATTTCTGAATATCAAAATACAGAATACAGTAGTTGTTAACAAACATTCTGCAATTTTAAAACCAAATCCAGTTAGCCTATCTGAAGTAATTATTATAAACTTATGAATTTAAATGAAAATAGAGAAAGGTAAACGTTTGTTGTAGACTTGATTTTGTTTTTAAAGTTAAAAATTTCCTGTTTGGTTATAAGGTGATAATAGCTTTGGTAGCTTACATATTGTGTTCCAACTTAACTTCTATTAATTTAAATAAGTCTGTTTTTTTTATTAAACATCCTCCAAAATGAAGAAAATATATTTTTGTTTTTGAAGTATGATGTAATTATTTCCATAGCTCAAGTAATGTACTAATTGTTAGGCTATGATCTAAAAAATAATTGTTGTTTGTTTCTTCCCAGAAAATTCAGTTATGGTATCATTAAAAACAATAAAAAATGACTCCTCAGATTTTAATATTATTTTCATGTATAACCCAGATTACTAAACCAAATCTGTAAAAAAAATTAGATTCTCAAAAATCTTCTAAATTAGGCCAAAATAGAAAAAGAAACAAAGTTCTTGTTTTGTATAGTCTTTTGAGTCCATTATGTTTTGTTTGAGTAGGCTTCCTTTTTTCGAAAATAAGTGAAATATTTTTTAACTATTTATTTCAAAAGGGTTTATTTCGGATAAAATTTAAGATCATGAAAGGGAGTGTTGGCCGCCTCGGTGTCCTAGTTGATAGCGTACTGGGCTTTCACCCCGACGACCCGGGTTCGATTCCCGGCCAGGGCTTGGAATTTTCATAAGCTATAGATAATCCCATCATCTGCATTAGCCCAAGTGTGCACAATAGTCGGACGTTAAACAAAAAAAAAAAAAAAAGAAAGGAGTGTTTGCTGATTTACAAGTTAGCTTATATCTGTAGATATTTTATTATTTTAAAATATTTTAATGTTTTGCTTTGTCAGTTAAGAAATGTGGTAATTAATAATTGGTTTAGTACTTGAGGAAATTTAGGAAAAAAGAGATAATTTAGTTAATAATAAAGATGTAAAATAGAATAATAGCTTGATTTAGAAAGTCAGTTAATTTTCTTAGGTCTTTGTTTAGAGATCTGTTGAATATGTCTGTTCGATGTGTTATATTAAATTTTATTAAACTTAGAATCTTGATTATTTTTCATTATTGTTTAAAAATTGATAAATTCAAAAAAAATGTTTCTTTCTAGTTCATAAAAATGTTTATAGTTTACAAAATATCCGATAGATGGCAGGGTGTATAACTATTGCATTTTATTATTACAAGGTGATAAAAGTAGTTTTTGGAATGTTCTGTGGATCTTGTGGATTTTTTAAAATTTTATATGTGGGCAATATTTCCCCCATACTTGAAGATATGTTTTGCTGCATTTTTTTATAACAAAAAAAAATTAAAAGATAATTCGAATACTTATACTTTTTTAATTGTAGCCTAAATTGTATATAGTGGTTTGAATTATGAATGGTAGAACTGCTGCTCAGGAAGATTTTTTATGGTAAGTTCCCTTTGTGAGAAATTAAACGTGTTTTAATATTTCTTTTTGCTGATTTTGGTGTTCTGTCAGACAGAGAATTTTTTGGAATATTATTAAATAAAAATGTATTAGAACCTTAAGATAAAATGATACAAGCACAACAAATTAATTAATTCAAAGGAAATACAATAATTAATAATCTATTAAGTAATATATTTTGAACTTTTAAAAGTAAATAAATTATAAAATTTGAAAACATTTGTGCAGTGTGTTGTATTAAATTTAAAACCTTTATTATTTTTTTTTTAATTTATAAAATTCAAAGAAATGTTTATTTCTAGTTCATAAAACCGTTTGTAGTTGACTAAATAGCCGAGAGATGGCAGGGATGTAATTATTTCACTTTATTATTATACTGGGATTTACGGTATTTATGGTATCACACTATTTATATCAGTATATATTTTTATATACAAAAATGAGCCATTGCAGCACCATCAAGGTAAGATCCAGACCATGGACTTTGAAATAAGCACTGAACCAGACCTCTTCGAGGGATCGTTAAAATTGACCATAGAAGATAAAATACAAAATGAACAATAGTATTACAATATGATTATACTCTATGAGTATGAGGGCGTTATCACTCTCATGTTCGCAATTTTCGTTATATTTAATTCAAACATGTCAAGAAGATAATTTTGGTAATAGCTGATAAAGTTTGTTTTACAGCAAAATCTGTTTAACAGTGTTAAAATGGCAGTTATTATAAATCTTAAAAAAACCAAAAATTTTAAAATCTACTTCACGCGGTTATGATTCATTTTCGTAATTTCAACAGTTTATAAATCTAAAACGCTTATTTATATGTCCAGTTGAATAAATCCTTCACTTCCCAAAATTTTATAAACACTTTTTAAAAGGATTTTTTAAAAATTTTGTCTAACTTTAAACTTTCTGTTCACTGCAGTGATAGTTAATTACGATCAACTCCTTAAGGGGTTAATTCCATAAATTACATCGACTTGTTTGGAAGAGGATTCAGGTAATTCGTGAGCCTGTACACCTTAGATTTTGTATCATTTTATATTTCTCTTATAAGAATTGATTTTATCGATTTCTTTAAGAGATATTCGGATGCTTTCAATGCTGAACGATATTGTAAAAGCTTAAATTGAACATGGGCTCAATGATTTTAAACCAGTTTGAAAAATGAACGTAGTCATTGTTTTTTTAATGGTATTTTTGGTTTTATCTGTGGAAGGTTTTTGTGTTTTTTTAGGGAAATACCACTTTTCAGTGTCACTACAACCAATCTGCTAAGAATTCCTTACAACGCAATGTACTAAATCTGGTGGTATATTTATTGGTGGATGCATTATGAAGAAATATTTTGATGGTGGAATTTATGTATATGCAACTAAAATTTAACCACGTAGCAGCATATAAAATCTACTTTTTAACACCAGACAAGCCTTGATTTCTGTTAACAATTACCATTTTAGAAAAGTTTGGGAAAATTCAGTTAAACAATGAAGACTTTTGAAAACGTAAAGCACTATAAGTCTAATACAGGATCGTAAACAAATCTAACATACCAGTAATGAAAACAGATACAAAATCATTTCATCCCATCCAGCATCTTTGAGAAACATGTCAGCCATTCCAGCTACAAGTGACAGTTCTAAACTCCGTGTCTTGCGGACTTGATCTTATATTTATGTATGGGACAACGTTTTACAAGCAAACATCGAACAAATCAATGTAATAAGTTATAGCTTTTGTGAGGTCAGTTCCAGGGTCAATTGTACTATGTTAATGGCAGAACTATTCTTGTATACAGACCTATTACAACCATGTATTACAACCATGTAGGCTAAATTATGCAGCGTTTCAAACCATCAGTTCGTGCTACGTTAAAGTTTTGCTCTGCTGTGAATATTTCAAGTGCAGTAATGTCTTCTGGAAAAACCTGATAGCCTCTGCCGGGTAAATAACCTGTTTGTTTTTTTAAATTGTACCATTGTTACTTTTTTTTTTTGTTTATTTACACAAAGTTTATACGTGCTTATCATTATTAATAATAACTTTTTAGGGAGACTTGGAGATAGACGAATGACTACCCTTTAAATACCCTTTACCCCTTAAATGACTTTATACCCTTTACTCTGCATGCATAGGGCAATGTTGGAAAAAAGTCATGTATTATAGATGATTTAATTAAAAAAAAAACATTTACGCCATTTACTAAGCGATATATAACCGATTCTATGATTGACTTTGCACCCCTCCCTAACCTTTCGACCACACACACACACACACACACACACACACACACACACACACACACACACACACACACACACACACACACACACACACACACACACACACACACACACACACACACACACACACACACACACACACACACACACACGCACGCACGCACGCACGCACGCACACACGCACACACGCACGCACGCACGCACACACGCACACACGCACACACACACACACACACACACACACACACACACACACACACACACACACACACACACACACACACACACACACACACACACACACACACACACACACACACAAAGGTCCTCTTTATTAAAATCTGAATCAAATTCTCTGACTCATTCAGTGCATACTCAAAGTTAGCTATCGCTTAGACTAATTTGATTCAATCTTGGCCCTAAAATCGACGATACTTAGAAAAATCTGTTAAAAATTTCAAAATGTAAATGGCCATTCCAATTAGTAAAAATTATAATTTTACACGTTTTTGAAAATTAGATTTACCATTGTAATACCTAAGCGTTAAAATATTTATAAATTGACATTTTAAACTTATAAATTCTACTGAAAAATATGAAAATTAATCTAACGGCTCATTTTCGCAATTTAAATAAAGTTTAAATATTAATGTTGTTTTCTATTAACTGACGATTAGGCCTTAACGGATAACGGTTTCACTGTACTTTATGTTCTTACCTTGATGGAAGATGATCCTCTTGAGGTGAATGGCATTCAGGACACAAGAACAGATCAGTTTGAGAAAACCAGTGTAATTTAGCTTTGTACACATGATTCACTCTCACAACACTTTTCCAGATTGCACTATCTTACCAAGTTATGTGGAATGCCCCGATCTTATAGATTTGATTTTTGGTTTCAGGTTCTCTGCTGTTAGAGTAACTTTAATTATTTAACCAAATTTCGGATCGCAGCGTTATGACAATTCCTGTTTTTATTATCTTCTGCTTTAATGTTCTATAAACACTATTCTTCTTCCAGTAAATCAAACATCGAAATGGTACGGTGGAATTTCGATTTGAAAATCATGGTGATTGTAATATTTATAATGTACTATAAACGAAAAGGACAAAAGGAATTGCATGAAAGAATGAAATTCTAACATACTATCACCTCCAAAGTATGACATGACTTTGCCAAAGAAAAGATGTACAGTTGTTTTACTCGTATTAAATTTAAAATTATATTTATTTTCAAGGTTACATTATTATAGTAGCTTAATATTTCCCGGCTTCTTTCAGGTTAAATTTAAAAATGTTCCTTAAATATTAGATTTCTAACCTTTAAAGTGTTCAGTAATCTGAAAATTTATATTAATTTATAATGATTCTTGAAAAAACAACATTTACGACAAAAAAATGACATATAAAAAGTTAATTTGAATGTCTGTTAAAATATTTCAGTTTTTAAGTAAGACTATACTTTGAGTTCGATTTGATTATATTCGATGTACTAGATGTCCTTATCACTTTTTTTAAATAAGTAATTTCAATACATTTAATTAAATTTTAGTTTATCACAAAAAGGGTTTGGTACTATCTTTCATTAACTATTACAATTGAATTTCAGAGGTTACAGAATCATTCCACTTTCCATAAGTAATGCCATCGTTCGTAGCTAATTGGTCGACGTCCATTTGTTTTACGTTGTATAGCCCCTATATAACACTTCTTTTCAAGTTATATTTTTCTGTTTGCTTGGCTTAGATCTAGGCCTACTACGGAGTCATAAGTTTTACTACTTTATGTAGCCTATAGTTCGATATTACTAATTTAATTGTTACTTATATTTCTTTAGTTTAATTGAAATTTATATAGGCCTATGTGATAATTTATGAATTTTGAAGTGAACTATTTTGACTTTTATTTCATTTTAGACATTATATTTCTAATTATTGTATTATTTAAACTGTCTTTCATTTGATCTTGATGGTTCGCGTTACAAAAATATTTCAATTAAGGATTAATATTGTTTTGGTTAGCCTTGGTTAGCCTAGGTCAGTGTTAAATCTGTTTTCAAAATAGTGCATTGGATTTGTTGCCAGTAGGCTTTGCTACTTATATATATATATATATATATATATATATATATATATATATATATATATATATATATACATACGTACATGGCTTTAAATTCTAATCGATAGCACAAATTAGCTTGAATGTTGTGCTCCTGCAACTCGATTGTCAATCGATTTACCAACTCCCATAAGAAATACATTAGCGCGATAACCCCTTTTGCCACCCATATCTCGGAAATCAACCCGTACAGTTTTAAACCGAAACATTCTTCATGGATGGGGGATGATGGGCTACCATATCATATAACCCCATGGGGCTGCTGGGGTGTGTTGCGGAATTATAGCGGCAATCACAGACTCCCACTCTTACATTTATTATATGTACTTATTATGGTCAAATTTGCAGCGACGAGCGTGTTTAGCCTACAAAGCGGGCAGAGATGTCCCTCAGTAAATAACTAAATAGGCTATACGAAATATCTATACATTATCTTATAACAAGCTAAACGATTCAACCAGTTTTGATTGTATATATACGGATAGCTGTAAAACTGTGGATAAGAGTGTCCACAGAAATCCAAATATTTACGTTTTCCATAATTAAATGATAGGACATAGCGGTCTCAAAATTATGGGGATATTATCAGAAAAAAATTATTTAAGCTACCTTATTAATATTTGCTTTATTTCACTAAAAAGGTTAATTTCAGTAACCATACTTTACATAAAAACATATTCATTAAATAAAGTACAGAACACTTTTCTAGAACACAATTGATTTAAAAATAAACGTTTTACGCATATGAAAAATTTATAACTGAGTCTAAAACAAGCTTTGCGGCGTCATGATAAAATAGCTTTTTTATCGTAGTATACGAGTATATCAGTATTTAAGTTTATTAATAAACAATTAAAATTTATTGTATTATCGTCGGTCACACTAATCCAGACTAATACTCGGAAAACAACTATGTAGCCTACACCACAGCACTCCTAGCGGACTAGTCTGCTACTAACTCAGGAGGACACGAATTTATAATCTTTACGGACATATCGATTTAGTAAAAAAAATCGAATTCTAATAATTAATAATGGACAGTCTTGAATATACGTCTAGATGCGAGTCGTGCATTACGCAAACGAAATATTTATTTCTCAACCCGTTTCCATGACAACCGATAGTCGAATATACGAGGTCGATATTCGGTCTGTGTAAAGAAATGAATAAACTCTACAACGGATATCTTCGAAGGCGTGTGCACGTCCATTTTTCTTTTTAGTTTTAGTTCTGATAATAAATTGGGGACTAAAAACAGAATTATTCTAACTAAATAACAATAGTTAGAATAACATTTTGTTGATTTATTCTAATATTCTTCTAACTTTATTTTATTTACAGACTTATTTTAACATTTTTAACAAATAAAAGTGGACTAGCTCGACCAGATTGATTAATAAAAAAAAATTCTAACGAAAATTCGTTAATAAACCGGTAACTACAAATATAATTCTAAATTTTGCAAAAATTTCGATACTCTGTAACCGTACTCGGTAACTCCTAACGGTTGTCTAAGCTTTTACAATGTAATCACTAAACATATTGTGAATTAAAACACAATTAATACAATAATCCCTTTTGCTGTGTGTATCAATAGTAATCAAACATATAAATATTTTAATATTAAGCCTAACTATTAATTTACAATTATTTAAGATTTATAACACGAAGGAACAGCTAATGTACAAAATCAGCTGTTTAGGTGAACATCTCCATCCACCGAAACCTTAGCTAAACAATTTTTCTGTTTCGCACTAGATCTTATATAACGTTTTTCAATTGGAAAATGAACTATTTGAAGCGGCTATTGAAGTAAATGACCTAATTCTGGCCTCTAGACCATTTTTCGAGCGCAGTTAAACTTTTAAATATGTGTGTTTTTGTGTGTTAAAACATACTTTTTACTTTAAACTTTTCTGAAAATCTAATTTTTTCATCGTAATCAGCATTCTTCTTTTTTCACCGGGACTACATTCCGAGGAGGACCTTGGCCTGGCGCGATCCAGTTTCAGTGCTTCCATCCAGTTATTCCAATCCTTGCCAGATCCTCCTCCAGGTTATCTAGCCGTCGCCTCCTAGGGCATCCTCTTTTTCTTTTCCCCTACAAGTTCTCTTCCATTATTTCCTTTCTTATCCTGCCATCCTCCGTCCTCTGCACATGACCGAGTCAGCTGATTCTTCGTACTTTTATGAAGCTTAATATGTTCTCAGTCTTTATTAAATTTTCCATTTCCTGATTTCTAATGCGCCACACACCTTGGACATAAACCAAAAATACGCCTTCGAATCTTCCTTTCAAATACCCCTGGCACGTGCCGATCAGTAATTTTCAGCGTTCTGGTTTATGCGAGATAGCAAACGACAGGTCTGACAAGCGATTTATAAAGCCTAGAGAGAAGTGTAGCTCTGGGAGCTTGGTAGCTCTAGGGAGAAGTCTCGGCCTAAAAAGGTTTGCAAGACCGTAATGCGCTCTACCCACTGCCATGATCCACTTCCCGACCTCTTCACTCACCTTGTTTGCACAATTTCTATTTACTCCAAAGTACGTAAAGTATCCAACTGCTTCAAACTTAGTATCATAAAACCGGAAACCGGTCGACTTTCCTGCTCGAAATACAGATAACACCATGTGCTTTGTGTTTCATTTATTACTAGACCAACCTTTCAGTGAAAACTTCCCTTATTGCTCGTTGGCTTTTTCCGAGAACTACTATATCATCTGCGTATGAACGAATCTGTGAGGTCCGGGTTGCTAATCATCCCCTCAGTTCAAGTGTCCTTTTAGGGCTTTGTGCAGAGCTAACTTAAACAGTACGACTGACAGAGTGTCACAGAGTGTTTGTCGCACTCCACCGCCGAAACGGAATCTGTTGCTTATTCTATTGCCAATAAAAACTCTTACCTCGTGAATTGAACAACGCCATTTTAATTAAGTTAATCAATTTATTGAAAATATCAAATTCATTTTAAGGCTGATGTTTGCTGAAATCTATAAAGTCGCGAAGTCTTGCTTAAAGATAGTAAAGAGCAAATGTACATTTATATTGAGCTTGTAGCATTTCTCTAGCACTTGTTTGATGACAAAGGCCTGGTTAATCGTATCTCTGTTGGGCCTAAAACCACACTGACAGTCAGATAAAATGTAATAGCATTAAAATCTGCATAAGTTGACGTTTTAAATTATCAATGTAAATAATGCTAATTTATTCTGATAATAATGGTAAAACCACATTTTCAAGAAATGTAAGATTAAAAAAAATATTGTTGGAAATTCGCTTCTATCACGTCGGAAAGCTGCATGTTACGATTTTTATATTGTTATCGAGTGTGTACAACCTAATTTTATTGTGAGAAATGTGATAGTAGCACTGCTAGCGGACATAAACCGAACTAATCGTTCAATGGCTTCATGAAGACCCTTGCTTTTTAGCCGTCTTGATTAATCGCTAAGTAATTATTAAACAGTTTAGTTACGCCATTTTGTGGCAAAGATTGATGGCAGATAAACATTGGGTGCGCTGCATTGTCAGTGTACAATGCACACTGTGGTAGACATAGACTCGCATCGCTTGTTTTGTAACAGTGAGCTTTTCCGGTTGCAAATTTTCAATGTTGCATGCAGGTGGATAAAAATCAATCTTAGTTATTCCTTTTTATTACTGAAAACCATTATAGAAGTAAATATTTATGGAAAAGTTTTTTCACTGTTATTTTGACAGTTTTAATTGTTCAGCACACGTCTTCAGATCGGTCCTATATTTCTCTCGAAACAATTGAGTGTATGAAACTAGTTCGTGCAATCAATAAAAATAAACAAATGCATGAAGTTAATTGTCTGTTGAAGGTAAAATAACTATGAACTGGTAGATTAATTAAAACAAATATTTGTATAACAGCTCGTTCACAAAAAACGAATTTTGCGGTTTTAGTTAAAATAGTTATCCTTAAAATAAATTTATTTTGTTCGAGACTGATAACTTTCACTAAAGCGCTACGCCTAACATTTAAATTAATTATATGTCTGCAAAATTTCTACTTACAGATTAATAAATATACGGTAAATAGATTCTCTGCAATGGTTTTCAACTTTTCAAATAAACATCAATAGGAACTATTATCGAAATCAGTTTTTGTACAAAGATTGAATTCAATAGAAACAAAACTGTTCTTGTTTTGGAAATTTAGGTCCGATTTTATTATTGTTTATAATTTTGAACAACCTTAAAAACGTTTTCTGAAATCCATAACTGTAATTTTTAAATTTCAAAATCGATACTTCGAATTAAGTTATGGATTTTAATAATAGCCTACAAAACTCGGGACTTGTCTCGCCGACTTGATAGAAGCTATTTCCAAAAGTGTTTTCCATTATCTCACACTCATAAAATTATGACTTCACCATCATAAACAGAATTAAAATCTGTATATTTTAGCATTTTAAACTTTAAAATTAGATACTTTGAAAAAACGAAAATATACCTTGACCGCCTGCAAAATATTTTTTTAATTTCAACGGATTTTCAAAATTCAAAATGCTAATTTATGCAGTTTTTAACGCTGATTGTGATGGTGAAACCGATTTTCAATAAAAATAAGACCAAAAAAGTTACGAGTTTAAAAAGATTTGAAATGGTCGCCGTTTTGAAACTGTTGAACGAATTTTGTTGGTTTACAAATGTCCAAGGGATTTTTGTGCCAACTTTTAAAAGATTAAAATGCGAACGCGCGCGCGCGCACACACACACACACACACACACACACACACACTAGTGTTGTAAAAAACGATTCTCAAAGAAATTGTTGTAAAACAATGCGAATAGTACTTTCGTAATATTATTACATGTCACTAGTAATCCACCCACTTTACTTAAATTATCAAACTATAGCTTGTGCATACGTACATAGTATTATCGTTCTTTTTGTATGAAATAAGACATAATACAATATTATTCTGCTGAATTCGTAAAGTTTTACACGAAGCTTCAGTACAAGTCCTATCCTTGGCCTAATTACGAACCTCCAGCGGCTTACTATCGGAGTAGCGTGAATACGTCCTATAAACAACAACTACTCTCATTTAGGGCAAATAGGCTTACTGACTAATTTGGTAATTTGGTGTATTTTAACAACATTAGAACGAAGAGGGAATGAAGACATTTATATCGAAGGATCTCGATATATTGGGTCGCTTTGCTTTTTTACGTAGGCTATATTTATAACATTTTAAAATTTAAAATTAGCTTTGTAGAGCTAAAAAATAATTATTCATTCAAGAATTACAATGAAAACGTATATTTTTTGTTTGATGTAATGAAAAAATTAGGAGGATAAAAAAATGATTCTCGTAAATACATAACAATAAGAAACATCTACTATAAAAAACGGCTTGTAAGCTAGTGACACATATTTAAATAAATAAAAAAATGAAAAAACCAAAAGAAAAGTATTACTCAAACTTTGATCATGCTTAAAGAGCCGTAAGTTAGTTTAAAAATTTGGATTTACAGGGAAAACCGAAATGAAAGATGTTTTAGGTAAAGAGGGGGTCACTTCGTCCTATCCTTCCCCATGTTAACATCGGAACAGTTTCATCAAAATCGGTAAGAAGTATTACAGTTCTGTTTCTTTTTTTTAAAAAAAACACGGTTTTCTGCATAATTTGAAATTTAAAAAATGTGACATTTAAAAACGCTTGCATTGTTTTTTCTTCAAAATATATTTTTTAATTGCAATTTAAATATTTGAGTTTTTATTTTAGAATATAGTACGATAAATATTAAAAAATTCAAATTATTGTTCTATTTAGTTCTAGAGAATATTGCTGAAAAAATAATACGCAAAAAAAAAAAAAAAAAAAAAAAAAAAAAAAAAAATGCAATAAAATGACAGTTTGTTACTTTTAGTTGAATACAGGTTAGCCAATACATAAAACTGAAATATCAGAACAATCTAGTTTTATTCATCATAAGTAACACTATGATCAGTTTCAATGAGTAAGTATTAAGTCCACCGCTGTTGAAACTCTGAACATTAAATATCATTTTAAAGAGGAGATTTCTGATTATGTAATAGAACAAAAAACAAAAATTGAATTTTTAGAAATGTAATAACTTCTAACCTGTTTTCTTGCTGTTTTAGTATTTCGGTTATAATTTAAGGTAATACATTTATGTTAATATACACAGGTTTAAATAATACAAAATCGCTGTTTTTTTTTTAAATTGAAAAGATCATGTTGAATTAATTTGTTTTCTATTTATTTGTAAATGTTTTCTTGGGGGTTTCCTCATCGCTGATTTTTTTTTTCAAAGAATATGTTTTACAAAACGCCGGTGATACGGACAGATACAATTAAACATATGCCCTAACCTAACAGATGTTTAATTGCACGTGATAATATTAAATTTGTGCAATCTTTTTAGACAGTTTATTTTCGGACAAAATTTAAAAACAACTCATAGTTTCATTAAGAAAGAGTAAATGCTTTTTTCAAAATATTTGGAGTTACAAAACAAAAATAATACGACTACAACTACAAGACTTTCCCTCGCTATTAATCCAATCATATCAGCGGAACCAGCTGTTCGGTTCCCGCGCCTTCACATGTGCATACACCCGCCAAATTGTACGTCAAACTTTAGCAGCTACGAGATGAATCCGCTTCCTTAGTAGTAGCATAAGATGTGTTTTTTTTTTTAATTAATGTCATTTTCAGGACCATATAAATAGGATCGGTATATTGATAAAATCAATATGCAATCTCTGTTCCGAAGCACTCAGGAATGAAAGTGAATTTCTCAACATCAACAGCATCGATTTTTTTACATTTCATTGAACACACAAAAATAACATTGACCAAAAGGAAACAAGATTTTTAAAGAACTGTATGAGCCGAGGAAAAATTTAATTTTATGTAAAGCTATTAAATTTTGTTACCGTTTGAAAACACGCTCCCATCACACCAGCGAGACAGATGCGTGCCGCTATAATTTCACTATTGTGAATACGTTAAAATTTTCATAAATTACAATTATAAATTTTATCGAAATTTATGCAGATTTTTACGAAGTGGAAACAAATTTTCAATAAAGTGTAAATAAATTAATTACGATTTTTCAAGACATCAAATAGCCTATTTTCAAATAGATGAACTTGAATTAGCAAAACCAATTTGTGTACAAGTTGATTTTCGCGTATCGAAAGCTTTCGAATTCGTGTCCATGACGTCAACGAGACAGCTGCGTGCTGTGGTTATTCTAAAGCAATCCGCGCCTGACTGTTGCTGCCACAAAAAGAATTATTCACCTTAATCGCGTGTTAACAAATTAACACACAATAGCTCAATAGCAACGTCATATATTCACGTCTGATTCCCTAGCCGCTTCCTTCCGGTCAAACCACACCCAAAACCCCTCACGCGAATCTAGCTTAGTCTACCTGTCAATAAATTCGACTTCGCCCTTTTATTTTAAAATTTCATCTCCTTTATTGCTGTTGTTTTAGCGTATGTGAAACCCTGTTAGGTTATGTAGATAGAGGAACGTTTTTATAATATTTTCACCACGGCCCCAGAACCGGGATCTTAACACATACACACACACACAAACGCGCGCGCGTTATGTAAGGAAATATTGTATAGTTGACGGGAATTAATATCGTGTGTATTCTTTAAGATATACATAATTTCTATTGTGTTAGAAGATCAGCTTCGTTTCTTCAGAGTTAAACAGTTTCTCTCTGTGCACATGAAAGCATACGAGTGTTGCGTGAAATAGTTTCTTGTAATAATTTACAGTAAATAAACAACTCTCTGGAACCTAAAACAACCGGCGCAGTCGGTAGAACACTACAAGGAAGTTAACATATAGAACATCCGTCGTTTTAACCGTTATTTGAGGAATCAAGACGATATATAAAAATATCGATAAACCATAGAGTAAACTATAAGCAAGACCAAAAATATTTTCTGTGTATTGCATTTTGTGCGTGGACCTCTGAGAAATGAGCAAAGTATTTTGTATTTTACTATCCCGCTTGTTTCTCGCCAAAAAGCAGAAGCCGAGACAACAGAAGATAAAGACATTTCCAAAAACATCGAATCAATACCGATTGATTGACAAGCTAATCCGAGTCCTCCTATTACACGTTTGTTCACTGTTCATTAAATAAAAAAATTGTTTGTGCAAATGAATAATACTGAATTTTACTATAATAATGTACTAGATTGTTTTAGTAAACATTTTAGTAATTGTAACGCTAGCTTCACTTGAAAAATTGAATTCATAACAGATAATTAGTAGCGAAGAGAAATATCTATTACGTCAGCAGTACTGCTTCGTGCCGTGTTATTTGGCAGTGTAATAGATACAAGTTTTGTTCATTTAAAATGTCGCATTATTAGCGAATATTATTCATTTCTATCGGATAATGAGTTATTGGTGCGACGATCGTATCAGTTTCAGACATTGTGCGCCAGTATAGTTGAACTGGTGCCTCCGATGTTGTCTTTCTTTAACGCGAAAAACTCCGGTTTTAATGACAACAAATACTCCACTAAGCAGTTATAAGTGTCGAAACATTTCCAACTTAACATTTTCCTTTACATTTTACAGCGGCAGTAAGACTTTTTTTATTGGTGTTAGTGTGGACCATTGCGAAAGCCTTTAATTTATTTTGTTTGTTTTTGCAAGACATTCATAGTTTTCCTTATCAACGAAGCAGTTCCTCTCTTGAATTACAGCAAAAAATATTTTGAATTGTTTAACTCGTCCTCTCTTCATCGTCGAGCCTGAAATGTCAACCTATAGCCTAATCACCTCTATCTGATGGGATATTATCAGATTTTACTATACTATTTAATTTACATCACTGATAATAGCATAAAGGAATCCAGGAGTTTTACAGGGTGTAATAGACCCTTCACAAAACTACAGCTAGGGAACTGTTTGATAGAAGGAATCTTTTAAAATTATTTGTAGGTTCCTTTGGTTCCAAGTTTATAATTTTGTTCAAAGAAGCTTCAAACTTATTTATAATTACAGCGATTTCAGTTGTTTTCACAAAAATATCACAGTTACTTAGTTTGAAATTTGGTAAGTGTGGTTTAGGGTATATAAAATGAATCCATAGCATTAAAATATTTTCAAATAGGCATACGAATAGTAAGGAATGTTGACAATTTTAATGTCGGTAAAAATATTCCGAATTTTTCAATAAATCGCACGTTTGTGTATCGACATGTTTGATTGACAAGTCAAGCAGCGTTATTTCCTTTTCGTGTTGTGTTACAGGCAAACCACACTCGCGTATTTACGTTATTTCCTGACTGTCAAGTCCGACTGGTAACATTGCGTGATTTGTCACTCAAGGCAAAAGCACGGACATTTTGAAAATTATTTATTTAATGATTCCTATAATGGATATATAGAAATGGAAAGTTATTCTATATTATGTTCTATTCTATATATTAGGCTAGCTATTCTATATTATGTTTAATGCTCCAATAGGGCATCTGACTGACTTTCTATATAAACACACTATCACAGTTTGAACCCTGAAATTGGGCAGTTTTCTTTAAGTAGTTAAAAAATGTGGTTTATTTAAAATGTAGTTTATATTGTTCGGTGTAAAATAGTGTAAAAACATAGCAGTTAAGCAACTTAGGATACTTAAGGCTTGTATAACACTATCAAATTTTTTTATATAGGCCTACGAAATGAAAAATATTATTTTAAAATTTTGAAAAAAAATGTGAAGGAAAAAATTACAATAAATATGTAATGAAAACAAATATAACGGAAATTATTTTAGTCTACCGACTATATAGGATTATGTCTATTACAATTACAGGATTACGTCTTGCTTGACAATAGGATTTTTAGTCTACTTTTTTACTTTTCAAAGTAATGTAATACACATTAATACAATAAAACATGTAATAAAGAAAAGATAAAGAAAACTCATGATAAAAAAACAATTTTGAGATTTTTATGAATGTAACGTACTCGTTTTTGGGGTCGTCTAGCTCAAAACATATGCGTACGTACACACAATCACACTATGTCAAAGACTTAACTGACTAATTGATTCGGTGAAATCTGGAAAAAAGAACTTAGGTACTTTTTGCCTGTATTTCGAGATCATTTTTAATTTCTTCAAAAATTATATTTTTAAGTCCTTTTGCCAAAAAATGTTCGAAATTATTAAACATCTGTTTTATAAAAATAAGTTTAATATTTTGATCAAATTTAGCTTTTAAATAACCGATCAAGAAATATGAGTCCCAAAAAAATCCCATTTGAGAACTACTGACAACAAACAAAAATCGGTATATTTATTAAAAGAGTTGGTTGTCTTTTTGAAAATCTCAGATCTCCCGTATTTTAATTTATAAGCATCGCTGACGTCATCAGCAATGCACTACTTAGATTACTTAGAGCTTCAGACTCGTAATACCTAACCTGAACTGCACAGCTGACGTCATCAACAATGCACTACCTAGAACCTACAATGCTTCAATGTCATAATACCTAACCTTTAGGATATGCTCAATTGCACAACAGTCCACTACTTAGTACCTACAATATTTCAGTGTCGTAATACCTAACCTATAGTTTTGTGTTATAAGTTACACAGCTGATGTCATCAACTCGTAATAATAACTCATCTATAGGCTATGCTAATTTGCACAGCTGACGTCATCATCATAGCACTACTTACGAACTACAATGCTATGCTATGCTTAAGTCTTGTAATACCTAACCTATGCTTAGTTTAGGTAACTTATGAATGTAAGAGTTCATTCAGTCAAGTCACATCACCTATAGGTGAATGATAAGTTGCACAGCTAACGTCATCAAATCGTAATAATATTAACTAATCTATAGGCTATGCTGAGCCGCACATCTGACATAATCAACAATACACTACTTAGGATGAAGAATGTTGGAATTAACTGTTTCGAGATGAGTGTTTCGATCTCGTAGCCCGATGAAAGCTTTTGTGTTAAGAAAATTAAATTAAATTAATGTTGTTTTTAAAACAATAACAATAAAAACAATATTTTAAAAACACTGTTAAGATATTTATAAGAAACAGTTCTTGCAAATGCATTTTATACAGAAAACTGGTTGCGATACATGTGCGTGCAAGGTCAGTGACAATGTGACGTCACTGGTTGCTAGGATACGGTTTCGATTTCATACCTCACGGTAAATACCGGCTAATCCTTGGTATAAATATCATTCTGCGAAAGTCACCCTGCTACATTTGAAGTTCCTGTTATATTGTCGATACTGTCAATACTACTATGTGATATTAATAGGATCTGATTTTTAAAGACTATACGATATTTGGCTTTACTTTATTTGGCTGAAAACCCTACACAATAAAAAAAATCTGTTTTCGCGAAATCAGAGTGAAAACATTGGTCAAATTTATAAGCAGTAAGGTTACCCATTAAAATGTACAGGTTCAAAAAAACCTATATACCAATCCTCAAAAAAAAAAAAAAAAAAAAAAAAATCTACAGCTCGTTGGACAAATACCAATACAAATACACCTATAAAATAAATACACAAATAAAAAAACACCTATAATCTATTACAAATTTTAATTTAAATATATTTCGTTACAAATGGAGTTAGTCAAAAATATAATGTTTTAATTGTTGTAAAAAAAGGTAATCAACATATTTCACAAATAAAAGAAATTAATATTACATACTGTGGTAACTATATAGTAACACTACTACCAAGGATCATAAAACATTGTGTATCCCAAAAACTTCAATGAATCTCTTTTATTCATATTTCCTAAACTCGATATTTCCATAATAAACAGTACATTATAACCCTTATATAGTTATGATGTAGACTAGTAACAATTTCAAAGTTTTACCTTGTTTAGAAATGGATAATAATTTATAATTTGTATCAATGATCGATCGAGTCATTTGGTAAGAATGTAAATGCCATTCAAGCGGTTAAATTTTTTTTACGTATTTGAAGAAAGTGTACACATTGCACATCCGTTATTACTTGTGTGTGTGTGTGTGTGTGTGTGTGTGTGTGTGTGTGTGTGTGTGTGTGTGTGTGTGTGTGTGTGTGTGTGTGTGTGTGTGTGTGTGTGTGTGTGTGTGTGTGTGTGTGTGTGTGTGTGTGTGTTGCGCACGCGCGCTCGTGTCTGCTTACATAGCTAATAATTGACCAAAATGGAATTTGTTGAATTGGTTTACCATATCTCGAGATCACTTTGACCATTTTTTAATTTGGTGACAATAACATTAATCAATCTCTTTCTTTTAATCACATCTAACGATTTAGATTGAAAGATTCGAAATGACCCCGATTTTGAAACTGTTGAACCGAATTTTGTTAATTAACGAACTTGTTCAAGCTATTACCAAAATATTTGTGTTAATTTTATGAGTGAAGTCAGACTAAAATAGGCCTATAAATTTTAAAGACCTTTCAAAAAGATATCTAGAAGTCAGGATCGGTGCTCACTCCACCTTAGTCCCTGGGTATCACCATGATAACAGCTCCAATAACTCATTTTCTAACAGAAATTCGCTAAATATCGGGTTTGGAAAACACGCGCGCGCGCACACACACACACACACACACACACGTCCAAACAAAAACTTCTTTACTTGTTTTTTTACTAGTTTCAGCTCCCTAAACTCTATAATAAATTAAATTCAGTTTCATATTTTTTCCGACTTACAGCTGAAATGCTAGGAGCAACTTGACCGATGTACACGATTGATCTTATTGTACGGTACGCGCCACTCAGTATATTTTTTTTCAAAGAAAACAATACCCAGAGAATAAAGTTATTGAACCATAGAACAAAGGTTTCCGCGAGTTAGGTTAGGTTAGGTCAGTGTCGGTGCTACCTAAATCAGTTGCATTATTCAACAATATCGACTACGATAAACAAATCCCGTACAAGGAAATACCGTTCAAGACGGAGTTGTCAAACATTTAATACGTAACTTGTCACCGAAAGACAATGGCGAATAGCGGGAGGGCTTGACCAATCGCGGGTCGTGGGGTGGTCACGTGGGCGCCCACAACTTGGTCGGTACTCGGTTAACCCTTCAGGCTTCAGAAAGTCTGTGACGTTCCGGCCGACAAGTTGGGTAAGCTTTATTCGATAATGGCACACTAATTGCTTAAACACATATGGCGTAGAGATTATGTAATTGTACAAGAAGTTAAAAAACGAAAGACCTAAAATTTGTCGGTTTATTCGTTTTTTTTTTTAAAAAAGTAAAAATAGAAAACTTGTAGCATATAAATATAAAGAATGTATGAAAATCAAAAATCGAAAATTTATAGCCATATTTTTTAAAGTATATTGTTTCAGTTCTCTACTGTCATGATTTCAAATGTATTTGTTAGCAATGGATTTTACTTGTGTACTAGCAAAACTTTCAATACCCTAGAGTTAGAATATATTTTCTTATTCAATATTAATTTTTGTGTATTAATTAGATTAGATTTTAAAAGGCCACTGAAACTGTTTTAATATTAAGAAAATCCCGTTTTTACATAAATTATAAAATCACAATGATAGTCTTTTAATTATTCGGTATTTAAATTGTAAAGAGGCACGTATTCAGAAATCTAGACGGATCTGTAAATTTTTAAACATGGATTTATCACTTATAATATGCTACTACTTAATCTATTAATGATGAAGCAATCCGTTTCGGGAACTATCAAAAAAAGTTGAACATCTGTCTGATTTATTAAAATTGGTTCATCAGATCAGTGTAGTAAATCTGAAATAAAAACATTAAGTTTTGAAAGGAAACGAAAATAAACAGCTACCGTTTTTCGATTGCTTTCAAACTTAGGTCTAAATTTCTTTTTGATTAACATTTTTTCGAACTGATTTGCGTTATGAATATTAATACCGATATTGGAGCAAAATCCGATGAACTGATTTTGAGAAACGGTCCTGTTTACGAATCGCGGTTTTTGAGATAATAATTTATGAATGTGAGAAAGTTTGTGTAGTTTTTGCAGTTTATAATATTACTTGAATACTTGTATACATTGTTATACAATATATCTTCGATTTTTTCATACCAAATATCATAGATTAACGCTAGTCTTACACCCTACTCTAATCTACTACTACTAATCTACTAGAAAGTTTGTGTAGTTTTTGCAGTTTATAATATTACTTGAATACTTGTATACATTGTTATACAATATATCTTCGATTTTTTCACACCAAATATCATAGATTAACGCTAGTCTTACACCCTACTCTAATCTACTACTACTAATCTACTAGAAAGTTTGTGTAGTTTTGCAGTTTATAATATTACTTGAATACTTGTATACATTGTTATACAATATATCTTCGATTTTTTCACACCAAATATCATAGATTAACGCTAGTCTTACACCCTACTCTAATCTACTACTACTAATCTACTAGAAAGTTTGTGTAGTTTTTGCAGTTTATAATATTACTTGAATACTTGTATACATTGTTATACAATATATCTTCGATTTTTTCACACCAAATATCATAGATTAACGCTAGTCTTACACCCTACTCATTCTGAAATTGGGTTCAAAATTTTATTATTATTTTTTGTTAGTAAGTCTACTTTATAGCAATACATCTAACTTTGTACACAAGGGGGTATAACTGATAATTCACCTATTTAAATGAGATTCGTGTACAATAAGTGTGTTACATCAGAGAATGTGGTTTAGGCCTATTAAGAAAATTTACAAAGAAGTCAAAGTTTTAGGTCTTTGTAATTAAGCGAGTGGACGGTCAGTGACTTACATTTTGAAGAGCATATCCGGAATTTTTATTCGTTTTTAAATTTGACAACAAATTTTCAAAAAAATATGTACGAACGATTTTATTCTCGAAATCGGAATGTTCTCCACTTACGTGAGTACTAACACCATGCCATAACTGTGGCTGACAAATTAACTATTAAAAAATAAACACCTAGCTCACACCACTAGTTGTTGGAGTTGATTCAGATTTTTGAATTTTGCGCCTGAATTCTAACGCAAAAAGAAATAGTGCTGAAAACATAATGAGTACATTACATTACATTACATTTTACATCTTACATTACATTTTTCCGCTAATAGGTACTTAAATAATACGGCCATCTTAATCCGTGTTCTAGAGTATATCGAAAAATCAAATCTGTCTTAGATCAGGTTTTATATTACATCGATTCTTGATATGTTTTTTTTTACCAAAAATGATTTCAAATTTTTTTCTTTAAATTAAAAAGAGGTTAATCGGCATTGTTCTCATCGGTGAATTAGTTTAATCTTCATCAAGGTTTCCCAAGTAAAAACCACTTTTTTGACAGTACAATTTGAACAAAATCCGTCGGACCGACTTTTGGAAATAGAGGTTTTTGTTGTAACAATTAATTGTTTTGTTATTTATTTACCGATAGCTTACTGAAATACTTAGACTTATAAATTCCCCACGGTTTTATATTTGTAAGGAAGTTAGTGATGCCTGTAGTTTCGGACCACAAGTGCCATTTTTAACGTGTCTTAAACACAGGTCGATTCCTAAATTAGCGTTGAAAATAATCCGAGTCTACTCACAAAGAATTTGATGTTTTGCAATGACAAATGCTTTTTGAAAGAATTCGTGTCTTAAATGTAGGCCTACCACAACGACTCTAAATTTACATTTGGTAAATCGTATATAACTTACAGGATGAAAATTGTAAATAACTTCGTTTTTTTAAAGGCTGAAATACGATCGCAAATCAATTAAAATTAGGCTAGTTATTAAGTGATCTAGGTATGCTAAACCTTACCACATGTGATATAAGCAATTTTCAAACAAAAATTTTAATACCGAAAATCTAATTTCACCATTATAACTACCCCGTTAAAACCTGCATAAATTATTACTTTAAACTTTAAACCTCATTGAAAATAACAAAGTTAACTATGACTGCTGATTAACAAAGTCGAGTTTTGTGCCAAGTTTTAAGTAAAATTTCAAACCCACACGAACAACCCCTCAGAAATATAAATCAGAATCGGCGCTCATTTCAAGGCTGGATCTTACCATGATGGCGCTCCAATAGCTTTCCCCTTGGTCAAAAATATGGCAGAGGTTGTAATCATACATTATTATAACCACTATTAGGCTAATTAGTAATTACAATACTATAATTATTCGACAAGGAATATTTTTCTAAAAACTTAAATAATTAAAAAGTGAGTACGAACAAAATTAGTTTATGTGTTAGGTTTTTAAATTACCAGTTTCTGAAATAAAACAAAACATTATCTAGTTTTAGCCAAATTATTTGAAATTATAACTTTTGCAACAATCGGTTGTCAAGTCTATTGTATAGTTTCTGTTAATATTCCCTTCAGACCCCCGGTATGTTAAGGGATTCAATTTATTCACATTGCCTGTGATTGCGTAACATTTTAGTGTATTGATCGCCCTGGCTGGCCTATCTCCTATCTTTTACGTAAGCGTACACCTGGCCTACTTTTTGTTTTAAAGATCGTAAAAATTAAATTACGTCTAAACACTGTGTTGGTTTTTTGATGCAGGTTGAGTCAAAGTGTATTGCAAAATATTCTAAATTTTTAATCTGTTTCAGATTGAGATTCGAATCATTTAACTGGTTGGATCGATTACTTCAAATTAGCTGTAGGCATACTATCAAATTTTACTGTATCCTAAATTTTGCAGTATTGGTTTAACTGTGCAAAAAGTTAAAAATAAATGTTTAGATTTCTATCGTTAGCCCATGTTTAGTAATGATGAACATGTCAATATTCTTGTGATTATTGTAAAATCAAAAGATACTGAGATATCGATAAAAAGTAAGAAAAGAATGTAATGTAAGTAGAAAACAAGTTGTAATGTTTGTATATGAGCCCTAAAATATTTTATACATTGCCGAAAATCATCAAGATGTGTTTTTTTTAGTTTTTTCAACAGTATCTCAGCAATTAAAAGTCATCGTCGTTTTATAAAGGTCGAAACAAATTTTCTATAAAATTTAAAAGTAACTGTTAACAGGCTACATTCGACTCCTGGGCAGATTTTTATATTTGTCTTGATCAAAGTAACACTTCTAGTTGCATTATGTTATCGGAAGTGTTTGGATAAAAAAAAATACTGTAATCTTTCTTACATTATTACGCTAAGCATTCCGACCAGTTTTGTGCCACGTGACAGAAATATTTAATTGTGTGTGTACCAAAACAGCTGATTGCTAAAAAACATTGTTGAAAATAATACTTGAATTATTACTGTATACAAGACTCAATTAATTTTTGACCGAATTAGTTTCGGTTCGGATTTTGAAAGTAGAATACGTAAGACAATCTAGGCTAATCCTAAAATGTAAATGTTACTAAATAAAAGACTGTGCTTTTAGTAAACAGTAAATACTGACGTTCAATTACGGGTAACGGTTTCATAAAAAATACAAGACGTCCTTACCTCTTTTCCTTTTTGTTTGTGTAATAATTATTGATCGAATCAGTTTTGAAAGTAGAATCGGGGTAAGGCAGTCCAGCCAATTCTAATAATATAAACGTTATTAAATAAAAAACTCTGCTTTTAGTAACCAGTAAATACTACAGCCTAATTTAAGTATGTAATATAATTTCCGGTCATAATAGGTTTCATTTGTAAATACTCCGGTAAGGTCATTAATTTTGTAAGTTATAGTTTTCGATACAAATGTAGAACAAAGTAAGGCCTACATTGTTATATATTATTCGTTTCTTTCCCCCATTAACTGCTACAGGTCGCACAAGTTACTAGCATGTATAAAAAACCTTGTAAATTTTATGAAGTTACCTTTTCACAATTTGATATGACGTCTGTTTTAGCTAAAAATATTGTTATATTTTATTTAAAAAGCACCACTTCTTAAATATGGCCTCCATTATAGAGTTGGAGACACGATATTTCCATTAAATGACCTTCACTGTCATTTATAATTTAATTTTAATTACAAACAAACAAACAAAATGTCTTTTAATTATTGTGATGTAGTTAAGTGTTCTTTTGGACAGGTGGCACGACTGTTGACCTCTGACTTTTTGAATGTGCCGGGATGTTTTGTGAAGTTTTTTCCATCCTAACCTAATAAATGAATGTTCATAAGTAACGCGGTGACTTTCTGAATACCGTTGATTGAATCTTTCAAATCAAGTAATTCCATTTTTCTGTAGTGAGCGAAAGAGTTGTCTGTATTCATTTTGCCTATTCTGCCCCTTAGTTAGTCATAGTATTGCTATAGTTGGGACAGTTATTTAGAATTATGTATTTGTTGGTTTTGGCGATGATGACCGTTATGATTTTTCGCCGAAAAAAATATTTGTTGATTAGATAGCGTTAACTCAAGATAGGTTAGGTTAGGTTAAAGGAAATAAAATGCAGCAAATGAGTTGAAACTTCTTTACACGGAATTCTTTAGGGAACTACACATGTTATATACAGTAAACTTCGCTTTGTTACAAGCCTGTTATCTCATTTATGTTAATAATATATTCACAATATTTATACTTTTAACTTTTATATAAAGTAGGTTTAACTCGTTATATCGGTAACTACCCGTCACTTTTACTTCTGAATCATAAATTTCTTTTAACTATTTCGCTACAATTACTTGATGTATGAAGCTTCATCTATAACTAAAATTTGAGTAAAATATGAAGTACTGAATTTAAGAAATTATACAGATTGTCTACCTTTTTTGAATAGTCCGAATCGATTTCAAGGAGATACCTATAGGCCTACATTTGTTTAGATAATTATGCACTATATTCATTCAAAACCGTTAGATCCAAATCTTACCGAAATTATATGAAACTTTTGTTTTTTGAGTGAACATAATTTTAAAAACATTTTTGAAATATTAAAGAGTTGTTTTGAGATAAGGGAAAATCAGACCTACCTACAACTAGTTTAGTGTATATTTAGTGAACAATATTTTAGAGTTAAAATGATTTAATTGTTGTTGAGTATACAAAATTAGGCGTTTGGTAATTTTTTTGTTTACTGGGATGTGGAATGGATACCGATATTCACATTTATAGCACGTAGGCCTATGATAGTACGAAACATCGTATGTGGATGACCAACTGTACAACCGCAGGCTAGTTTAGAAACGATCGCCTATACGGGTATATTTGTGGATATTAAGCGTAGTTTAATGAGATGTAGACTTACAATACTAAACAATTCTGTCCGCTTTACAGACAAACTGCGACCCGCTCAATAATCATCAAGTATTAATAATTGTGGCACACAGATGTCTAGGGTGAAAACGAATTTCCAAAAAGTAACATATCACAGTCAAATTTCTGTCACTCTTTCTTTGAGAACCCAATTTCCGTATGAAAATAAACGATAAATAAAACGAAAATCTGAAAGTTAACCTAGACTGTTGTGTGAGTATGGGATACATCTTGCAACGATCGGTTAAAAATTAAAAAAAGAGTTATATGATTATTTTAATTAATTATAATTAATAAATTATTTAATTATTTGTTTGTTTCACTATCCTATAGTAATAGATTATAGGCTTATTGCTCGTGATTATCGTTGGGTTGCTTGAAATTTTGCTGATGTGTTCACATATAGATCCTAATCCCTATTATCTGGTTCATGAGTATGAAAACCACATGTTGACAAAATCCCCTTGCTGATTATTGTTTTTGTAAGTTCGGAACAACAAACCCACTCTATGAGTAACAGAAGAAGTAAAATCGAAACGCAAACATTACTGATGTGATGCTTAACACTGTTGCTAAAAAATGCCCCTTGCATGATTAAACCTAGCACCAATAATATCGTAGCTCTTTGTAGCGTGATGGGGCAATCGATCGTGACGAATCTCGCCACTAACTACCTGGTTGCGTTTTGGCTTCAGTTTTGTATACACAGAAATTAACTGGGCACGCATCTGTCTCGTCAACAAGTTTATAGGCGCGCATCTCGTTAGTATGCTATTAAATTAGATTAGATTAGAGACTAGAGAAAGGGATAGTACAACCCCAGGTACTGCTATTATGCAACTAAACCTCTTAAAAATACCTAGTTCAGCAGATTGGTGCCCTTAATAAGTTCCAGCAATCCACTGACTTGCTCACTGCTGAAGACCCCTAGGGTCTTGGAAACCAAAAATCCTAAATTTCCTATTAGCAAGAGCCTCAAAATCATGAATTATGTGATCTACAGTTTCCTCCTCCTTCCTGCACAATCTACTCACGGTTGCTCCATGGTACATACCTATCCTGTTCATGTGCACCCTTAGACCACAGTGCCCTGTAATGAGCCCCATGATCTTCTGAGTTGTGCTCTATCCAGGACATCTGCTGCTCCTTTGAGTCCTCCAAAAAGAACTTTCACTTAGGAGGCGTTTACTATGGGAATACCCATGAAGGTTATCCCATCTTGATTAGTAATCCTTCTATTAATAGCAGACCTGGCCAACGATAGAGAAATCCCTAAAGCCGGCTCAGGTCCGATAAACTCAGATACAGATACAAGTCCAGCCAGTCGGTCTGCCTCCTCATAACCCTCAACTCTCCTATGCCCCATAACATAGAGAAGAGTAACTCGGTTTCCAGGGACCGAACAGCATTTCGTACGGTTTGACGTTTTGAGCATTGACGTTCAAAATGTCAAGATACAAAATGTAAAGGTAGCAACACTAAACATACAAATAAAATATTTGTTTGTTCATTAGAAAATTAAATAGAAAACATTCTGAAAAGTCTAATTAAAAAAAAAATTTAGATTACATTCAAATTTCATGAAGTAATTACTTAATCATGTTCAAGGAGTGTTCGAAATTTGATAACTTTTGATTACTAGAAAGACACAATAGCATAACAAACAAGTACGTAAAAATATAGACTTTTGTGTATAAAAACTATTCAAGAAAAGTTGAAAATATTCTTAAAGCGCTTTAAAATTAAAATTAATTCTTTTAACTGCTATTTTACGATATATAATCGAGCTACGTGATGGAAGCGAATTTTCAGTAATAATGTTTTTACCTTAAACTTTTTTGGAAACTAATTTCACCATAATAATCAGAATTAAAATCAGCATGTTTTCGCATCGAAATCGGTTTTTGAAAAAAGTATGGTTTTAGTAAATAAAAGTTAAAACCCGGATATAAAGCAAAGAGCAGAGACGCCGGACCGTGCCACTCGGCTCCCTTACATGGCGAGGATGATGGAGACATGTCACGCACAACTTTCCCTCTTTACGAGAGAAAGAAAATATTCACTAACCTGACGCGCGTGGTGTAGTGTTTTGTGTGTAGCGTTCAAAGGAGGTTGTTTATCTGTGTGTATGTAGCTATGGAAGAGGTAAGGATGGGTTAAATCAGCAGAAATTTAGTAAAATCAAAAACTTTTATCCTACGTAGTCAAAGGCTAACAGTAAAGAAAAAATTATTTTGACTTCAGGAAATTCAAAAGGAAGAAAATTAAAAGTAGTTTTAAGGAATTGGTTGAGTTTGTTATTGTTTTAATACTTACTACTCATATGTTTACGGTATTTTGTTTGTCCTTAATAGGATTTTATACGGTATTTCGTTTGTCCTTTACAGGATTTCGTATAGTATTTTGCTTGTCCTTAACAGGATTTTGTACGGTATTTGTTTGTCCTCAACAGGATTTTGTACGTATTTTGTTTGTCCTTAACAGGATTTTGTATGGTATTTGTTTGCCCTTAACAGGATTTTGTACGTTATTTGTTTGTCCTTAACAGGATTTTGTACGGTATTTTGTTTTCTCTTAACAGGATTTTGTACGGTATTTTCTTTGCCCTTAACAGGATTTTGTACGGTATTTGTTTGTCCTTACCAGGATTTTTTACGGTATTTTGTTTGCTCTTAATAGGATTTTGTACGGTATTTTGTTTGTCCTTAACTAGATTTAGTACGGTATTTTGTTTGTCCTTAACAAGATTTTGTACGGTATTTTGTTTGCCCTTAATAAGATTTTGTACGGTATTTTGTTTGCCCTTAACAAGATTTTGTACGGTATTTTGTTTGCCCTTAACAGGACTTTGTACGGTATTTTGTTTGCCCTTAACAGGGTTTTTACAGTATTTTGTTTGTCCTTAACAAGATTTTGTACGGATTTTTGTTGTCCTTAACAAGATTTTGTAAGGTTGTTTGTCCTTAACAAGATTTTGTACGGTATTTTGTTTTGTCCTTAACAAGATTTTTTACGGATTTTTGTTTGTCCTTAACAAGATTTTTTACGGATTTTTGTTTGTCCTTAACAAGATTTTGTACGGTATTTTAATTGCCCTTAACAGAGATGTAAAGATTTTACAATTTTCTTGTTGATTTCTGTAACAATAATTTCAAACGATCCTTAGCCTAAATCCGGTAAACATAATGCTGAAAACAATTCAAAGTTGGAGACTGTACTAGTTTTATTACTGTTATAGAATCGAGCTTTAGCTCTACTTACAATTATAATTATTACAATTATAAAAATAATTATTATAATTGTCGATACATTTTTGATCCGACAACAATGAATTCTATGTCGTCTGATCAAAAATTATTGTCCACTTGTTATAGATGAGCGATTAATTTTTTTACCAAAGATGTACCATACTGTTTTTAATAAAATAAATTGTGCACAAGCATTCCTAACAATTGTCTCACTTATAAAGCGATCGACAGGTTCTGTTTGAATGTAGGTCGTATAAAAGTTTATAAAATATAAGTCATTAAATTCGTATACGAATTTATAAGTCAAATTGTTGGATTTAAGTTGAAATAAATGATATTTAGAGTCTATTTGGGACTACATAAACCAGACAAACAAAATTAACTAGACGGCTTTCACGGATTATTTTTGTTAATTAGATTTCTCGGGATGTAGTAGGCTAAACCATGTGGGTTTTTTGGGGAGGGATACTTATTGGCTTCAACAAAATCATTAGAACATGTTTTGAAGAAATTCGAGTTTTAAAATTTTTTGAACGAAAAATTCAAAAACAAATTCTAGAATAAATGTCATCTAAACACCAAATTGAATGAAATTAGTTAGTTAGTAGTTTAATCTCCGACAGAATGCACTGACACACAAACACGCAGTCGGGTAGGCGTACAAACATACAATGAATTGGTATTCTTTGAACTTCAGAGGAGCTTCAATCAAATCTAACATTACAAAACTTTAAAAATAGAAATGTACGAGGAATATAATTATTATTTGTTAATTCACGTCTTGATGCCTCTGCATTGAATTTATTATTTATCTTATCTGTTGCCAAAACTGGAAAATTGAGAGGAGAGTTAAGCCCAGATATTAAAAAAAATGCGAGTATTTAAATGCAAACTTACTGGAAAGGCTAATTATAGAAAACTTAAATTTACCACTTTTGAACAAAGTTATAATAATTATTGCAGTTTATACATTTATATTTTTATTGTATAAATATAAGTGTCTAATTTGATTGAAACTTGAAAAAAATAGTAATAATTTTGACAGAAACCAGCAAACCCCTTGATTATATGTTTCGAAAAGACAACCATAAATCATAAATTTTTTTTCATCATCCACATTCCTAAAATTCTGATTTCTCTTTCGTAATAAACGTTAAACCTGTACAAACTGACTTTTTAAAATTCGATTAAAGATAAGAACTATAATCAGCATACAAATAATGCTAATTATAACGGCAATCAGAGTTCGTTTATGAATTTTAAATAAAATTTTGATGCTATTTTACGAGTGTGAAATCAGATTTTTGAAAATATATCGGTATGTTCACTTGCAAATGAATTCTAATTGTAAATACATGTGTGTGTGTGTGTGTGTGCGCGCGCGCTCCCGGGCCTTTGTATTACCATGATGGCCGCTAATACAGTTATTTCTGTAGATAAGTTTTAATCTGTAGATCTCGAATGGTTGCAATTATGAAACGAACGCGAATGGAAATGTTCGTTCATGTGGTGTTATCATCACTTCATCGAGGCAGTTTTCAGCCGCACTGAATTATTATTGTTTTATAATCTACGACTACAAACACATAAACCTCTGTTTAATTTAATTTTCTTTATCTATATACTGTACATTATTCGTAGTCCACAACACCACTGAACATGACATTTGTGAAATTTTTCTTTGATCCCTGTTTTCATTACGTTTTCGCGAAGTTTCGATTTCGAAAATGGACTTTAAAGGTGCTTTACAGATAGATGAGCCGACCGAAGATCGCGTGAAACAGTAAATCCTTGTTGTTCAAGGACTAAAAACAAATTAAAAATACCTGCATAAGTAATTCATACGCAAATGAGGACGTTTACTTTTTTGTAAAGCGATAACGGTTTTATATAAAGTCTTACACCCACATAGAAAAGAACTGTTTAATCTGTTTGCATCGGTTTGATATGATAATTTTGTGTTTCGCAAAGTTGCTTTAAAACTGAACGCACTGCTTTGTTAGCGAGATTAGATCCAAGGTCACCTAAACTTTGCACCCAAATTAGCATAATAAAAACATAAAATATAACGGCTACGGTGTTCAATGTCTAGCCAACACGATTATAAAGGTTTGTGCATTTTAACAAAGGGGATTGCGTTCAAGTATTTCATTATATTTTTTTAGCGTGAATGCAAGTAACAATAAATTATAAAATAATGTTTTACACGAAATATAAAAATAATAAATACACATTTATATGGTCGAACGAATGTTGTACAATATGAACAGAAAACAGCCAATAACTTCGTAAGTACGATGGGAATAAATGGACAACTTTAAAAATAAAAATTATGGCGAATGAACTAGTTTACCGAATGAAAGATTTCGACGTGGAATATTATCTTAGACTGTTTGTAATGTCCAGACTAAAATAATCAAATCTACATTTGTTTGTTAAGGGAGTTTTTCTTTGCTTTTAGAGATATTTGCTGTTTCTTTAACAGCAAAAATACACACACACACACACACACACACATATATATATATATATATATATATATATATATATATATATATATATATATATATGTACATAGATACACACACACAAAATGTAAAAATCGAACTACATTCCCACATACAAGAACTATAAAATGAGATATTAAATGTAAATTTATATATATTAATTTGTATCGTTTATTAAAATTAGTCTTATGGGAAATAGGTTCAGTATGGCAAAAAAGTGTTTGTGGATTCTGAATGTAATTATCAACATTAAGTAAAATGAACCTGTAGTAATATTTCAGCCTTGACATTTCAAATATTTTAGTTCTTGTGATTTATTATTTGAAGTTTAAATAAGGTGTTACAAAAAAATTTAAATATCTTGTTTTATACAATAAAATTTGAAACTTGATTTAAATCTTAATTTTTATTTAATTTGTTTTACATAAAACAATTAAAATGTGAAATCTAAATGTTAGCATTAAATAATACTAGTTCAGAATTTAAAAATTTTCCCTTCTATCAGAGTTTCAAAAATATGCGTACATTCTTTAACAAAAATGTCCTTATATCATTTCATGGAAGCCGAAAAAGGCCTAAAAACTAAGTCAGTAGGTTTATATCTTAGATGATAATTTAGATTGTTTTAGTAGTTGTTAAAATTTAAGTTTACCTATATATTACACTAATCTGTTTCTTTATAATAAATAGTAGACAGACGGTATTAAAAAATGTGCAATTTACTAACAAATTCGATATTATATTTGAAATTGTGCTTGTAGTTATACGAATTGTTTCGTTTTTTGTATAAATATAACTTTTGGAAAGCTGTATTTGGGTCCATACATAACCAAAATAAAAAATTGTAAATCTCAAAAATTGTTTTAACGACTTTAATTGCATTTATGTCAAATAACTACTACGTACCAATACAAAACGTATCGGCTATACTCCGAATAATCGAGTGCAGGAACTATCGACAATGAAGTTACCTGCAATTATGGGACAAATATAAGACCTAATTTTTCAAAATGTTTATCTCGTATTTAGCCATAGTTAGAATCAAAATAATAAATTAATTAAAACTTAAATACAACACACACACACACACACACAAATATATATATATATATATATATATATATATATATATATTATTATTATTATTATTATTTGCGTATAGACCCTGTTGGATCACGCAAAGCACTCCGACTCATGTCTTGTTCCTTCTAATCCTCCACACCTCCCTCATCCTGTCCCCATGGATCCTCTTCCACTCCTCCGTCCATTTTACCCCTGCTCTCTTTGAGATTTCATTCTCTGGGACCTTCCGAGCATCTTTCTCCTGTATGCGTGTCTATCTTCAACATCTGTTGAGTCTATTCCTGCGTCAAGTAGGTCTATTCTAACTTGTGCGATCCACGACGTTGTTGATTTGACACCTTGTGTATACTTAAGGATTCTGTTGGCAAGTCTCGTTGTTGGGAGTCTACTGATGTGTCCATAGAACCGAAGCCTCCTTCTTCTGATATCTGCTGCCAGGTTCGATATCTTCTCTGTGGTCTTCCGGGAGTGCAACCTGTATCCATCTTCTGTTAATCTCGGACCAAGGATCTTCCTCAAGATTTTGCGTTCTTCCTTGAAAATACCTTCCATGGTAGCTTTTGTGTGGAGTGCTAGCGTCTCGCTTGCATATAATACCTCCGGTTTTATGACTGTGTTGTAGTGTCTGATTTTTGTGTGCGTCGACATACATCTCTTATTGTAGATATCACGCGTTATACCAAGAGCCCTCTTCATTCTCAGTAGCCGAACCTTTTGCGCAGCCTTCTCGCCACCTGTGGGTTCAAGAATATCTCCCAGATATTTGAAGTGCTTGACTCTATTTATCTTACCATATTTTGTGTTTCGTTCTTGAATATTTAATTTTGTACAGAAGAATTCGTTTTTTTTAAACGAGATCTGTAGACCGACCCTCTTTGCACATTCCTTTAGGACTTCTATCTGTTTAATCGCTGTTGTTTCATTATCTGTGAGTAAGGCCAGGTCATCTGCAAAAGCTAGGCACGCGATTTCTGTGTTGTCCTTAGGTCTTCCAAGTCGAACTGGTTTCCAGTGCCCTTCAATTTTTAATTCTTTCTCCCATTCCCTGATATATATATATATATATATATATATATATATATATATATATATATATGTATATATATATATATATATATATATATATATATATATATATAATTAAGAGAAAACATTCAGAAGTAAAATTTTACACATCGGGACCACATTTTTCAAAGTACTTTTTCAGCTTTGCTTGGAGAAAATTATTGCGGCATTTAATATTAATGTGTAGTGTTAATATTGATGCAGAGTGTAAGGTAATACTGTACTGGTTTAGAATTGTGATGTGCGGGAGGGCAGACGCATGCGCGGGCGTTAAATTAATGACTAAACCGACATCCAGGCAAAGTCTGGTTAAGAAATGACTGCATCGGTTAGTTTAATGGGTATAATTGAGTGATTAATTGCGGTCGGTTCACAGTTCAACTAGAAGAAGCACGGTTCACAATCGGGTCGCTTCTGTAAACTCTGCTGTATTTGTGATTTTACTACATGTAACTCACGAGGAAACCGAATTGACAATATAAGGACTACATTAGATCTATGTCTTTTAAATAATGGTTCCCCAACACACTTATCGTCTTCTACAGGTGGTTGGACAGTCGTTGATTTGACCTTTGCAGTCCAATTTTGGCAACGAAGTTCGAATGGTCGGCGATGTCTGATCTTTACGGCAGCGATCATACTCCGATTAATGTTTCACTTTGTACATTCCACCGTACGAATCAACGCCCTCCGCGGTGGATTCTACAAAAGGCACAATGGGTGGATTTCACAGAACAATTTGTATCACCTGACATTGAAGATATTAACTCTATTAATGAAATAGTACAAACTTTAACTGAAAATATTTTAGACGTAGCACATAAAACTATTCCTCAAACCTCGACTCATCAATCTCGTCCCCCCGTTCCTTGGTGGACTGAGGACTGTAAGAATGCTTTGCTTTTACGTAGACGAGCTCTAAGAAGGTTCAACAGACGACCAACGAGTGAAAATCTTGAGAGGTATAAAATTCTCCGAGCTAGAGCTCGTAGAATATTTAGACAAAGTAGAAAAAATTCTTGGACCCAGTATATTAACACAATATCAAGAACAACACCAGTATCAACTGTTTGGAAGAAACTCCGTTCCGTTTCTGGTTCATCTCCATCAACTCCCTTGATGGGCATCAAACAACGGAACGGAATAATAAGTTTTGATCCTCGAGATATTGTTAATACATTGGGTTTATATTTTGCAGATTATTCTTCGTCTACTTCCTATAGCAATGGTTTTGTCGTTTCAAAAATACTCAAGAAGCAATGCCATTCGTCGTTGGTACGTCTGTTTCTCCTTTGAACGCGCCCTTCTCAATAGAAGAGCTGGAATCTGCATTGTCATCCTCTTCAGATTCAGCACCAGGCCCTGATAACCTTGTATATTCCATGATTAAAAATCTTCCAACATCGGGGAGGATTTCCTCCTGAAGATATACAATCGTATGTTTGAGGAACACTCTTTCCTGATGTTTGGTTGGAAGCAACAGTGATTCCTATTCTTAAGCCAGGCAAAGATAAAACTGATCCAAACAGTTACCGCCCTATTTCTCTCACAAGTGTGCTATGCAAGCTAGTGGAGAAAATGGTAAATCGCCGTCTTGTTTGGTATTTAGAAAATAATAATTTACTCTCTAAGGACCAGTGTGGTTTTAGGCAAGGCGACCTTCCATCGATCAGTTAGTTTTATTAGAATCTGCAATCCAAAATGCCTTTCTGTTACGTCAAACACTTGTTGCAATATTCTTTGACCTAGAGAAGGCATATATGATATGGCTTGGAGAAGAGGAATACTAAATACATTAAAATCATGGGGTATACAAGGTAATATACTAGGTTTTATTAAAAATTTTCTCTCAAACAGATATTTCAGAGTACGCCTTGGATCTACATTGTCAGATCGTTTTCGGTTAGAGAATGGCGTCCTGCAGGGAAGTGTACTTAGTGTGACCTTGTTTACCGTTGCTATCAATAGTATAACTACTAATGTGCGGTCTCCTGTTCGCTGTTCTCTATTTGTGGATGACTTTGCAATTTATATTGGTGCTAGAAGTTTGGCCACAGCTGAAAGAACACTTCAGCTTACAGTAAATAGATTGCAGTCATGGACGAATTCTACTGGGTTTAAATTTTCTGCCGCTAAAACTCAATGTATTGCCTTCAGTCGCCGTCGACAGATCCGAACTCCTTCAATATTTCTCGATGGTACAGAAATTCGGACCATTCCATCTGTTCGATTTTTGGGGTTAATATTCGACCAAAGACTATCATGGAACCCTCATTTGCGTGATTTAAAGTTACGATGTAACAAAATTCTCGATATGTTGAGGGTACTTAGTGGTTCTCGATGGGGCGCTGATAGGACCTGTATGCTGATGTTTTACCGTGCGGTGATTCGTTCGCGGATTGATTATGGCAGCATTGTATATTCGTCTGCACGACCATCCGTATTAAAAAAAATAGACCCAGTCCATCACTCTGCAATACGACTCGTCTCTGGAGCCTTCCGTTCTAGTCCCGTTATAAGCATTCTAGCCGAGACTGGGGAACCTTCACTCTTTCGACGGAGACAGAAACTACAGCTAACTTATGTAAGCAATTTATCATCTAAACCTTGGCACCCTGCTTTTTAATACAGTTTTCAAAAATCAATTGGTGCAACAGTATGAAACTCGACCGAATGCTACTGCTCCTCTTGGTATTAGAACTTCCTGTATTTTTGATGACTTACGTATTGAACTACCCCAATGTTTGAAAGGTCCTTTTGTCTTGTCCCTCCATGGAAAATCAATATGCCGACATTTGATTTCTCCTTGTGTGCATACCAGAAAGACAACACTCCTAACATTGTGTATCAACGTGAGTTTTTTCGACTGACTAGTTCATATCCATCTGCTAAATTTATTTTCACAGATGGCTCTAAGATGAATAACAATGTTGGGTGTGCATTTTACTCACTGGACGAAACGTATAAGTATGGATTACCCTCAACTTGTAGTGTCTTTACAGCCGAACTCTTTGCCATCTTAAAGGCTCTAAACACTATTGAATTCGATAGTTTGCACTACGTAGTTTGTTCCGATTCAAAAAGTGCACTCCAGGCAATCCAGGATATGTATTCGGTAAACCCTCTGGTTCAAGATGTTCTGTGTTCTGTCCATAGACTTGAACTACGAGGTGCAAGAGTATCATTTATCTGGATTCCTGGCCACTGTGGAATATTTGGAAACACTGTAGCGGATAATGCGGCAAAGGAAGCAACTTTTCTTCCGCCATGCACTCAACGTGTAATCGTGTCTGACTTCCTTTGTCACGTAAAACATTTAATTCATCTACAGTGGGAAAATGAATGGGCAGCTACAAGCAGTAACAAATTGAGGGTAATTAAAAATACTGTTCGTCCTTGGGGGTCGTCAATACGTGCATGTCGTAGACGCATGCGTTTCTCCTGTATGCGATCCACGACGTTGTTGATTTGACTCCTTGTATATACTTAAGGATTCTGTTGGCAAGTCTCGTTGTTGGGAGTCTACTGATGTGTCCATAGAACCGAAGCCTCCTTCTTCTGATATCTGCTGCCAGGTTCGATATCTTCTCTGTGGTCTTCCGGGAGTGCAACCTGTATCCATCTTCTGTTAATCTCGGACCAAGGATCTTCCTTCAAAATACCTTCCATGGTAGCTTTTGTGTGGAGTGCTAGCGTCTCGCTTGCATATAATACCTCCGGTTTTATGACTGTGTTGTAGTGTCTGATTTTTGTGTGCGTCGACATACATCTCTTATTGTAGATATCACGCGTTATACCAAGAGCCCTCTTCATTCTCAGTAGCCGAACCTTTTGCGCAGCCTTCTCGCCACCTGTGGGTTCAAGAATTTCTCCCAGATATTTGAAGTGCTTGACTCTGTTTATCTTACCATATTTTGTGTTTCGTTCTTGAATATTTAATTTTGTACAGAAGAATTCGGTTTTTTTAAACGAGATCTGTAGACCGACCCTCTTTGCACATTCCTTTAGGACTTCTATCTGTTTAATCGCTGTTGTTTCATTATCTGTGAGTAAGGCCAGTTCATCTGCAAAAGCTAGGCACGCGATTTCTGTGTTGTCCTTAGGTCTTCCAAGTCGAACTGGTTTCAGTGCCCTTCAATTTTAATTCTTTCTCCCATTCCTGATATATATATATATATATATATATATATATATATATATATATATATATATATATATATATATATATTAAGAGAAAACATTCAGAAGTAAAATTTTACACATCAGGACCACATTTTTCAAAGTACTTTTTGAGCTTCGCTTGGAGAAAATTATTGCGGCATTTAATATTAATGTGTAATGTTAATATTGATGCAGAGTGTAATACAGAGACTGCGAGTGTAAGGTAATACTGTACTGGTTTAGAATTGTGATGTGCGGGAGGGCAGACGCATGCGCGGGCGTTAAATTAATGACTAAACCGACATCCAGGCAAAGTCTGGTTAAGAAATGACTGCATCGGTTAGTTTAATGGGTATAATTGAGTGATTAATTGCGGTCGGTTCACAGTTCAACTAGAAGAAGCAAGGTTCACAATCGGGTCGCTTCTGTAAACTCTGCTGTATTTGTGATTTACTGTTTTAGTATATTCAAGTTAACCTTGTTCAATGATTGACTCGTAGATGAAAAATATTTCTTATTTTTGAACCATTCTTTCAACATTTAAATTTAACATTTTAAAATTAAATTATTTTTTAATTTAAAAAAATGAGTGATTAAAAATAATTCAAAACTGATTCTTACATTTTTGCAATAGGGAACATTATTTTGCCATTGCCCAAACGGACACTAATGCAATGCGATGTGACATAAACGCGTCGACTAGAAACTTTAATTTAGTGTAAATAATAGTATAAAACAGCTCGCTACCTAGTGATATAAGCATTATATATATATACTTACGGGTCTTAGAAATTTGTTAACCTTTCTACTACTAGTTAATTTTTTACTGTAATGTGTTTGGTAATTTTTTTACTTTTAAACAAATTAAAATTTTGAACAAGCTGAAATATTCGACACTACCCGGCTTTGTATCGGGTGTTTCAAAAAGAAAGCAACCCTATTTTTGAGGACATGAATTTATTACATGAAAGTTAAACAAATAATATAACATTATATAATTCGTATTACCTTTAAACGTTTACAATAAATGTTCAAAATTACTTTCTCCGTTTGCAATACAGGTTCGGACAAGTTTCATAACATTTGTAACCAATTTTAATAATATTTACTCAGTAGTGTTAGAAATTTCACATTAAATGTTAAGTGAAATTTATTTCAATTCGTCAAGGGTACGATGTATCTTCCTTTTGATATCACACGATGGCCGAAAAATTCTCGTAACCTATCCAAACTTTCATCAGTCGTATGACACGTTGCGTTATCCTGCAGGAACCAGCAATATCGTTCGTGTAATTCTAACAATCCTATTGTTAGTTAAATTGTTCAGTTAAGTTGCGATAAACTACACCATCTACAGATTTGTCAAACAATAAAAGCTCTATAACGCGACGTCGGGAGTCGCACACCAAACATCAATTTTACTTGCGTGTAGTGGTCGTTCGTGAAACGAGTAAGGATTTTCAGCGCTCCATATTCAGCAGTTTTGGCTGTTAATGTAACCATCCAAAAAAAACCATGCCTTGTCACTAAAAAAACACTATTCAACATTTCAATACAGTTGTCATTAACAAGAGAACGCTTCCAAAGACAATACTGTGGACGTTTTCCGTGGGCAACTGCTTTCAGTTCATGAACAACATTGATGCCTTAAGCACGCAGTTTTAATTTTGTAGTAGCCTTAAATGTGGTAGATTGCGACAGTCCAGCATATGAAGATAATTTTCTAAGTGATTGCGCTGGATGAGCGATTCAAACGTTCTATCACATCGTCCAGAACTTCCATCCGACCTGTGCTTTACACTGTCAGTCTCAAGAAATTTATTAATGAGACGCGATATTGTTGACTTGTTAGGTACTGAAGTATTGAGAATTCGTAACTGGAACTCGCCTTTAATTCGTTTGTAAGATTTATACACGCAAATAAGTCTCAATAATAAACACACGTTCATCATTGCAAAAAGACATAGTTGTAAATATACACACACAACAGAGGCAAACTAATAGCAGTAGTGTGTTTATTTTTTGTGTGTTTTTAGTGTGTGTAATGACATGACGAGTCAAAGAGAACACTGTTGCCAACTGATATTTTGGGAAGAAAAAAAATACCTATGTATAAATTATATCTTCTTAAACGTGTTGCGTCCTTTTTGAAACACCCGTTATTTTCACCTTATTTTGAACATCAGCTGTATACAATTTCCTCTAGAATTACCAAAAGTATGGAAACCTTCCTATTGCTGTGAAGATTGAGTGTAAAAAAAATTCATAAAGATCGGAATAAAACCGTATGTATAAAAAACAAACTCTTCTGTATGTAGAGAGTTTACAAACAAAGAACTGTTAAAACTGTAAATAAATTAGCATGACTGCAGTAATATTTATTTAAAACAATATTGAACGATATAAGCTACTTCTCAGTTGATCCGATCCGTATTAAGTCGTCTGTTCCCCTGTGGACGGTTCTGTGTAAATATTATGTATTGCTCAAATTTGGTAGATATTTTTTTTTGATTTATAAATAAATTTGTTCAAAATTAGGTCACTGATAGTAAGAAAGTAGTTCCGCTCCAATTATTGCGGCTGATGGAGGAATACGGGAGGGTAACCAGGATCTCTATGTTCAGTATAATGATCTGCGTTCCCTAGCTTTGTCAATATATAGGAGCATATATAGAGTTTTTGAAGATGGAGATTCTTCGAAACGCGTCAACGAAAGTAGAATTGACGAAGCTAGGGAAGGCAGATCATTATACTGAACTTAGTGATAATAATCCTAGCTGAAAAGAAGAAGAATATAAAAAGAATTTTAACCAGGGTTTGTTTAGAAGTCAACAGCTCCCTGGGCATTCCATGCCCTTGACCCATTTTTCGCTTTTATATAAAATATACTAGCTTTGTACTAGTGCTTCTATGTGATAATTCGCTCACTAGACAAAAATTCCTTTAACGTCAGTTTTGGCTTTTCCAATGTGTGAAACGCAAAACAAAAATAATGTAAGAACTATACAGACAATCAGTTTAACTTTTAGATCTCGTGAAAAACTCCAGTTTTAAAATAAATCAGGCTTTTTAAGTGCCTGCCATTTTGCCTCGAGTAAGTGTACGAGTTTAAAATAGCTAAACCTTACCGAAGATTAATTGCATTTAACGAATATAATGCCATATGTATTTGTCCTTTTTGAAACAACCGTTATTTTCTCCTTATTTTGAACGTCAGCTGTATACAATTTCCTCTAGAATTACCAAAATCATGAAAACCTTCCTATTGTTGGGAAGATTGAGTGTGGAAAATTCCATAAAGATCGAATAAAACCATAGATTTGTGCAAACAAAAATAAACTCTTCTATATATTGAGCGTTTTCAAATAAAAAAAGTTTTAAATTATAAAATAAAAATAAATAAGAATTGAATAAATAAAATAAATAAAAAACAATAAACAAATAAAATAAATTAGTTAATTAAGTAAATAAATTAAGTAAATTAAATAATAAGTAAATAAATAAAAAAATAATTAAAAAAGAGTTGGAAAAATGAGTTTTAATTGAAAACTGTCAAATCCAGTTACAACGAAAAGCCGAAAAATCAGGCTTCTCAATCTAACGGACAAATAAATCAGACATTTTGAGTAACTGCCATTTTGTTTCAATTAGAAGTATGACAATTTGAGTTTGTTTAAAACTTTGTCACAGCTACATATAATAAAGAAAAAAAATGCTTCATTGAAATGCATGAAGACATTTTCCGGTGAAAAAAGACTTTAGGAAGATTTTCATATTCTAGAAAGAAGTGTTTCTCAATCGCTTAAAACATGATTTTATTGTTTTTAACCCAGCCTTATTCCATAAAGCCACATTTAGGCCATAAAGGAAGCCACCATGCGAAATTTTAACTTCGTAGGTTTTGTTGTTTTTTTCGATATTGTGATCAGTTCGTCAGTGACACACACACGCACACACACACACACCTATTGAATGAATGAGTGAAAAAAAAGAATAAAAGTATTTACATGCAGTGTGTTATTGCCTACGCATATAATAACAATGCGAGGGCATTTTTTATTTTTTTTACCTTCTTAAGTAAACTAACTTTTTGTTACCAATAATAGATTTTGAATAATTTTTTTTTCTAAGCACCGGTATCTGAATTTTGCTGCCCCTAAATTTTGTCGCTCTGTACGGTGACACGAATCGCTCCCCGCCCCCACCCGGTCCGGGCTCCGAGACAGATAGCGGCTGCCACTGCCTCTACTCTGTCACACACGCACGCACACATTTTATAAATTATTAGATAAGTACAACCTTCTCTTTAATTTAATTAAAAATAAAAATATCATTTAGTGAGTAGGGGTCATATCTCGAAACGTTACTGCATATTAAGTAATTGTTTAATTATTTTTCATTTGCTTTTCTCTTTATATTTTGTTCAAATTTTGCACCCCTGGGCACGTACTCAGTGTGTCTGTTTACAAAATCGGCCCACTGGGCACGAGTCCAGTGTGCCCATTTACTAAATCGGCCCTGGGTAATAGCGATGAATTATCTAAAAAACGCATTTATATAGTTGCTCAATACTACCTTCCATTATAGCGTATAAGCCGCCTACACACTAGGCGAACAACTGGGCTGGGGGGGGCGGTACTACAAGAAAGTGTTTTGGTTTCAGTTCACTTGATTTTTATTGAGTACGTCGAGAGGCGCGCATGTTGTGTTTGTGACTTGTCGTGTAGGGAACATGAGTGTCTGTGGGAGCCGGTTCAGGATTATCACAACTGGATTTCTGTGATATAATAGTGATTTAAAAAAATGTGATTCAAAATGAATGAAGAAGGAAATGGATTAGCTATTGGGTTCTTTCACCTGCCGTGTTGATGTAATTTTACAAAACAGTAAGTCATGGATTGTTGGTCAATCAATCACATTATCAAGAGAAAGTAAATGAATTGCCAAGGAAATGGGGCATCAACTTAACTTATAGGACCAGAACCGTTTTGCGGACTTAAAAAACAGCTAATTCAATACAAGCGAGGTTTAAAAGTCAAGGATATCTCGGGAACTCTGACAGGAGAGCAGAGCAAAGATCTACATCGGTTTCATTAAGACTTCTGACGGATTTCCATATGGGGCATCGTACCTTTAAAAGACATGTCAGGAAAAAAAAGACATGACAGGGAACAGGAAAGTCTCCACAACCTGCTGGTAGATATTGATGAGATTACTATGAGATGAGGTAATACTTTGGGAAGTTACCAATGAGAAGTGAAAGATTTACCCACCTTGAATCTTCTCCAAGTACTAGCCTTCATGAAGAGGCTTGGACTGGAGAAGATACTGTAACTGAGAGTATCAAGAATGTAGAAAGGGGAACACAATAGATATACGAAGGTCGCAGAGTAAGGTTATAGTTACAAATTTTCCAAAACTAATTGTTGTGTCTTGCTATAAATTTTAATATTTTTTTGTTAGATATTAAACAATTTTCAATTGCTATCTTGTGACTATTTGTTTTGGTTTGTAAAAAAATAAAACAAACGGGAAAATACTTACTCCAGCACCTGGTATGTGTCCATTTCATGGTTATTTTCGTATATAGTATCAAAGTACATTAGTTTACTTCGTTAACACCTTTTATTTTTTGTAGTTTTAGAACGTTTAGGTTAAAATAAAGGTTTGGCAATTTGGGTTCGCGAAATTGATATACAGTACTCGTATTTCATTTTGTGCCCTGAGTAGTGGATTCACTGCCAATCCGCACGATTTCATCTAGTGGTCTTTTTGTTACAGTTGCTGAGGGAAGAGGACAATTAATGTAGGAACAACATTAAAAAAGTTCCTAGAAACCATTTTAGGACCTAATTATTATTTCATTATAACCGATGCGGTTAGTTTAACTTGTTTAAATTAAGATTAAAAGAGAAATATTCTTAAGTCCAGAAACATTCAAAAGTTGTTATACTTTTGTAACTAAACTGCACATTTTTTGAAAGGGTGTATTCGGAAGCAACACGAACTAATGACCACCAATGTTTACTGAACACTGCACAAATTCGACCTCATGCGTTCGTCTAGCGTGTACATACTTTTGATGATGTGTGAGTCCTACATGCCATGATAATGTACGTAAACAAATTTAATTATTATAAAGCACACAAGTTACGTAACCAAAACACGCGCTTGTTACCATGTGCTCTGTCTACCTCACGTAAGTCCTGATCCTGAATACTGCGTTCGTATCTTCCATCCGTAAAATCACTTGCTGCGTTCGTATCTTCCATCCGTAAATTCACTTGCTACGCTCGAATCTTCCATTCGTAAAATCACTTGCTGTGCTGATATCTTCCATCCGTAAAATCACTTGCTGCGCTTGTATCTTCCATCCGTAAAATCACTTGCTGTGCTGGTATCTTCCATCCATAAAATCGCTTGCTGTGCTCGTACCTTCCATCCTTAAAATCACTTGCTGCGCTTGCAATACATGAGCAGATAAAACCAATCGATAGTTTTAACGGTCATAGTAGGCCCTACTTTCTTCTTTATACGTTACACGCTACACAGGCGATGTCCTTGACAGACGTCGGCATGACGCGGCGTATCCGGGTCACTAGAGGCGTATTGATTCCTCTGAACCTGCTGCAGGAGTTACCTACCCTTCATCCTTCACTTAACTTTCTTGTCTTGTTCTTACACGTAACAAGAACATCGATTGTCTACAGAGGCAACGAGAGTATATTCAATTTTTTTATGAATGATTTACAACCAAATAACTTCCTAGCTGTATCCTTGAAACAACACATGAAAATTGTAACAGCTGTTGTAAAAAATCATCTGTTTAGCACACATTACCTTCTTCCCTCTTGGCAGCACTACTTCGTGACGTTAGAATATTTTTTAATAGTATTTGAAAGAAAACTTGAAATTCAAGCCTTTTTTTATGTTACAAACAAGTGCATTGTAAATTGAATTAAATTAATGTACTAACTTACCCTTTTGATTGTTTTTAAAGTATGGAAGTCAAGACTAGAAAATGTAATATAAAAATTTTAAAAAATTATTTTAAATAGAACTGTATCTCTGTTGACAAAAATATGTAGCCTACTTTGTTTCGCAGACACTTCCAAAATGGTAGCAGTAAAGTGCGTAAAAGTAAAAATTACTTGTTTTATAATTTTATTGTTAAAAATTTTAAAAAAACAATGTATGCAAAAACCTTGTTAATTAATACACATTATCTCTTCCTTGGTGTTCTAGGATCTGCCGGTTTTTTTATGGCACAAATCCAAAAGTGAGCATAATTTTCAGAAATTGTTAAAGAAAGATTATTCACGACTATTACTATCTACACTTTTTCTGGGTCCTTTGTCCGAAATAATGCTTTTTACTTGAACTGATGTGCATAAAGCCGCAGACTTAACTAATTTACCTACTTCGATAAAATTCAGAATCTAAGACTGGTTCTGAACCAATTTTTTTAAATTAAAAAAATCAACATATTTTTGTTTATAAATCAGATCAAACTATTTCAATGCAAAGTGTCAAAATATATTAGACAAATTATCAAGTCAAAACTAAATTCATCGAAATCGTTTTATCAAAATTCACTCTACAAAAAAAAAAAAAAATAATGGAAATTTCGATTGGAGAATAAATTGACAAAATTCAAAAATGTCGGTTTTTTTTTTCATTTTTTAAAATTTTAATGTTCTTTTACTTCAAATTTGGTATAAAACATAGAAATTGGGCTGATTTTTGTGTCGGCAGCTTTCGAAGCTAACTTTTTAAGTAATTACCTGTAAGTGAAAGTACGTGTAAGTAAGTAAGTGCAAAAGTTAAGTTATGCGAAGTTAAAAAAAGATTAGGTTTTTGAATGATCAGATTGTTTGAAAATTAAAATTAAATTATACGAAAAGGCGTTAACTTATCAAAAATTTACAAATGTGTAAGTTATTGTGTATGAAGAGAAAACACTAACAGGTCTGGTCAACAAATTTGGAATTATAGGCTACTTGGCTAGGCTACGAAAGTATAACTATGCAAGAGGTTACTTAAAACGTGGTTTCAGAATGTTCTTAATTTTTTTATTGCGAATAATTAATAGTCGTTTCTTTAAAAAAAAACTTATCTTTTTGTACTGTATTTTTAAAATAGATTTACTAAATGATGAAATTCGGGGTTATTTTTAATTTTCATTCTTTTGTCATCAGTTGCGTTTATAGAACAATACACAATGTGTGCGAATGAAATATAGGTATCAAATTCCTAACCTAAAACATAAGCTTACATACCATACATAGCCTATCTTAAAGTACTAAAAGTAAAAACGGGAAAAATTACCTCCTGTATTTTAAGACAGTTAATTCGTTTACGAATAATGATGGATACATTTTCGAATGAAACGAGAACAAGTGTGTTCTTTAAAGAATGTTTTTAATAGATAAAGTTGAAGTGGTTACAAAAAACTTGAAGTAGTTACGATACCCTAGCCTAGCGTGTAGGTAATGGTGCATTACTGGTAGGCTACATTGCGGGCGGCAACTTATTGATTCTTTGTGTTGTTTGTTTGCCAACCTTACCTGTTGCACGACGCCCGCCATCTTGTTTACACAGTGTACAGCGTGTTTACTGCAAATAGTTGGCATAATTAATACAATAAAGCCACAACAGGCTTACACGTGTTCTCACATAGTTCACTGACACCATATAACATTTCATTAAAAACTTCATTAAAAAAAAATAAATAAAAATTATTTTTGAATTTAATGAAATTCACTTCTGTTGTTGTTCTTGTATTGAGTCTAGCGACGAGTTTTATTGAAAATTCATGTAACTAATTTATGTAAAATTACCAAAAATCTGCCTAAATACTAAAATATTAACCAAATATTAAAATAACCTAATATTAATTTAATGATCAATTAACCTAATATTATAATTTTTTGACGCTGATGACGATGGCGAAATCAGATTTTAAAAATTTAGAATAAAAAAGTTCATGATTTTTTAAATATTTGAATTCGCCACCATTTTAAAACTATTGAACAAACTTTGTTGGTTAACGACCAAGTAATTAATCCAATCCACCTAAAATTGCATAATAAAACACACACACACACACACACACACACACACACACACACACACACACACACACACATATATATATATATATATATATATATATATATATATATATACACACACACACACACACACACACACACACACACAACAATTTTTTAACGAGTCCTTAAAAAATGATATAGAGGTCAGGATGTGGGGCTGCCTTCACTAGCTCATCTTCCAGTGGGTATTCACTAATAACAACTTGTACACACCTGCTCATATCGCGGGTAATTACCCGTTCATTACTATTACAGCTGGAAAAGTGCGCGGCTATGCTATCCTAAGAACCCCATTATTTCAAAGTTATGACAAAAAAATTGAAATTGATAATTGTTTAGTGTTTGTACACACCTGCCCGCATCGCAGGTAAGCCCTGCTCGTTACTATTACAACTGAAAATGTGCGCATCTATGCTATCCTAAAAACCCCATAATTTCAAAGTTATCAAAAAGAAATATAATTAATCAATTCCAATCAGCTGTTTGTATTTATTCTGTTGTCAACCTTGACGAATCTAGCGAGCGTCTAGGTTTTATTATTTCTTAGGCTTCTCTAATTATTATTTCTGTATATGATCGGGTTTTTAATAGAAAAGGACGCAGTGCGATATACCTTTAAAAATAAGCGTTGAAAGCTTCCACTATGCGGCATTGTCAAATAGGGAAAAGTTACTATTGTTATCGTATTACAATAGTCGTGTCGAGATAAGCAATCAATTCATCATGTCATTCAGTCACTCATTCGGTTAATTCAAATGAGTGTTTGCAAACATTTTCACACTACTCTAACCGTGCGAGGTTTAAATATGATCAGAGTTTGTGAAAAGCAACGATTTTTCATTTCACGAGAGTGATTATATCGAGAGAAAATTAACTCGAGGTGTGTACTTTTATCCAAATACTTTGGCTCTTGAAGTCGGTAATTCATTGGCTGCCTTCATATTGTAGCATATTTCAGTACATATAAAGTCAATTGTTGTTTCCAACTACTTGCGTATTGTTAAAGAAAAAGTGTTCTTTTAAATTGAAATGTATTATTTGTTGGACATGTTTATTGGGCCAAAAACAAATAAGATACACTATGTGTGAAATGTTCCTGTATCACGTTAAAACTTGTTAATTAATTGTCTTTAAAAAATCCAGGAAGATTATTTGCAATTAACTATGACCGCGCTTTCCTGGAGTATTTATCGGAATTATTCAGTGGTTTTATTAATTAAATAATTAAGAATAGTTGTAATATCTTTTCTACATAAAACGTTTTAGATGTAATTGTCTTATGAGAACTTTAAGAACAAGAATAATTGTAATTTTCCAAATACGTGCTTTGAAGAATCGGAAATGATTAACTTTGAAAGTGACCCAGTTTTTCTAAACTGACCTCACATTTTTTTACTCAAATTTTAATTAAAAAACAACACTTATCTCGGGTCAGTGTACATAATTTGAATAAAATAAAATAAATTTCCGATGTTACCGATTTAACCTTTACTATCATTTATGTGGTCGCTTTCTTTTAGAAGAAAACTGTTAATCAAAAATTGTTCTTTTTAGTTTTATTAAACTTTTGTTGTAAGTTGTGTTTACTTTTATTTCAAATACTTTTATACGCTAACTAGACTTATATATTTTTTTATTTGTGGTCGGGATCTCTTGATTTTATCCATTTTTCCGGTAGCTTCTGCAACTAAACGTTTGAAATTTTTCTGTTTTTTTTTTCATAAGCAGAATTTATTCTTAGAGCTTTGTAAACTCACTACCAGTCGGTCGTTTCAGAAGCAGAAGTTAATCTTAGTTTTGTGAATTCACTACCAGTCGGTCGTTTCAGAAGCAGAAGTTAATCTTAGTTTTGTGAATTCACTACCAGTCGGTCGTTTCAGAAGCAGAAGTTAATCTTAGTTTTGTGAATTCACTACCAGTCGGTCGTTTCAGAAACAGAAGTTAATCTTAGAGTTTTGTGAATTCACTACCAGTCGGTCGTTTCAGAAACAGAAGTTAATCTTAGAGTTTTGTGAATACACTACCAGTCGGTCGTTTCAGAAACAGAAGTTAATCATAGAGTTTTGTAAATTCACTACCAGTCGGTCGTTTCAGAAACAAAAGTTAATCTTACAGTTTTGTGAATTCACTACCAGTCGGTCGTTTCAGAAACAGAAGTTAATATTAGTTTTTTGAATCCGGTACCAGTTGGTCGTTTCAGAAACAGAAGTTAATCTTACAGTTTTGTGAATTCACTACCAGTCGGTCGTTTCAGAAACAGAAGTTAATCTTACAGTTTTGTGAATTCACTATCTCGGTCGTTTCAGAAACAGAAGTTAATCTTAGAGTTTTGTAAATTCACTACCAGTCGGTCGTTTCAGAAACAGAAGTTTAATATTAACTTCAAACTCTAATATTGAGTTTTGTGAATTCACTATCTCGGTCGTTTCAGAAACAGAAGTTAATCTTAGAGTTTTGTGAATTCACTACCAGTCGGTCGTTTCAGAAACAGAAGTTAATATTAGAGTTTTTTGAATCCGGTACCAGTTGGTCGTTTCAGAAGCAGAAGTTAATCTTAGAGTTTTGTGAATACACTACCAGTCGGTCGTTTCAGAAACAGAAGTTAATCTTAGAGTTTTGTGAATTCACTATCTCGGTCGTTTCAAAAACAGAATTAATCTTAGAGTTTTGTGAATTCACTATCTCGGTCGTTTCAGAAGCAAAAGTTAATCTTAGAGTTTTGTGAATACACTACCAGTCGGTCGTTTCAGAAACAGAAGTTAACCTTAGAGTTTTGTGAATTCACTATCTCGGTCGTTTCAGAAACAGAAGTTAATCTTAGAGTTTTGTGAATTCACTACCAGTCGGTCGTTTCAGAAACAGAAGTTAATATTAGAGTTTTTTGAATCCGGTACCAGTTGGTCGTTTCAGAAGCAGAAGTTAATCTTAGAGTTTTGTGAATACACTACCAGTCGGTCGTTTCAGAAACAGAAGTTAATCTTAGAGTTTTGTGAATTCACTATCTCGGTCGTTTCAAAAACAGAATTAATCTTAGAGTTTTGTGAATTCACTATCTCGGTCGTTTCAGAAGCAAAAGTTAATCTTAGAGTTTTGTGAATACACTACCAGTCGGTCGTTTCAGAAACAGAAGTTAACCTTAGAGTTTTGTGAATTCACTATCTCGGTCGTTTCAGAAACAGAAGTTAATCTTAGAGTTTTGTGAATTCACTATCTCGGTCGTTTCAGAAACAGACGTTAATCTTAGAGTTTTGTGAATTCGGTACCAGCGGGTTGTTTCAGTTTTTGCATACATTCTAAAAGTCACGATATCGTGTTTTTTGGCTAGACAAAATCAGATCGGACGTGTTAGGTAAAACCAGTCCCAATGTAAAACAATAGTCGTAGATGGTTAGTTAAAAAAGTAATTAACTCGTTTAATTTAACTGGGTAAGTACATTGACGACTCTGCATGGCTACCTGACAATACAATTAACACTATACTTAGTAGATACAAAGAAATACACAAGAACACATGTTCAAGTAGATAATAAGCACACCTGTGTATTTACAAAGTATACTGATTCATTTCTGTTCTTTCTTCACAGTTGTAAATCAAAGAGATAAACTATTTTTTTATAAAATACACTTAAATAAAAAACAGAATTTAGATACTAAAATAAATACAAATATATATTTTGTATAAATAAATAACTTTAAACCAAAACACACTAAATATGGAACCAGTGACTGAAAATTCCCGATACAGCCGACCTGTAATGAACGGGAGAATTGAAGACACGAGGGATGACCTGCCGTACGAATCTGGAGGGGTAAGATTTTATGTTCATGTAGTGGCATTACTCTACATTCATTTACAATAATAACAATAAAACATTTATTAAGTGGAGAAAGGATTTGAACACTATGTTAGGTAAACAATCAATAATCGAAATCTCTAGAAACTCTTTTGTATAAAGCAAACCACACTTGTGTATGTCTTGCTAGTAGATCCGCTGCCAACACACATTTACGGTCTAACTAGTTTTAGCCTGTTTTAACAATTAGGCTCGAAATTATAACTACCAAAATCAACACTTTGTTAATAATTATTTTGAAAGTTCGTTTTTTAACCTGCAATTACAATATTTTTCTTTACGTCGGGGTCCAAAGTATAATAGCTACAGATGCTTTTGCAAAAAAAGAAAAACATAAATGAATAACAAATATTATTAAAAATACAAGAAATCGATTTAATGTTGATGAATGTTCATTTTTTTCCTGTTTACTTTAGAGTTATAATTTTTTTTCGAAATATTGTAATCTAAACTATTTAAAAATGTTCACAAATGTTCATAATCAAAATATTTGAGTTAAAATATATTTTTCTGCCTTTTTTAAATATTATGTATTGTCGATTTTCATTATATATTTGTATTAAAAGGTGGGTATTGTTGCACATTTCATAGTCTGACTTTCTATAACATAATGTGATAAATATATTGTAGTTTTCATGGCTGCAATCTGTACAAATTTTCAATGCTTTTTAACTAATAGAAAACAAGATAATTTAAAACATTCTAGAAAATTCAGGTTCAAACTTGTTTTTATAAAAGATATTAACACTTCTACTGTCACAGCCTCCAAGATAGATTAAAATTGATGCGTTTTATCATCACAAAATTAACCATAGTCTCGTTTAGTGAAGAAGTTACAATAGTTTAAATGCTGCCTAGAGAGAAAGAAATAAAATATAAAAAACTTAACTCTTAAAGTTTACAGACGTTAACGTAAAATGACACGATATAGTTGTCTGAGTAAGTTTAGATTGAGTGTGAAAGAAATTTTAGGGGTTAAGTACAGCTGTAGTCGATACAAGGGGTGGATTTGGGTGGCGGATGGTACCAGACAGAACCAAAACATAAACCTTGGATTTCGTGTTGCTGGTTTTTTATGAAGGCTTTAGTTTTTTTTAAAGAAAGACACAGATATGGATGACGGGGAGGGGAGGAGTGGAGAATGAGGTTGGAGCAGATGTCACATCGATTGCTTTGGTCACGAAATGTCTTATTCCAGTGCCTTCGATATCATATAAATCAAGGTTGAGGCAATTTATGTAGAAGTATGTCAATATATTACATTACTAGATATAAATCTGATTTATAATAAATTTAGTTAATAGGAAATTTTCTTAGAATGAAATGTGCATTGATCCATACACCTTACTGTGATATACATGGTGTAATTGTATTCAAGACTATGTAAGTACTTGTTACATAGCACTTTACAAAGCAAAGAAATCAAGACGGTTCTGACGGTTTTAAATTGTGAAAGTCAACAACAATTTTACATTCTTCGATGAAGTTTTAACAGGAAGTAGAAAACACATGCATATAGAATCTAGATCATATGTGACTATGCAAAAAGTAATTATATCCTTTTTCAGATTACCTGAGTTAAAACATGTTTCACAGAATTGACAAGTTTAAATGAAAATTAGTATAGCGTATAGGGTTTAGCTCATATAACTCGAACCCATTACTGTTTTTTTTATTTTTTAAATTTTTAAATTTTTTTTTACCTTAAATGATTAAAAATCATAACTTGGACATGGAATCATGATTTTGATTCTTGATTTTGACCTCTAAAACATGTTTGCATCAACTTTCCCGTTATAAACTTGGCTACGTTTAATTGCAAAATTATAACATTTTTAAATTCGAAATTTTACATATAAGCCTACATTTACAACAAAATGTCAATGATTTATTTCTACATTATAAATTATTATTATTATTATTATTATTATTTATAAACAGAAGTTAGTTACGTTAGGCAGTAAAATTTTATAAAATAATTATAGTTTACTTTCGTGCTATATGAAATATGCAGCCTGTACAGAATGTTTAGCGAACGTGATCTTGATATAACATAAGATCCATGGTCTTTGGATCTTTACTTTTTCAGGTTCCCTGAGTTCGCAAAAATGATTTTTACTTGGGTCCCTCTCTCTCTCGTGCACGCGCGCGCGTGTGTGTGTTTGTTCATGGTTAACAGCTTAAATAATAAAAAGTAAAAGAAAACATTTTCCAATTTGATAAATGTTTGGTGTAAGATACGAACCTTTACTTTGAGGAATTATTATTAGACCTGACTTCCTTTAATTATTATAATGAGCTATTTATTTATTATGAGTATGACTGCATATATATCTGATCGAATTCTTAAACATAGTATGGAAAGCATCTTCTAAAAAAAACCCACCAAAACTAGCTATCCTGATAGGTTTTACTTAGCGAATTTTAATGAAAAAAATGAAAATTCCAAAAGTTTTTTTTAAGTTAAATCAGAAATTTATATAGCAATTTGATATCCGATTGAATTCTAGAAAAATAGTTTCTTACTGTATACAGTGTTTTGTTTAAACAAATTTAGTCTATTAATAACTGTTTGTGTTTTCAGGTGAGTGGACAAAACGAATCACGAACTGTTGCACCTACAACACAAACTGTTCAACCTCCGAGGCAACCACTTCCGCAGCCAGCTTATGGACCTCCGACACGTCCAGACGCACCCGTTCTAAGAAGGGTCGACAGTCGTTCTTTCTTCCCAGCGCCGCCACAACAACGTCCGTCCGGCGCTCCAAATTTTCAGCCACAAAACTGGCCCAGACCTCCTCCTGGCGGCTACAGACCTCCTGTAGGACAATACCGTCCTCCGGCAAGACGAGAAGACGAAATAAGTTATAATTACGAGGCTCAACAAAACCCTTACACAAGCAACACTGACAACACAGACAGAAGAAAAAGCGTTTCATTTAATCCGAACCTTAATCAAGCGCAAATCGGTTCAGCCCAGCTGCCGAGGCAAGCTCCTCCGGGCGTCGTACGTAGGCCATCCCCTTGGGCATTACTAAAGGAAAAGTTGCCGACTGACAGTAGGGGGCAATTTATTTCTGCGGGTCCGCGATTACCGTTTGATTTTAGGAAGATGCAGTCGCCCGATCAAAGTCATATACAGAAAACAGACGAATCGTCGCCCCAAAACCCGGTCAGAAATAATTCACCGAGTATACCTCTTCAGAACCCGATGTACAATGGTCGGCAGGGACCGATGCCTCCGGGTATGATGAACAAACCCTTAATGCAGCCTAGACCCCCGTCACAAGAAGGCAGAGAAAGTCCCGTACCCTTACAGAGCATGCAAGGCATGCAGAGAATGATGAGTTCCGAGCGTAAGACTCCGCCTGAGATGGTGCGTACGGATTCATCAAGGAATTTAGGCCCATCACCCAACAACCCGCGCATGACTCCAGGACCTCCGCGGTCTCCTAAACCTCCTGGAGACGACAACGACGATGTAGTTACTACTCCTGATCGTTCTGTTGGCAGAGGAACACCCCCTATGAGGCCACCAAGTGGCGGTAGGACGGGCGAAACGGTACCCGACTTTTCTAGAACTTATACAAAAATACCTCCTGATATACAAAATTTAGCCGAAAGAAACTCAAAGTCCCCAGCAGGAATGATGCGACCAGACAGTCGACTTAGTAATGAGGGCCGAAGTCCTATAAACAGTGAAAATAGAAGTGAAGTGAAATCAAGTATGTCTAGTAGACCAGTTAGTGGTGAAACACCGGTAATGCGTCCCATAAGTAACGATGGTAGGCCAGTTAGTGACGACTTGTCAGCAAGACCAGTAAGTGGTGATATATCAGGAAATCGACCTAAAAGTGGAGATTACTCAGGGAGTCGACCAGTTAGTGGTGATTTGTCAGGAAATCGACCAGTTAGTGGTGATTTGTCAGGAAATCGACCAGTTAGTGGTGACTTGTCAGGAAATCGCCCAGTTAGTGGAGACTTGTCAGGAAATAGACCAGTAAGTGGAGAATCGTTAGGAAGTCGACCAGTTAGTGGCGACATGTCAGGGAGTCGGCCAATTAGTGGAGAATTGTCAGGAAGTAGAGTAGTTAGTGGTGATTTGTCAGGAAGTCGACCAATATCTGGGGCTATACCAGGAAGTCGACCTTTAAGCGGAGATATGCTCGGTAATAGACCAGAATCTCAAGGAAGACCTTCAACAAACCGAATACCTTTAAACAGTGACTCAGTGACAAGACCAACAAGCAATGAGGTACGTAAAAGCTCTCAGTCGTCTAGCGAGACTCCTCCACACTCTCCAAAACCAGACATTACAGACGAAAGACCCTTGTCCAGGCAGTCAAGCTTGTCTTCCCAGATTGGTGAAGAAGTAAATAAAGGGGATAGTCGAGGAGCCACACCGTCAGATAAACAATATCCGATAAATTCAGGAAAATCCACGCCAGCAGAGAGTGACAGGTCTACACCGAAAATGACTCCAGAACCTGATTCAGGTGTCGAGCACAAAACTGACGAATCCCAACTCGAGTCCAACCGATCTCTCAGCTCTGTTACACCGAATCCAGACGACGTGCAGACTTTAGCTGCAGAGGAATCTGAAAGTAAGGCTGTAGATCGGGTAAACGAAGATTCTGGTAAAATCGAACGACCCAAATCGTTAAAACGAACGCCTTCCAGGAAAGGCACTCCTGATGTACAGAACGGTTCCCCTGACAGCGACGGCAGGACAACCCCTTCCGGAAGGTTGTCCAGAAATAGCTCCGCAAGCAAAAAGACAGACGAACGCAGCGATTCCAGGTTGTCTTTGCAAAGGAGAATTAGTGGTAAAAGACCAAAGTCTGGATCCAAAACGCCAGGTATGAAGGTTCGATTTTTATCTGCAAAATATAGGTTTTACTATATAAACTGCAAAATATAAATTATAATATTTTTAGTGAATTTCCAATGGAAAAATGAACTCTTGGAACATCCATCATAGTTTGAGTGAAACCTAGCACAAAAATTTATTTTATTTTAGTTTCATAATAGCTTAAATAAGTTTTATTAACATTAAAAATTCATATCTTTTTGTCTTAAAAACATATTTTTTGAAAATCCGATTTCACCATCGCTAAAAATTGAATAACTAGCACTTAGCACTTTGAATTTTAAAAATCCGTTAAAATAAAGAACTAAGAGTATTTTTATGGCCGTCAGTGTTCATTTTTGTACTTTCAAAGTAATTTGAAAGTTTAAAATACTACCGTGTTCAAAATTTAAAGTTTACTATAATGTTTATCAGAATTTCAAAAAAATGTAAAGATACACATATTCTTGTGGAATTCGCTTCTATCACGTTAGTGAGAAGCTGCGAGCCGTGATAGGCTATTTTATAATTACAAATATCTGAGGACCCGGTTAATAAAAAAATTGTCAATACAATTTTTTACAGATAAATCGGCTTTCATTCATACATTTTATAAGTAAGTTTATAAACATTAGGCTGTATAAAATTTATATTATAGTAGCTGGACCCCACTATTTTTTAAATATTTTTTGTTTATTACAACATGAAGCTTAAGGTTGTTATTATGAAATTAATTATTTCTTGTTAATAATGGATTTAGTGCCTTTGAATAGTTATAATTACTTTTGAAATATTGACTAACCTAATTTACAGTTCGAGTTAAAAAACTCATTCAGTCTTTTAAATTAAAAAAAAACATAAACACATAACAAGTAAATAATTTTCAGTGAAATAATAATAATACAGGAATAATCATGGAAAGCATCTTTCTTGGTGACGTGATGGAAGCAAATTTCAAACAAACTTTTTTTTGAAAATCCAATTTCATTATCATAGTTAGTATTAAAATTTGCATATACAATTTACAATATACAATGCATATAGCATTTACAATTTTTCAATTAAACTGAAAATACGCTAATAAACAGCTTCATTTTCATATTTTTAAAAATGTTTATATTTTCAATTGATATTGAAAATTTTAAATGCCATTTAAAGCAGATTTCGATTCTGATTTTTGTAATGAAATCAGATTTGAAAAAGTGTAAGATAAAAGTTCATGAGTCAATCATAGTCCAAGTTTCGCTATCACCCTCTGCTAGGCTTCAATCCACAATACCACAGCAGCATAACAAATCTTGGGTCTTATGATCCCAGTGTAAATATAAACTCCATCATACCTGGTCTCAGTACTTATGTCTTCCCCAACATTCCCTTACCCTGCCTTATTTTGAGTCCTCATGATCCCCAGCACTTAATCTTGATTTGAGAGCTTGTCCAGGGGATTTCGGAATCCAGATACTATCATCTTCATCATAAAAAACCCACCAAATCCATCTTCAACTCTAGGCTCTCCACCAATGTAAAGCGAGGGACCTTGCTCTCAAGCCTCTCCCCGCTCCCCTCTAATCATTTTGCTCTTCTCTGTCTAATCTGAACATGTGATTAGGAGAGCTCCATTCTCAAGAAGGATTTCTGAAACTTGGATGCAAAATCTTTATCCTTGAACGACAAGACTTCTCCAGGATTACCTAAATGATCATCTCTGCTTCTTCTTTTGATAACGATGTTTCTCATTGTAACTATCCTAACAGCTTTCAAGACATTTCTGGCTGACAGTTCTTCAGTCTCGGAGTACAGTTTCCTATCAGCCCGGTCACTGTAGTGAGGTTTCTTCCTTTGCCTCAAACTATGGGCTACTCCCTCCAATACTTCCCACATTTTTCCCTATAGAGATTATATTTCTCTTTCAGTTTTGCAGTTTTGCGCTTCCAATAGATGTTTGTAGGCGGTCTTATTGATTTTGAGATGCTGGACGGCATTTTTTACTTCTTCTACCTCAGTTTAAGTGTCGGCTCACGATCTTCACAGTCTGCTGATGGAGTCCACATTATTAGGTAAAGTCCCCGTTTCCACCAAATCCATACCATTTCCACTCCCCAGGTCCCTTTCTACAAGTCCCCAAGTTTTTTTTCTAATGATTAACTTCCTGTCATTTAGGTTCAAAAAATAGCTAGAGAAATAAAAATGTTCAGCATACAAAACCTTGCATGCATGGTTAAGTTAAACTGGAAGTCTCTTGGTAATTGGAGTTCGCTTACCAAAAGCTTAGTTCCCTTAGCTACGCAACTCTTCCACCTTGGCTTGGGGTATGTTTGCGTCTTGCTCTTCAGTCGTAATGATGCAGTGTTCCCTTAACAAATCAGCCACACCAATTCGTTACACTCTGTACCGCGTGGAGACGCCTTAAGTCAGCCCTTGAATTTGCACAGGTCCATCCCACCCTCCCTCAAAAGAAATGTGTGGTATACTTCCTCTACTAGCAACTACAGGAAACATTGTTCCAACGTCTAGCCAAAATCGTACCTGGCATCTGTCAGGTAGTACTCGCTCAAAGCCGAAGCCGACACTTGTTTACCTCTGGATGACGCAAATAGAAAGTGCTTGAAGTTGACGTAGGCTAGCCTAAGATCTAGATCGTATTGCCACTAACGCACATTGGGGCGGCTGTCTAAGTCCAATGAAATGGTCTTTGTATGACTGCCTTCAGGTTGGATACAACTGAGAGTACCAAACAGCCGGTAAATTACGGGTGTCGCTTCTTCCATTAAGTTGTTGTTTTTCTACATTCTGGTTTTATAAATTTATGCACTAGTTACTGTCTGCCTGTATCAAATTTTGTACGACCGGTTTCTCTCTGGTGGTGATAGAGTATCGAGTACTTACTTTTTACTAAATTTTTTTTTATACCTCTATTGAGTGTGGTGGAGGTACACACACACACACACACACACACACACACACACACACACACACACACACACACACACACACACACACACACACACACACACACACACACACACACACACACACACACACACACACACACACACACACACACACACACACACACACACACACACACACACACAAACACACAAACAAACAAACAATCAACAAAGAAGTGATATAGAGTTCAGCATTGCTCATTTCAAGGTTCTGGGTATAAGTTTTACACGATGGCTGCACCATAACTAATTTTGTATTCCCGAAAGCTTGCAGCGAATCAGTCACATAGCTATACGTCGAAAGTAAGTCAGCTGCTTAGACCGGGGTAGGGTTTCAGAGCCTGCGAAATATTTGAAACGCATAAACAAAATTATTCAATGACGTATCTGTTATTTATAAGCTTATAATATTGTAGATAATTAATTACGTTACAATAAGATTTGAATTAGAAAATAATTTTAAACACAGTTTATATTAATTTATGTGTTGATCCAAAAATACCACTGGTGAAAGTTTTAATGAATATCTGTCGAATATTATCAATAGAAGAATAATTAATGATGTTGTTTGCACAAAACACACTCTGACGTAAAAGATACATTTCCCAATTGCATATTATTTCATATTAAAGTGGCGATGTCTTTGGCATACCTAAGCTCTCGCTGATAAAAAGTATCGTTTAAAATTATTAAAGATGATTTATGACACACAAAAAATATTAATTATAATTGTATGACTAAATAGCAAAAAAAAGGAAAATAGTTTATTAGTATTAAGGCAGGCTTACATGAATCCATGGCCCGACAAATGCTGTTTTTTTATTTGCAAGACCTTGTGTAATAACCCAAAAAATATTATATTTGTTATGTTACGTGTATGATATCAGTAAATCAAACAAATTGTTTAATATCTATTAATATGCCTGAGGACTCTGTACATTGTTGACAAAAGTTTTACTAGTTTTCTGCCAATTAGTGCTTCCAAGTTGGCTACTGTGTGCAGAAGTACATACACCGATGTTTGCTCCCAGCTGTATCCAAATTGCATACTCTGCGCCTTTTTTCCACATTAATTACGATTTTTAATGAAAAAATTTAACAAGGTCTTATCATTCTTTTTCGCTGTGGGTAGTTCGTTAGTCAGAAAATTCCAATCACAAGTTTAAAATACGCTCCCTAACCTAATCAAAATTTTTATAATTACTGTTCGTAGTAATACTTGCTGACGTAATATAAGCGAATTTTAATAATATTTTTTTATCTTACACTACTTTGAAAATCTGATTTCGCCATCAGAATTTTAGCATTTTAAACATTCAAAGTAAATTGGAAATACTAAAAGGTACCTTGACAATCACCAAATTTATTTATGTCTTTTCGGTAGAATTGGAGAATTTAAAATGCTAACTTACGGTAGATTTTAATGATTGCGAATGAAATTTTCAAAAAAAGTGTAAGTTAAACAAAAATCATGATTTTTGTATAGCTTTGTAAATTTTTTTAAAGATTATGGATATTATTTTTTTTAATTTTGAGGAAATTTTGCTGGGAAAACAAACTTTGTCCAGGTAATTACCATATCGATTTTCTTGCTAAATGTGTATCAAATGCGGGTCGTAATTTTAAATGCTAAACACATACACACGCGCGCGCGATCTATAGTTTAGGATTGGTCATTTCAAGGATCTGGATGTGAATCTTACACAATGACTGCACCAATTTTTTTCTATGGAAATTCGTAAACAAAAAGTAGGAATTTGATCGTTGAAGTTTAATTTTAATAGATTTCATTGTAACTGATTTGTCCGCAATGTATAACGAGATATTTTTTAAACGTCTTTTTTGTATGGTTAAAAAAAACGAAACTGCAATTGCCTTTTGATGAGTACTCGATCACCACTTTAAAGCATTCATTTTGAAATATTGTCTTAACAATTATTCTAATCCATAACTTTATAAAGTATAGCCTAACAGAAAGTTTTGTGATTCACATATAAATTTTGAGGAGCCGCCTCGGTGGCCTAGTTGATAGCGTACTGGGCTTTCACCCCGAGGGCCCGGGTCCGATTCCCGGCTTGGGCTTGGCATTTTCATACGCTATAAATCATCCCATCGTCTGAATTAACCAAAGTGTGCACAATAGTCGGACGTTAAAAAAAAAAAAAAATTAAGTACAAAATTCAGTCCACTTTCTTGGTCAGTTATATATATCCATAAGCATATATAAGTGTTTTGTTTAAGTTTTTCAGTCTATACATTAATTTTAAAACCAAAATTACTCAGATTTATACTAAAGTATCGAAATTATCTGCTCATTTTTCGATAACTTAAAATTTAAAGAAAATTGCAAACAACAACGAAAAAAATAAACCCTTTAGTTATTCAAAATTTAGTTGTCAAAATTTTAGTTATTCATTGACAGGAAATAAGAATTTCATTCGGATTAGAAAATAATAATTTGTCTTTCTTTTGGATCATTAAGTGCTGTATTTTGTAGGACTAATATAAATGTAATGTAAGCAAATTTTCTTGCGGTAAGTAATAATGATTTGTTGTTTCATTTCAGACGGAGACCACGACAGCGGGGTAGACGAAACCACTCAAGGGAAAGTAAGTTTAACTTATCAAATAATTATAAAGTTTTCGGACAAAGAGTTTGAGTTATGGACCTTCATAATGGCACAAACTTAAACTTATTCTGTATTATTTTTTTTAAATTGTGCTTTTTCAAGGCAAAACATAAAGGCCTCTACAGTTAAAGAATAAATAACACATGAAAAATACGCTCTTAAGTATTGCATATACATAAAAAAACATATCGGAACTTGTAAGGACTGAAAATCATTAACGCAATTAACTGGATTTGTTTCCAAAGAAAAACCTTTAAGGTTATCATCGCGACACAATTAACTGGGGGAAAAAATAATACAACGGGAAAGTACCTTATATAAACAAATAACAACGCCTCATGTATAACGTTAAAAGGAAACTATAATCTACCAGCCATTCCGGTGTAGAAATAAAACATTTTTGGTTACCTTTCTACCTCCAGGGTAGAAAAATAAAGCGTTATTCCCTTTTTTTAGTTCTAGTGTTTTTAACATGCTCACTGGAATTAAATAATAATTTCAAAACAAGGAATTATGCTTATTAAATTATTCACATAATCGTTTCTGGTTATTACGGTTATACGAGAATCTAAGATACTTAGATAGGCCTAAGTTATTTTCCATATTAACTAAAAGTTGTGCCTAAACGGTTAAAGGTTCTTGAATGTTTTGTTTGTGACACTTAAATTTTATTAGCTATAAACGTAATAAAATATTTAGTTGTTGCCCCTTTTAGGCTTTTTAGTTACTGTTTATTGAACTGCTAGTATTTTTATCAAAGAAGTAGGTGTTTGTGGAATATTTTGTTTTGGTATAAGATCACAGACTCTCTCTCTCTCTCTCTCTCTCTCTCTCTCTCTCTCTCTCTCTCTCTCTCTCTCTCTCTCTCTCTCTCTCTCTCTCTCTCTCTCTCTCTCTCTCTCTCTCTCTCTCTCTCTCTCTCTCTCTCTCTCTCTCTCTCTCTCTCTCTCTCTCTCTCTCTCTCTCTCTCTCTCTCTCTCTCTCTCTCTCTCTCTCTCTCTCTCTCTCTCTCTCTCTCTCTCTCTCTCTCTCTCTCTCTCTCTCTCTCTCTCTCTCTCTCTCTCTCTCTCTCTCTCTCTCTCTCTCTCTCTCTCTCTCTCTCTCTCTCTCTCTCTCTCTCTCCTCTCTCTCTCTCTCTCTCTCTCTCTCCTCCCCTCTATTACTCCTGTTCCAGTCCGTTACGATAAAAATCCTTGCCTCTCCCACTATTACATATCCTGTTATTATATACGATAAAAATATGTTATTATATCAGCATATCATCTGTTATTATATCAGCATATCACCTGTTATTATATCAGCATATCACCTGTTATTATATCAGCATATGACCTGTTATTATATCAGCATATCAGGGCACTTTAATTAAAAAAAAAAATACTCAATGTTTGCTTATTTGAAAGTTAGACAACGTGCACTTTAAATAAAATATGGAAAATAATAATGTTATATTAGAAAAGATATACATTTTCTTTGGATGTAAAAAGAAATAAAATAAAATAATAAATAATATACAAATAGTATTTTCTTGAAAACAGTTTGGCCAAAATAAAAATGTGTTATAGCTATGTCACAAAAAAGAAATTTTTAATGATAAGTCTAAACGTATTTTTATACGACTTTAAACGTATTTTTTTAAATTAGTAAATATTAAAAAAAATGGTACATTATGTCTACAGTACAGTATTTTTATTTATTAATTATATATTTTTATTATTATTTGTTTTATTATTTTAAATTCAAAATACAAGGTATTTTTGATCCAGGTTTTTTGTCAGTAGTTGCTTCTGATTTGTACGTCCTTTGTAAAATGTGTGATTTAATAATAAATTTAAAGTTCAATATTTATTTAATGATCATAACAACTTATTTATTTTCTTCTATTTTGCAGGATGCTCCTACTACCAATGGAGACCTCGATTCCCCAAATAAATCCCCTTCAAAAATTCCAGCACCCAAAAGACTGTCCATGCCTTCGCCTACCAAATCGACTAAAAGCTCACCGAAAACACCAGAGGCACCATCAACAGCTGAAAAAAAGAGTAAGTATTGCTTGTCTTATTGTTCTTACACATAATGATAAAAATGCATTCTCACTCTTCATTGACTTTTTTTTTAGTTTTTCCGTAAATGTGAAAAAATAATGTATTATAAATATTTTTTGTTTATGAGTATATGTGCCAATCCTATTGTTGCCTTTTCACTCATCCTTGTTACAACTTACTTCTCTATTCCTTCTACTTCTCTGCTACACTCTGCCAGCTTTCTTCTCGTTGGTCTACATCTATAGTTAGGCTGTCCTATAGTTCACACTGTTCCAGTGTCTACTTGAATATTTATTTCTTTTGAAAAAGGAAACCCTTATATCAGAAAATGTAACCAAACATATTTGATATATTAACAGAAATAATAAAAAAGTCAAATTACTTCCTTATTTATTTATAAGCAACAGTGTCCATAGCCATAGGTAATTTGTATTTATTTTTTGTTTGTAATAAATTTCCTTTTATTTATTTAAATTATATTTATTAATTAAAATAATTGGAAAAATATTGTAAATAAGGAAATAACATTAATCTCATTACGTAAATTAAATAAACAAAAATAAAATTATTATAAATAAAGAAATAAATACTAAGCAAACTCACTATTTGAAAATTAAAAACTATCAAGTAATAAGGAATGGATGACACACACAGTAGAACAGCCTAACTATCGATGTTGGGGATGGAGCTTAGTAGAGAAGTAGAAAGGACAGTAGTATTCAAAAGAAGACAGAAAAGACAATAAAAGGAATAGGATTATAAAATTTTTAAAACAGGATAAGACTATCACAACAATGATATTCTCACAAATTAAACTCAAAATGAAGAAATTAATCATAGAAATATTGTATTTAATTAAAAAGATACATAAATATCTTACCAAAATATAAACAAATACAATGAAGGATAATTAAATTCCTTTGTTATAAATTAGAATTAATTATTAAATTATTATTAATTATTAACTTATTATTAATAATTAATTATTAAATTAATAATTATAAATTTATTCTTTATATTTATATATTTTGGTTGTGTGAGTAGGAATGTGTTATATAAAGTTCTAATGTATTTAAGAACTTTATAGAATGATCAAAGTTTATAAAATCTCTTCACTTAACTGAAACTGAAGATAATCTCTTCATTTCACCTAAATATGTATGTTTTATATTAAGAATTTGTTGTAATGAAATAAGGAACATTGTTTTTATACAGTAATCGTTATTATTAATAAAGCTATTACATAGTTAAGATTGTTAACCGGTGTGTGTGTGTGTGTGTGTGTGTGTGTGTGTGTGTGTGTGTGTGTGTGTGTGTGTGTGTGTGTGTGTGTGTGTGTGTGTGTGTGTGTGTGTGTGTGTGTGTGTGTGTGTGTGTGTGTGTGTGTGTGTGTGTGTGTGTGTGTGTGTGTGTGTGTGTGTGTGTGTGTGTGTGTGTGTGTGAGAGAGAGAGAGAGAGAGAGAGAGAAAGAGAGAGATACCCTAAAATTTGGTAGAATGTTTTTATGTTGGTACAGATTTTATGTGCCAAGTTTCAGCTCGATTGAATGACTGGGATAAGGTTAGCCCTCCAAAGATTTTGACGTCAGCCATAGACAAGCTAAATTTAAACTAATATAAAAGATTTAAAAATATGTAGCCCCTTCTGCTTATTTGGATCTTAAATGGCAGAAAATTTTCTAATGTTCTCGTAATATATATTCCCTAGATATTGTTTTGCAAATAGAAAAATAAGGGAAGAATTGTAAATTTATAGTCTGACTGGAAATATCTTTGATTGTCTAAGAGAGCAGTGACTTTAAACTTGTACTGAGGAAATAATAAATTATTTAATTATAAAAAATAAAATTTTGAATTTATATTAATAATAAGTATGTTATTGATTAACAAACTAAAAAGCTTTTACTAATAAAAGACAAAACCAATTTTGACTTAAAAATTTCAAATAATTTATTCTTGTAGTAACATAATACATATTATTTTTACTCTGCTATACTAGTCAAGCAAAGACGAATAATTCTGATGTATACATCTACATATTGGTTAATCCATTCTTTGTAATATGTTTACATTCTTCTTTTTCTTCTTCTTCTTTGTAATACAAATCTTCTTCTTCCATTCTTGTAATACAAATCTTTGTAATATGTTTCAGTAAATTTTTGACTATTTATTGTAGAATTAATTTTGTATGATTTACAGTTTTTAGGAAATGTTTACAATAATTTAAAACATTCGGTACTGTATTTACATTTCACTCTAAAAAAAAATAAAATTTTACTTTTTTTGTTTGTTTGCAGAAGTTCCTATGAACAAGGTGCAAGTAGGGGCAGCACCTTCACCCAACCTCAAAACTGTTCGTTCAAAAATTGGATCTTTAGAAAATACAAGTTACAAGCCGGGAGGTGGAAAAATTAAAATTGAGAACAGAAAAGTAGATTTCAGTCATGCACAGCCGAGGATAGCCGCAAAGAACGACACGTATTCACCAGGTGGTGGAGATAAGAAGGTATGTAACTACTTCCTAAAACTCTGTCATGTGTATGTTGTCCATTATTTATATAGTTCATAAAGGGTAGTGCACAAAATGATCCAAGTTTTTTATGTCTTAAAACATAATTACTTTAATTATAATAAAGGTGCAAACATATTATACAAACCCTATTACATGTCAATATTTCTAAAAAAAAACTAAATTGATTCACAAAATAAAATAAATTGACCTAAATTTTCAAAATTAATTGATGAGAAATTATGAATATAACAACTGAAATCAGTGAACTAAATTTTAAATAAAAAATATTTACATTTGTAGGGAAAATTGAGGAAAAAATTATGAACTCAGATGGACCTAGTAGTAAGGTTTATTATTTTTCAAATTACTTTTTAGTTGTAATTTGGTTTACTTACTTCAGTTACATGTAAATCTTGTGAAGTTGTTTCAGTTGCTTGTGAAACCAGGTAAATTTGCTCCAAATAATTATAAAATTTGGTAAACTTGGTAAACTGACATGGAGAAACTAAGTGTAGACTACTGAAATTTCATTGATAACTACAGAAGCAAATTTGTTTATGGGAGATAATGACCCACATGTTTTTTTTGGGATTTAAGATATAGAACTACAGTATATACATATAAATAAAATATAACCAAAATAATTGTTGTATCTGATTTTAATAATATCAGATATTTGTTATTTTGGCACATTGGACAGCACTTGTACCTTCCACTGTCATCATCTAAATAAAATCGATGTTCAATAACTGAAGGAAAATTGCTGTGCACAGTGGCTTATGTTCATGGCAGTGGCTTACGTTCATTGAATATCTGAAAATATGTCAAAATTACTGTATTCTGATATTGAGTGATAAATCTCTATTTATCAATTGCAATGACTGACTACAAAGTAATCTATGGGAACTCCTTTAAGAGAATAAGTACTCATACTACAGTGGGGATATAGTATGTGGTGTGGGATATTATGTTTTAACATATAATATACAGCCAACTTAATCTGAGGAAATGATACACTGTGGCTATCAGCTCATAGAATTATCTCACGATGTTCAAGTATGTTTGATGCCTGAATTGAGATTACTTGTAATTGGTCTCAATACGGTTTGATTTCAACAAGAAGGGGCTACATGATGTGAAAATCCCTGATTTTTTAAGGGGGAATTTTTGAATATGCGGGATACAGATTGATCCCTTTAATCAACTGAGGCTTTTACTTGTGATTATTTCTTATGGCCTAGAAGAATACTTAGGTTTATCTTAGAAAAATAACAGACTTGTGAAGTTCTTTCAAAATCCATAACTTGAGAAATTAAAGCAATTTCACACTCTAAGTTTGAAAGGTGTTGGACAATTTCCTATCCCTTTCCAACAATATTTAAAAAAATGATCACATACTTTTTTAGTATCATTTTTGAAATCTGAATTATATTAATTTTGTTTTTGCTTCTTTTTTTAATGATGTTATACCTGTAATTTTGTAACAAATAAAAATTGATATTTGTTCAGAAACATCATTGTTACAGTGTTGTGAATACGTAGCACCTTATTGACAGTCTAATTTTAACTCAACAAAACAAAACATGTATTCCATGTATTTCCAGGTTCATACTTTTAAGTGTTCCTTTGACCATTTGTTTTGGGGAAAAAAATAATATTGGATCATTTTTTGCTCAGTATTTTAAGGCAAGGATAGTCTAATAATTCAATGTATTTTTTTTAATACAATATCTCAAAAATTATTGGATTCACAAAAATTTTTAAATATAAAATAATGGTAAACAAAAATAAATATTTCTTTCATGAAACTTGTCTCTTAAGGTTATCACATTAAATGTTGTCTAAACATGAAAGGTTAGGTAAAAACATGAAATTAATTATAAATCAAATAATCTTCTCTTTAGTGTGCGTAGTCAGTAAACCGTCTTTAATCATACTTAAGCCACTATCACAACATGATAAACCAAACATTTATGTAAACATGTTAACACATCTTTGACGTTTATTTCATTAAAATCAAATAATCTTCTATTTAGTGTGTTCAGTCAGTAAACCCTCCATAATCATACTTAAGGCACTATCACAATATGATAAACCAAACATTTATGTAAACATGTTAACACATGTTTAACATTTATTTCATTAAAATCAAATAATCTTCTATTTAGTGTGCTTAGTCAGTAAACCCTCCATAAGCATACTTAAGCCACTATCATAACATGATAAACCAAACATTTATGTAAACATGTTAACACATCTTTGACATTTATTTAAATACATTACTTACTATTACGCATTGCATCAGAAAATAATTTTGTAAACATTTAGGAAAATGTTCTCCAATTTTCAGATTACACAAGTGAAACTAGCGTGGAATGCTAAATCCAAAATCGGCTCATTGGATAATGCTGCACACAAGCCAGGCGGTGGTGACAAGAAGATAGAAAGCATGAAGTTAGACTTTAAAGATAAAGCGAAACCAAAGATTGGCTCCAAAGACAATATCAAACACCAGCCAGGAGGAGGGGCTGTTAAGGTAAGAAGTTGTCTCTGAATTATTTAGCTTACTCAGCCGCGTCAATGCATGTAATGTCGTGTACATTATTTAGATGAACTAATACCATTCGTGATTCTAAATAATGTACACATACTATTGATCAAATAAACGTATAACCTAGATGTGTAATTCTTTAGTAAAAGTAATATTGTACTTGTTCTATATACTTTGACAAGTAAAGGTCTCATTTTGAGTATGTAATCATCCAATGAGTAAAGTAAATTTTGAAATTCTATTTTCTGTCTTAGATTTTAATGTATAACTTAGCATAACATTAATAGTTGCACTTTTTTGTCATTAATTAGACTGTTGCTTTTTTACAAAATTTTGAAGTTAAAATGAAAATTTAAACATCCTACTGAACGTATAATTAAATAGAAGTACTGTACTTACTGCTTTTAACATCTGTCTGAATCTTTGGGTAGGTAAATATTCAGAAAATTTCTAGTTAAATTGTTGCACTTAGTTACTCTATGAAGTTAAATAATTATTGTGTCATCTAGTATCAGAATTACCAAAGTAGGCTCAAATTAACCAAGCATTCAACTTTAATTAATATTTTCATGTGATATGATTTGAGTATGAATGGATTTATGAATACAAGTTTGTTAAAGATGCTAAGCATTTATGCTTTTGACTATAAAACTTCCTGCATTTATTAAGGTTTATTATTCAGGTCTTATTATTCAGCAGGTTTTGAAAAACCTATTTATTTAATATTTTTCCAGGTTCTGTAATGTTTTTAAAAAAATAGATTTGGAGATATTATTGGATATTTTTATTTTCCAGTCCATTAAGTCTAGAAAAGTAGTTTTTGAAATGTCTGTTTATACCATGTCAATCAAAAAAATTATTTTTCTGACGTTTTATATGTATTAAGATATACCTCAATAATATTTTATGTTTTCATTCATAACTTCACTACTTTGTCAAGTTAACTATAGATTGATTGCACACTGCCTAAAATGACAAAAAATAATTTCAATCTTATACATATCAACAAAAAAACTTAAAAACTAAAATAATAAAATCAACTTGTTTCGCAAATTTCTAGTTTCGCAAAAATCTAGTGATTGTGTTCAAATTTAATCATCATTATTTTACAAAACAATATTACAAGTTTACACTTTTTGATTAAGTAAAATAAATGTGTGAAACCATATCACGAACTTTCTTACGTGATGCACTTTACTCACTTCTTGGAGCACGCTCCTGTTATGTCAGCCATATAAATTCTCTTATCTAGTAAATTCCAGTGTTCAGAATTTGTTGAAGTGTACAATCCAGTTATAGTCTCAATTTTGAATCTAGGGTGACTCGGCAAGCCAAAGTGAAAAAGATAGGTAGCAATATAACCTATTCGTGCATTTAATGCAAATGTACCTTTATAGGTGCTAACATCATTTGGTGATTATTAAATAGACTAAAGATTTTCTTTGTTATTTCATTGAATTTAATTTGTTTTTTAATATTTTATAAAACTGGGACAGTTATATATACTGTGGTAATTCTTTGGTTGGTATGGGGTTAAAAATCAATGATCATTTTAGCCATCATCTTTGTCTCCTCATTATCATGCAGTCCACAATATTCAGGCACCTACTGGAAACAAATCTTATCTTTTGACAAATTTAGTTGTTGTATTCAGTGGTGGTAACCTGAAGTGTTGTTGTACTCCTCCAGTACTTTAGGTGTCACTGAAGGTGCATATTCTTTTCATTTCTATCTCTGCAATGTACGAGGTGTGTTCAGAAAGTAACGAGAATTTTAATTTTTTGAACAAAATATTTATTTATTCTTCTACATTGATGTTGTCGCCTTCAAAATAGTCCCCATTGGAGATTATGCACTTGTGCCAGCGCTTCTTCCAATCCTCAAAACACTTCTCAAACTCAATCTTTGAGATAGCCTTTAGTTCTTTCAGCGATGCTCTTTTAATGTCATCTATGGCTATGAAACGACGGCCCTTTAAGGTTCTCTTTATTTTTGGAAATAGAAAAAAGTCACACGGAGCCATGTCTGGTGAATATGGAGGCTGGAGCATCGTTACAGTACTGTTTTTGGCCAAAAATTCACGAACAAGCAATGAAGTATGAGCTGGTGCATTATCGTGGTGTAAAGCTATGATTTGTTTTTCCACAGATCCGGACGTTTTTTTGAGATTGCTTCACGCAAACAGTGTTGAACTTGTAGTTAGTACTCCTTATTGACCATTTCACCTGGTGGCAGGAATTCATGATGCTCTATGCCATTAATATCAAAGAACACAGTGAGCATAACCTTCACGTTCGACCGCACTTGTCGAGCCTTTTTCGGTCTTGGCAAGCTAGAATGCCTCTACTGGGATGATTGAGCCTTAGTTTTGACGTCATATCCGTAAACCCATTTTTCGTCACCTGTTATAATACGTTTCAGTAATTCTGCATCGTCGTTGACTTCATTTAGTGACTCCTAAGCAACTTCCATTCGCCGCTGTTTTTGTTCAAAATTCAACAATTTTGGAACGAATTTTGCTGCCACACGTTTCATACACAAAACACTGAAAACAATGTCATGAAATGATTCAGTTAATATGCCAACATCATCAGAGACCTCTCTAATTGTGATTCGGCGATTGTTCATAACCATTTCTTTCACTTTTTCCACGTTTTCATCGGTTGTTGATGTGCTGAGGCATCCAGGGCGTTCGTCATCTTCAACATCTTCACGGCCTTCTTGGAAACGTTTATACCATTCGTAAACTCTTGCTTTATTCATAGCAGACTCACCATAGGCTTTTGTTAACATTTCACACACTTTATTCCATTTTTTACGCAAAATGTGATACAAATTCTTTGATCCATTTCTTTTAACAAACGAAAATCGCCGAGCTCATAAAAACTCGTTTAACCTTAGTGGCTGTCACAGACAAAGTCAACAATGAAAACAGCTGAAAGTTTTATCATACTTCAAGGGCATGTATACCAACATAATAAAAAAAAAAATTTGACAAACAAACTCTCCAAGCCCGCGAAATTTAAAAATTCTTTTTACTTTCTGAACACACACCTCGTAAACCACAGCTGTGTTGATGGCTAGAAGTTCAGTAATTGTGCTAGAACATGAGTTTTCTGGAACAAAATATGATTCCTCAGTACCCAAAACTATGTGAGCCATTAATAATAATTACATTGTATAACTTCAAGATCAACTACTAATTTTTGCGTTTCAGGGTAATCTGTTTTTGAAGGTAGTCTAAACATATCTAATCTAATATTTGGGAGGCTAGAAGTTTCATAAAGAAATTGTAGTTAATAACTAGGATTTTATTGAGTATGGTGGTCTCTGCCAGTAAAGATGCTTGATAGAAAAATGAACTTTTATGGAGAGTGTTATGAGACACACATTCAGGAACAAAATTTGGTGTAGGAAGTATCAAAAGAAGTAGATATAGTACTTAGTTATGCTAAACAACTAATTCCATACTCAACTATCTAACCAACTCAACTAGCTCCAACCAACTAACTATACTCAACTAGTAAAACAATTCAATGTTGAATTTCATTTTCATCGCATACACAGGAATTGTTCTGGAGCAACCTAAACAGATTTTTAGAGATGAATTTTCAGTCATATATACATATATATACAGAAAATAAAGAAGTTTGGGATCCAAGCTGATCCCCAAAAGTGTTGGATTTCAATTCAAGAATCTTTTTTCACCACAACTTAATTCTGGAAAATAGTTCTTAATTGTGTGTTATGTTAAAAAAAAATCAGCATTACATTTTTCTGAAGGAATTTTTAAGTTTTGTTTTTTCCTGAATAATTGTTTGAAGATATCTCAGCATCCTTCCTCTAATCCATATAAGAAAACATACAACATGATTGTAATGGGAGACCAAGTAATGCATCCTCCAAATCAACCAATGTAAGGTCTACGATTGTGGCACCTAATATTGAGACTGTAAAGCATAATAGGGCATCAATTGTTCTTATTCTTCATCTGTAATTGATCTGTTTAGAAGGAAGTTTCTTCTCAGTATCTGATAGTCTGCTTCTCCAAACTAGTTGGCTGTTAACTCCTTTTTATAAATTTACCCAAACAAAATGTTAGTGTCATTATCTATATAAATGTAGTATGTTTCAGCATATGGATAATAATGGCTTACATATACTTTTGAGGAATATTACTTGACAATATTGTAACCAGATATCATATAGAAAGAATTTGACCAAGAAATTCAGAAGTTAAATTTGTTTGAATAGAATTATGTATGTGCAATATCTTCACAAGGTATGGTATTCAAATCTCAGCTATACCTCTCAACATTTTGTTTACTGCTAAAGGAGAGTTTACTATGTTATATGCAAACATAAAAAATATATGTTACACAAGAAATATTGTTCTTCTTGAGTCAGTGTTTTAGGGAAGGGGACAACCTTTGCAGATTTCTAGAATATTTGGAGTGTTCAACACATTAACAATATCTTTATCGTCGTTTATAGTATCACAATCTTGAGTTGTTATGATGTTTATTTTGGTACAATTTTTCCTTCTGTATTTTGAACAATACTGATTTATTTCTCCAATTTAGTTAGTTGGTTTTCTTATTTAAATTCATATTTATCCACCCTATACATGAACATATTTCAGTCTGCACTTTTAATCTTGAATTTACATTGTTCATGAAGACCTCCACTCTTATTAGCTACCTCAGAAAAATATTATTTGAAAATTATTGCAAGATGGTCTTTTCTCACATCTGGTCTTACATACCAATCCTCTATGGGCAAAGGGAGAGGTCAGTGGTACTGAATAATGGTCGATGGTACAGAACTATGAAACTGATAAGTAGGTTGTTTGTCCTTGTTTTTTAAATCATTCTCTCACTCTGGATCCATTGATAAGTGATCTCTCATTTGGCAGTTATAGCTTCCAGGTAATTAGTCGAGTATTTAGTAATTTTATCTTCATATAAAGAGTTATGAAAAAATACAACCATTCCTCCACTTCTTCAACTTGTCGAGCATGGTTAAGTTCTTAATCTTTAGATGGAACTGGTAATCTTTTATTAAAAGAAGTATTTTTGGATTCAAATTTTGTAGTAATTAATTTCTTGTACTGATTTATAGTTACCCAGGGTAGCAACAAAGACTAATAGGGTTTCATCCCCTCTTACCTGATCCTATTTTGCCCAAAATTCTAGATAAATTTTCTAAAAAAGGCTTAATTTCAAGGATTAATTTCTAAAAATATTAAAAAATTGTTAATATTTTGTTAGGTATTTTGATCATAAAAAATTTTTTTAAAATGAGTATTATTTTGAGATGCTAGTAAGTTGCACCTACATGAAAAAATTCATTGACATTTATAAATCCATTTAGTCTCTAATAATGGGTACAAAGATGGCCAGACATTTGGATAAAACAAATTTATTTATATTCAGAGGAAATGACAACGTATATATCCATTAAAATCTCAAAATTTATTTTTCCTATAACCACCAAATACTTTTTATACATTTTGTAGGATGGGAGAATAAAAACCTTACATTTATCTATTAAAGGTTTGAAAATATATGACACAAATCATCTATTTTATTAATCTGGTACGGTAGTTATAGCAACTAAAATACATTAATATTTGTACAATTATAAAAGTTCACGAAATACATATTGTACAAATCCAACCAATGCACTAGAGACACTAGGTTGAATTTAGGTCAGGAATGCATTAACTTATTTCAGATATTTTGGTAGATTAGAGTAGCAAGTGGCATAGACCAATTAAATTACAAGGTTTTGTTTTGTTTTTAATTAACTGCAGTAAAACTGTAAAAGTGTTTTCTAACTCCTCATATTCACCCTCATGTATTTACACATGTACATTTACACAATCCTATTTTAGAAGTGAACATTCTAAAATTAATAATAATTTAACCAAGGACCATAATGCTATTATAGAAGTGTTTATCAGCAACAACTGCTGCGAGAGAATCATTAAACTTGTCAGTTTTAGTTATTGTACGAGTGTCAATGTAGGAAATGTCTGATAATTAAAAATAAATTAAAGTAAAACTGGTCAAGATTAAATTTTGTAAGCCTAAATTTATACAAATAATTGTATGCCTATGGAATACATTTGAAAGAATGGTTCAACTGAAACTTTTATCTACCTTTGGTATCTCGAATCATCAAAGTGATTCAAAGTAAATCTTCAAAGTGCAGATTGTGTAGAATTCCTATTAATTTTAACTTTCTCATCTCATTTGTTCTATTCTTACCCTTTCCACTTTCAGGCATTCCTGGTTTTTGTTCCCTTCATTAAAACTGTCTACAATTTTCTTAATCATCACCCAACTCTATTACCAATCAACACTTCACACGTGTTGTCCAAGCCTAACACCTTCTCTATTTAGCTCCATGTACCTGATATGTCCAATACACGGTGTGCTCTGTGATCTTCTTCTTCCTTAAAATATATGTACTACTTTAACCATGTTATAATATAAATATTATTTCATGCCTCGCTGTGTTCTGTATAAAACTGATAGTTGCCTGAGTTTACATGAGCTCTTGTTCATTAGCTTTTTTCTCACTGTTATATTTTTAAGGTCTTTTTTTGTTCTCTTCATTTCATCGTGTTTATATTTATATTATTTTAATATTTTTATTCTCTGTTAGTGCTTATTAATTTTTAATCTCTATTATTCTCTACACACCTTAATTTGAACTTTTTACCCAATTATGTTATTTTTGGGATTAATAATGAACCATCTATACTAACTATACTAAGTGTATATGCAAAAATCCAAGTTGTATACATTATCCTTTTTTAAAAATTATCTACAATTATTTAGATTAGATTATTATACTAGAGGAAGGGATTATAAAACTCAAGCACTATGATTGATGGACCTATTGTGCAAACTAAACCTGTTCAGCAGATTGGTGCCATTAGTAAGTTCCTACAATCTATTGACTAGCTGATCCTGCTGAAGGTCCTTAGGGTCTTGGAAATCAAAAACTCTTAGCCTCTTGCTAGCAAGAGCCTCAGAATCATAGGTTATGTGTTCTGCAGTTTCCTTTTTATTACTACATAACCTACAAATAGTTTCTCCATGGTATATTCCTATCCTATTCATATGTACCCTCAGACCACAGTTCCCTGAAATGCGCCCCATGATTTTTCTGAGTTGTACTCTGCCCATAACATCTGCCACACCCCTTCATGAGGAACCTTAACCAAGAGGCGCTTGCTAAGGGAATGCAAGTAAAGGTTATCCCATCTTGCCTGGTGTTGCTTGTTAATCCACCTATTTATAACAAACCTGGCCAATGATAGAGAGATCCTGAAAGCTGGCTCATGTCCAATAAACTCATGCAGATTTCAGTCAAGCCAGTCAGTCTGCCTCCTCATTACCCTCAATCTCCTTACACCACGAAACCCAGTGAAGAGTAACTTGGTTTCCAGGGACATAGCAATGCCGTTCTCCCGACACTCCACAACCAGCTTGGACTAAATTCTTGGAACACAAGTACTTTGATTGCTGCCTACAGTTACTTACTTGGGCCCAAACTGGTTGGTTTCAAAACGCTTTTCTCTAGTCTACTAATAACATAATTTGTCTGTTTATCTGTACAGTTCAAATTTTAAAATAAATTTTTGAGGCACTTCCTCATGACGTATTTCCCTGAAACTTTACAAACAAACTTACAACTAAACAAACATCTTGGACACAATTCAATATTATTTAAGAAATCTTTCAATTAATTCATTTAATTTATTAATTACGATTGATTACAATACAATTTTTTGTATGGAATGAATGCTAGGTAAGGTGTAGAACACTTAAGGATAGCCAAGACACCTCATTTAAATTTTAAGAGACTGTTAATATTAATTTTAGACAAACACTGCATTGCAGATAAACTCAAAGTTTATATTTCTTGTAAAAAATGTTAAAAAACTTTGAAAAAAGATAATTTTTGAAGATAAAATATCCTTAAAATAATTCTTTAAATAAATCAAACTACACATCAATTTAATAATTATTTTACATTTTATGTACACAGTTTAACTGTATTTTTGGTTTGAAAATAAGAAATTAATATTTTATTTTTTTATTGTAAAATATTACTTTTACTATTTGTTAGAGAACTGCTGTTTTCTTTCTTTTCTTTTTTTTAAAGTACTTTTATTGAAATTTGTTATTAAAATTCAAAAGCAATCTTTTTGATACAATAACATAATAAGATATGTTTGTAACTGACATATTTTATCTTATATTTGAATTTTTTTTTAAATTGCAAAAATTCAAAATTCTATAACTTAAGAAATAGGCTTTAACGGTGTTTTCCATTAGGCAGATAAAAGGTCCTTGGTTATGTTTAGAAGCACTATAAATCGTTGAACAACAAAGTGTTATATTTACCCCAAAATAACATTCAAGTGTTGCTCAGACTACGTATACATACAGGTAGTTATTGATTGGTCTATGTTCATAAAGCATGCAGCACGTACTGTGTTACTCTGTTATGTCTAACCCTTACGTAAATGAATGTTAAAAGGATTTTTGTGTTTTGATGATAATTTTATTTAGTTAGTTTTAATGTTTGGGTGTTTTTAAACTGTTTTTTCAGAAAATAATATTTTTTTGTCAAGAAAAGGATTAAGTTTTTAGTAAATTCATTCTTGAAATAATTATGGCACAAATCTGTATTTCCAAATAATAACAATATTGAATAAAATTATGTAATCAAATATTTTGATACTCAAGAATCAAATTAGGAACAAAAATCTAATTTAGTAAATAATTATATACATGTGTGTGTGTGTGTGTGTGTGTGTGTGTGTGTGTGTGTGTGTGTGTGTGTGTGTGTGTGTGTGTGTGTGTGTGTGTGTGTGTGTGTGTGTGTGTGTGTGGTGTGTGTGTGTGTGTGTGTGTGTGTGTGTGTGTGTGTGTGTGTGTGTGTGTGTGTGTGTGTGTGTGTGTGTGTGTGTGTGTGTGTGTGTGTGTGTGTGTGTGTGTGTGTGTGTGTGTGTGTGTGTGTGTGTGTGTGTGTGTGTGTGTGTGTGTGTGTGTGTGTGTGTGTGTGTGTGTGTGTGTGTGTGTGTGTGTGTGTGTCATATTGTGTGTGTAACATTGTGTCATAAGAGAACATAATTTTTCCATACCTAACTCCATTTTTTCTAGTTTTTCTAATTTTTTTTTGTAAAAAACAGTGTTGATTAAACTGGTTTTAAATATAGCTCCAAAAATCCAAATTCAGTTATAATATCTGCTATCGCCAAAAAATATTCTGGTTCTGCTGTCACAAAAATATATAGGGACTATGTAAATATATAAACAAATAAATAGTAATAATGTTATGTATTAAATTTTCTACATAAAGTAGTTTTAAAAAAATACCAACAACATATTTTTTAATTAATTAAATTAATTCAAATGTTATTCTTATATTTAACTGCTTGAACTAAATATCTTAATTGGGGGTGCTTATTGCTGGCAATTCCATTATTTAATTATTTTTCATTCATTCTGGTTGATACTCTTGAAAACTTTTAATGTACCAGACATACCCAGAATACGTTTTCTCACGACTTCGTAAGAAAAAGGATGGGGAAAGAATATTGTTAGGATTGACAGTAATATATTTGTACTTCCAATAAAAATCAAATTTCATCCAGTGATTTGTATTATGAGTCTTTCGTATAACAAAATTTTAGCAAAATCTATAAGTCAAAATTAATAACAAAAGTTCAAAATGTTTTTCAAAGTTCCTCCTTTTTTTAATAATATAAAATTTTAAAGAAATTTTGTGAAAAAAGTTGTGAACAAATTAAATTTTAATAGATTTATGAGTTTTCATTTTTAAATTATATAAATTGTGTTGAAAATGTTTGTGAATTATGCCTCAAAATTTTATTTTTGAATTATTATTTTCTGAAAAAAACCATGTTTTTGGAATGCTGTTTTTTTTGTTTTGTGTTTTACTTTAACTATTTGTTTAGAGCTCTGATGCCGGATCCCAGGACGGCAACCCAGGTGATGTAAGTATTACATAGACTACTGTATATACAAAAGCGTTAACTCAAAGCATTTTGACATCAACACCAGGTGTACTGTGACGATGAAGTTAGACTATGTGTTTCTATAGCATTGTTATGTGACAACACTAAATGTTCGCTCCTATGTTCAGCCACGACCAATAAGATATTTTTTTGCACAAATTCAATTCAAAACAAAGATGTTAACTTCTTTCGCGTTATAATTTCTATAATATAATCTAATAATACCTATTTTATTTATGTGAAAAACTGCTTCAATTACTGCACCTTTATCTTTGCTTTAAAACTTAAAAATTGCTTTAAATTATTTACTTTTTTAATCTTTTTTTAAGCTTAAGAAATTGATAGTCTGGTATTCAATTATATAAAAAAATTCTAATTAATAATTATCTACTTATTATTGGTAGAAAAGATTCACAATAAACAAATATTCTAAAGCAGTAGTTAATATTGTTTTATTTTATAGGTTTTTTTTAATAATAATGATCAAAATTATATAACCTATAATCTGACCACAACTGAACCTGCATAGTATATATAAATAAATTATTTACTCATTTTAGGAACTACTATCACAATTAAAATAAAGCATTTATGACACATAGTAACATAGTTAGTGTAATAAAAACCAAAAATAATGAATACAAATGATGATGTACTGTAACTATGTCATGTGCCATCATGAAATAATTATGTCATGAATTATAACTATTGCAAACTACAGCTAAACATGTGTTAGATCATAGTACTGATAACTGATACATGTGGTTCATTTGGTTTTTCAAAATGCTTATCAGTGATAAAATGCTCGAAACTTATTCAATAGATACCACCCAGGAAACAGGTGATAGATGATGAATGCAACAAACAACAACAAACAACAACAATGCTAGGCATTATGTGTGTTACGTAATAGTGTAAAGTTAACAAGTTTTAAAACTATTCAAATTAAGCAAAATGTTACAAAATGCTCTATACTATAAACAAGTACAGTAACACTGAATATTGTTTTATTTTTTATAAGTTAGGTTTCTATTTTTATCTAATAATCTTGTAATTATAATTATTGTATTTTATTTAAACAAATTTAATTGAAAAATAAATTTTGTAAATGTAAAAAAAAAGTTAAAGCTTAATTTTTATCTACCATGATGAAAAATTAGAGATGGGTCAAACTCCTCCAAGTATGAACACTACTTCTTGACAATCATGTATATATTTCAGTATTATTCATATAAAAAGTAAAGTCTAAGTTTGTTGTAAAACAAAGGACTCTTATAATTCATGTGATCATCTAGAAAATAAATCAGCAATCTTCAACACTATTTGTCCAAATTACTTCAAATATTCTAATGCTGTTCTTTGAATCAACCTCTAATTTACAAAACATTTTATTATTTATTACAAAATAAAAAAAAAACAAATTAGTTTTTAAATATTTTTTCCTTATCTGTATTATATAAGAGCCAAAAATACTATATATGGACAGTATTGTAATCATGGATAGAAACAGTTTGCTGAGAAATAAATATAACAGTATTATAAACAGTATTCCACAGATGTTATATTTATTTTTATATTTGTAATATGGAATAGTGTGCATATTTAAAAATGTGAATATAAAGATAGAAAATTCAGAGTAATAAGATATTGTATATTGTTTTGACTTTGTTTTGAGTATATACACAGATACTATTTCAAGAAAGTTACAATATATTTTTCGTGTTGTATGTTCTACATTTCGATCCCAAAGAATCATATATAAAAAATTATTGAGATTTTTCAACAAAGCAGCTTAAGCTCTGTTAATTACGAAGGAATTATGCGTATGGTCGGATGAACTATATATACAGCTCTATTTCAGTACCAATATTTAATTTAACTACTTCAACTTTATTATTAAAATAAAGATTTTATACAAGTACAACTTGAAAACAAATGTATTTTAAATGATACCATATGTAAACCAAATATAACTTTTAGTGAGAAATTGTAAATTTCTGATTAAGTTTTATTTATTTTGCTTTAGAAAATTGTATCAAGTTTCTAATGTAGTGTATGAATAGAATTTAATTTGCAAGATCATTTGCAAACAGAAAATTATAAAACAGTACAATATTTAGGTTTAAAAAAGTAATATATTTACAATATTTTAGATGTAACATTATTGGTTATTAAAAATTTAGTTATCTCTGTAATCTATAAGAGTTTATTTCCGACATAACTGTTGAAAAAATACTTCACAAAACTCTTGAATATTATTACAATCTTTACTTTAACTGCAATTTTTTCTGTATTAAATATCTGTAAATATTTAATATTTTAAATATTTTTATAAATATCACTTGGCCATTACCTAATTCTCTTATACTGTTCATCACACGTCAGACTCTCTTCTTATGAATTTTATAGTTTAACTGTTGTTCTGTAGCTTATGCACTTTAATAATTAATTATTGCCAATAATTGATTCAAAGAAAGTGCTTTTTTGTCACTAAAACATTATGTTGTTAAAGTATACACTTTTTTATTATAAATATAAATTTTATGTAGGTACACTTATTATATATATATATATATATATATATATATATATATTATTAATACACTTTTATTTATATTAAAGGAGTTCTTAATTTGTAGTTCTGCATGCCCAGGGCTGTAAACAGGACAGTTTTTTCAGGTCAATAGCGTCCTGAAATATTACCTGGCAACACTTTGTAAAGTGTCATCTGTAAGTAATGTATGTGTCATTCATTTATAAAGAATTAATATAATTTTTGAACAAGGAGCCTGACTACCTATGGGCAAGTTAAAAGCTGTGTACAGCCCTGTGCATACCCTAAGTAATTACGATTCATATTAACATTGTAGAAGTTTTATTACACACACACACACACACACACACACATATATATATATATATATATATATATATATATATATATATATATATACTGAAACACTAGCTTATTGTACAAGTCGATGTTGAAGCTATGATATAAGACAGCAGTGTTACCAAAGTCATAATAACACTGGTTTCTTGTACATGTCAGTGTTAAAACTATGATATAACAAAAGGCTTTTATAAGACAGTAGTTTTAACAAACTCATAACACTATCTTCTTGAACATGTCAATATTGAATTGATGATATAAGACAATGATATAAAACAGTAGTTTTAACAGAGTCATAACACTAGCTTCTTGCACATGTCAGTGTTGAAACTATGATATAACACAAGGCTTTTATAAAACAATAGTTTTACCAAATTCATAATACTAGCTTCTTGTACATGTCAGTGATATAACACAAGGCTTTTATAAGACAGTAGTTTTACCAAACACATAACACTAGTTTCTTGAACAAGCTATGGCTAGTCAGTGTTGAACCTATAGTATAAGACAAAGCTTTTATAAGACAATAGTTTTATCAATTCCATTACATAACAATACCTTCTTGAACATGTCAATGTTGAAGCTATAAGACAAGGCTTTTAATAAGAATATAGTTTTACCATACTCATTACATAACACTAACTTCTATGTTAGAAGACAAAGTTTTTCTAATGCAGTATAGTGTCACCTCACTTATAATACAATACTGGCTTTGTGAAATCAAAACTTGGGTAAACAAAATGGAATTATAATTAATGAAACCTTTAATGTAAAGGTTTAATACTGTACTAAATTAAAGTTATTACTATACTGCAGCACTGAATTATTTGAAGCAGTAAACTATTAATCATGCACATCAGTTTAAAATACACTGGTCAAAGGCTTTAAACTAAACAAATCTCTAGAAATATGTCTGCAGATATGTTTTCAGTACTTTCTTGTATGCTTCATTTGATCTTAGGTATCAGCACTGAATATATACGGATGTCTATATTCAGTGGCATCAGTTAAAAACAAGTTACAAACTTCTGAATTAATGTTAAACAGAGGACATTTATGTTCATTGTTAGAGCCTATTTGAGCTAATTGTCTTCTACTTTTTAAACAAATATATTTTTAAATGTTAAAACATTTTGTATTATATTTTTAAGACTCTTGTGTATTGAATTAGACAAGATTCACTGTTACTATTTTAGTATATTATCATATTATTGTAATGAATAATTTGAATTATTATTGTAATAATGAATTTATTGTATTATTGCGTAAATGATTAATAATAGTATTAAAATTAAACACAAACACACACACAATATATATATATATATATGTGTGTGTGTGTTGTTTATATCAAAACTTTGTAAACATGTTTTCAAAGTAATTATATAGGGTGGTCCACGGGAAACGGATATTTTTGAATCGCGTTGTACTCAACGACTAGTTAAAGAGGAGACCAGCAGTGGACATCACTCAACTCCCCATTTCATGCCATTTAGTCGCCAATATGCCACTGTGGACCAAAGATCATCGCGTGTTTGCGTACCATACTTTTGTAAAAAGTGGTGAGTCCGTGGCTGAAACTCAAAAATACTTCAGGCATCACTTTCATATCGGGCGCTATGGTGAAATACCGAGTCGCAATACCATTTTAAGGGGGGGTGAATGCATTCAGATCTAAGGGATTTGTTATGAAAACAAAGCCACTTGGCCCCACTCACTCTGGATAGAGTGAGAGAGGCGATTCAGTACAGTCCCAGCCATTCTGCTAGACATCACGCTACAGAACTTTGACTGAATAAGAGCACTGTAAAGCGTATCAACACAAGGATTTAGGGTTACACCCATATAAAATTATAATTGTACAGAATTTAAATGCTGTAGATCATCAATAACATCTTACATTTGCTGAGACAGTGTTAAACATGTTTGAAGAGAAAGAGGAACTGACAATTTTGATGAGTGATGAAGCTGATTTCCATTTAAAAGGGGTTGTTAATAAGCAGAAATATTGTTATTGGGCTTTGGAAAATCCTCATATGCTACAGCAGAGACCATTACACAGTCCAAAAGTGACCATTTGGTGCTGTGTAGGAAAGTGTGGGGTTTTTGGACCGTTTTTTTTTTTAAGAGAATGAAATTACTGTGACTGTGACATCTAATCGATATGTGAATATGATAACAAACACTTTTAGCCCAAAACTTGAAAGATGAGAAATCAATATGGATCACGTATGGTACCAGCAAGACGGAGCTACTGCTCATATGGCCCGAGTTTCTGTGGCTGCAGTTTGAGAGTTGTTCACAGAGCAAGTGATCTCACGGTTTGGTGAAGTTGCGTAGCCTTCACGCTCATCCGACCTTTCTATGTGTGATTTCTTCCTGTGGAAAAACCATTTACTCTGGAAGAATTGAAGGCTGCAATAAGAAATCAAACTGAGCTAATCAACGAAGAATTATTGGGCAAAGTTGAAGCAAATTTTCGAGAAAGACTGGAGATGTGTGTTTGTCACAACGGCCGTCATTTGGGTGATGTAATTTTTAAAAATTGAAGTAATGTAACTTTTCTTTTAAATGGCACAACTTTACCTTCATTTCTGCATAAATAAAAATTATCTGTGTTTAGAACTAACGGAGCAGTGATTTTTTCAAAGCCATCTTTTTTTCCATGGACCACCCTGTATATTCAGCAAAGATATCATTAACAAGAGCTTTGCTTCTGTCTGTAATATCCTGAGTTCCACACGTGTACCTTTTTGTAATCTTTGATGTGGAAGTACAAAGGTATGTCAGCACTCTAGTGTTTGAAATTTGTTCTAATTTTAATTTAATTTGACACAGTAATTGATTGTGATCAGTAGGTTGGATAAATTTGTTAAGAGCAAAATATGTTTAATATTTTCAACATGGTAACCATTCCATATCTTATAAAATCATAACTTTTTTATTTTATCCATTTTTGAACATTTTATATTCAGGTCATTATCAGCATTAAAGTGTGGAAAAATTAGCATTTTTGATTTTCAAATTCGATTAAAAGTACAGAAATGAATCTGATGGCAATTTGGGTTCATTATGTATTTTATTTATTGTATTTGAAAGTTTAAAAAGCTACTTTAATGCTCATTGCAATGGTGAAAATAGGTTTTCAGAAAATTAAAGTTAAAAAAATTATTGTTAGAAAATTACTTCCATCAGGTCATTAAGAAAGCTTTGTGCCATGATTATATTTTACTGAGTAAATAAAATTAATATTTATTAAATATAAAATAGGCAGTAAGATATTTAGACCTACTATAAATATTATTTTCTATCAATTTCTTATATAAATTTTTATTAATTTTATCAAACACAAACAAGCTATTTTATGTTAATATTGCTTAATAACATAATCAAAAAATAAATTATAATTCCTAACATTTTCATACTCTAAACAATTATGAACTTTTGGAAACTTTTTATCTCTAGAAAATTACTAGACCATAACTTCAAAATGTCATTTCATATTATTTTATAGAATAGCTGAAAATATATACAATTTTAATAATTTATGATACTTTAGGTGGTAAATAAGTACCTCGTTGTTTATTTAAAATGGCAAAAATATGAATATATATATATATATATATATATATATATATATATATATATATAAAATTTTCAATTTGGAGGAGTAATATTGAGACTCCTAACACTTAAGTTCACTGAAATCATTTTAAAGATTATGAGTGATTTAGGTGCTACATTTGTTGTTCAATTTTAAAAGTTGTTGTGAGTTATTTCTTACAAATATAAATGAGTCATATTAATCGACTTTTTTATAAATGTACCATATATTTATAAATTTTATTTTGTTTAAAAAGAATCTATTGGAATCAGCTTAGTAATAGTGTAGTTATCTAGAATTTTAAGAATGTAAAATTATTATTATTAAATTTTAAAACAAGTTTGACCAAATTAGACTAGAAGTGAATTATATTATAGAATATATTATTTTATTACCTAGTATCATAATTGCTATAAAGTAACATATAAAATGGTGCTGGAACATAGCTTATTGTATACGATGATTCAAGAAAATGGTTATTGACTTAATGGCAAAATATTTTTTGTATTTTTAGATGTGTTGAAACAAATTTGAAACTTAATGAAAAAAAAAAAGTCTTAATGGACCTAACTTTTCTACTTGGTCCTTTCAAATAAACTTTTATTAGCCTTTTTTAATTTCACTCGGTAAAAATAAGATTAACTGTGTACAAAATTTGGTTCAAATATAAAATTTACAAAGATGAGTGTTGTGAACATGATCTCTTTAAGAAAGTTGTGGAAACTATTGCTGTACTAAGCAAAAAACTACCAGTGGAGAAAACATGGTCTAAACATTATGCTTATACAGAAATATTTATAATTCAGTGTTAGATTATAAATTTAAAACTGAATTCTTAATTAATCTTATTTTAAAACAAAAAGTCTTGTTCTGCTAAATCACCCTTTAAGTTTGATTATACAGAACTAAGCACAGATCTAATGTCAGCACTGTCACTTATTTGTAATTAATTTTTAATTGTATAAATAAAACCATAAAGCAACTACCGCTTTTATATTATTAAAAAATTACCCTTAAAAAGTGATTAAGAAAATAGGATAACAATCGTTTGTATTGTTTTTTTATATCTGCCACTGTCATAAGAATTTACAAAGTGATTGTTTCTACACAGAAAATATATTTTCATTCCTATTACATATTCATAATTAACTAGTAAAACCCCGATTATCTGTCACCCTTGGGGAAATGCGGCATGCACAAATAGTCTAATAATAAGAGGAGCAAAAAAGACTTTATTAAAACAAACAAAAACTCAGTTATATTTAAGTTTATAAAACAACTGCTTGTTATGAATTGGATGAAAAATATTTTAAAAAATACAGTACCTACAATAAAGTAATCTCTTGGGAGCCTAATTCTAATACTATGAAGTAACCATACTGTCAAAACATAAACAATGAACTGGTTTGGTCAGTATGGATACTGTTGTTCTTACTGAGGGTGACAAATACTCAGAGGATGAACATGCCCTGTATTAACTACCCAACAGTTATTGCTAGTGATGTGGAAGCGCTAACTGGAGAAATAAAAAAGAGTATGGACGAGAGATTTAAAACATACTCTGAATAAAAAATGCAAGTGTTGGAAGGCAATTTACTTCATTCGTTTATTGTATTAAAAAATTGCCATTTTCACGATAAAATATAAAGACATTTCCAATCGTACAGAGCCAAATATAAAACTACAATGCCCTTGACTACATTTGAGCAATATTTATTTAAATACTTTCACCTTTTTTGAACCCATACAGTACAGTATTTATACAATACTTTTTTTATTAGGCTTGTCGGACCCATTGAGTGCATTGGACTCAACTTCAAGTACCATTGGGTAACAAAAATATTAAAAAGTATTAAAAACATAACCTGTGACTGTGATAACCATTAAAATGTTGATTTTGAGTAAGATGCAATTTCCTGTCGGCTACTTAGGCTTACTACTCTGAAGTCATCACAGAAACCAGAAGAGACTAGAGAGCACTGAAATGATGGTTCCTGTTTCTAATCTACTACTTTGTTTAAACCATTATGTTCAGAGAAAATTATATATAAGTAATATTTATAATACATATAACCAAATTTAGGTAAATTGACGTAACAAGAAACTCTTTTATTAAATTTAATCTCATATAATTACCTAGCCATTTTTACTGTGAACTCTTATGAATCGACTACTCATTGAAAATGTCATTAAAAATTGAAATTAAATAAGCTGTCATTTATTTTGTTGTGACAGCTACTCACAATCATGTACCTTAAATTAAAGAGTTTACAAAGGACAAATATTTATAAAGTGTATTTAAGATCACATAAAGGAAACGATACCTTTCTTTATGTGTGAAGAATTTATTATTTTTTTATTATATTTTTATTTTTATAGCTCGACTATACTTAGGTCTTTCTCCAAAATTCCCGAATGAGCATTTCCCTTCTGAGTATGACAGATGGAACTTACTCATCATCTAGAAAAAACAGTGCACATTATGCCAAAAGAAGTTGCCCTTAAAAATAGTTGGGATTCTAACCCATGGCTTTTATGCACTACTCTATCTTTCTGAAATCTCATTCCAAACTTGTTTTAAACTTGAATGAGTCCTAGTTGATACAGTATCTCAGTGGAAAAACATCAGTACATAAAACCAAAAATCTTGATCTTGATTGACATTTTCTCAATTTTAATTTGTTTCCCATACATTTATATGTAATAGCTTTAAATTATAAAACTTAAAATTTTATATTCTAAAATCGGTGAAGAAACAGAAATGATAAAATAAACAGGGTAAGTGGCATGCTCCTTTGTTTGCACAGTTACCCCTGTACTGCATGAACGTTTGGCCTATCTTTCACTTAGTGTGGCAAGTTTAACACTGTTTGTGGTTTCACATGTAACTGTATTTTTAGAGAATAGAATTAGTATGTAATATTATTATTAGTTGAGAATGAATTTGTACTTAACACTTGAAAAGTAAATACAAATTTCAACATTAATGTAAAATACTCTATATACTGAAAACATATAAAAATGTATTTATATAAACTATATGGTACTTAGTTTAGTTTATAGTTGGTCAAATGGTTACTTCAAAAAGAAAATAATTTGCTGTGGTTTAACTTGTAAGTTTTTTCCAAGTTACTATTTTATTGTGTTACATTTATAAAAACTTTTAATATTGCAGTAATAGATATGTTTCACTAATAAATATTCACTTTGGGGTTGATTTGACTTTTTTTTAATTTTACATTTAAAAAATTGTCAAGGACTGAGAAAAGTTTAAAACCACTCATTTTTGTATAAACGGAAACATTTTTTAAAATCGTTTAACCTCTGCAATATTTGAATGGGACACGTGAATTATAATCATTCTCACCCTATAAATAAAAATTCATTTTTCTCAGCAATGTTTTTTATTCTTTTCATAAATAAAATATTTGAAAGGCCTAAAGCTCAAAAGGTGTAAGAGATAAAATCTTACTTTTGAGAAAAATGAGCTAAACGTTTAGTAAAAATAACAAATTTGGAAGACAGTTATATAATGTCTTCCATGAATATTCTTATTGCACAAATCTGAAACCATATAATTTATATAAATTATGAAATATATGATGCATTACATTCTGAAATATATTTTTTTTTAGTACAATAATTATTAGAATCAATATTTTTGACTTAAATAATAAAAAAAATCATTACAAATAATAATTTTGAATAATTATATATTTTTTTAGTCCATTTAATTTTACAAGAAAATTTAAAACTGTTTATAGTAGACACAGTAAAGGGAAACAATATTAGAAATAATAATAATAATAAATATAATAACAATAAAATATAAATAATAATAATTCAAATAAAGACAAAAAAATTGGCATTTGGAAAACTGGCTAACAGAAGTGAAAATATAAAAATTGAAATAATCAGTGTTCATTATTGGTTTGTATAAACGACTGATATTAAAGAAAATTGACAGTTAACTACATTTTACAAATACAAAGCATTAGTGTTGTCCAATATATCCAACTGTTATTGCTTTAATAATTGTTATGACTGGGATAGAATGTAGTATAATGGTATTCATTAATAATTTAAATATTTAATAGTGAACTTATTTATATAGCCTACAATGTGCAAAATATATTTAACTCAAAGCACACTAAATATATTGTGCTAGGTCAGGTGTTAGTTATAGATAGATAAGTATAATGGTGTTAATTATAATTTAAATATTTATCATTGAACATATATATATATATATATATATATATATATATATATATATATAATTTTAAACAAATAATTATCAACAATGTTTAGTTAGTAGTGGGTTTTTAACTCATGTCTCTTAGTTTCATAATCATAAATCACAGCACTAATTCAAGGAAGCACATGAAAGATATCAGCTCACTTGTAGACTTAAATTCATTTCAAGAATACTAATAATTTGTAATGGCAAGCATGTTGTGATATTTTATATGTATTTGTGCTATTACAAGTTTGTATTTACCTTCATGCAGAAAGTGCTAGGCTAGCACTTAAAAATTCTCACTTTGGAAATTATTCAAACAGCTGATTTGTATTAATTAATGCTTATAATTAATTATTCATCTATGTTTCACTCACTTTGTCAGGTTCACCATATTCAATATCTTTCAAATTAAAGATCCACCTGTTGTCTTGTACAACTTCCTGATGGAGAATATTATTGTAAAATTGGTAATGCACTGATGGCACGAAATTTTTGTGCAAGTTTTTCAAATACTTAATTTTTGGTCATTTCTCATTTGATATCAGTTACTGTATTATTTTGGCTCATAACCCAGATTGACACAATAAAAACAATATTTTTGATAATTCTTATAACTGCGTGGAGTTCTTGTAATTTTAAATGGAGCCACTGCATAACTCATTGATAAGGAAATACTTTTCAGACCATTTAGAGTACATAATAAAATCCTCTTTATCATTCATTTCTTACTGGTTTTTATTACAATGCTCTTCCCATCTTGGGGTATACAAATTTGTCTGTCACTAGTTTTTTGTTTTTTTTACTTTCTAGTAAAACAAAACTTTGATTACACTCCATACAGAAGTTGCTAAAAGTGAAAAAAATATGTAAAACTTGTTTTAATGAGCTTGGAAGTGATTTTATGAACTCTAGCAGCCTCGCTCTAGATGCTTGGCTCTCATTTTACATAAACATACTTGCATATCTATTGCAAAAATTATGGATACAAATTTATTTGTCCAAAGTTATCAGGAATAATAAGCTCTTGAGGTACTTTAAAGTTGTAGTCCTTTTTGTTTCTGTTTATAGAGATACTTCCTTAAATTCAGGTTGCAATACACGGAATTGCCATTTCTGAAATGAGCAATAATCTGTTAATTTTTGTTACAAAAGTTATTTATTGCCAATAAAAGATACAATATACTTTGCTAATTTAGAATTATTGTGTATAGCAAGTAATTGTGTATACTGCCATTTAGATGTTTGATATTTTTTAGGACACAAGTTCTAAGTCTTTCTAATAAGCCTTATGAGAAAGAATTTGAACTTGTGTCCTAAAAAATGGCTTATATTCTTACTTGGCTGATATATTCTTACAATCAGATTTTGGACAATTTCTTCTATTGCTTGTCGAATTTCAACAATTTGTCCTTAAAGGTCTATGGATTTTTTTTTCTTAAACATGAGCTTTGAGGAATCAAATCAAAGAAAAATTTGCACATGCAAAATTAGGTAAACAAGAAGACCATGGAACTGAATCGTGAATGTGGTCAGTGAACAAGGCTTGAACAACATAAATTGAGTTTCTTGAGGTGTAGTTTTTTTTTTTTAAACCTTATGGTATGTTTTCATAACTTTTTCCATCTGAAATGCAGCGATTCATCACAAAAGCATGTTATAAGTAGGAATATCACCATGATGCCCAATGTGGTGATTTTCAATTTGGATTCTTTTTCAACAAGTTTAAATTGGTATTGAAATTGTTCTGGCATTTTATTAACTGACTTCCTGTCTTTATGTCATTTTGTCTACCCTGACATCTTGACCATTGAATGGTTTTTCTATGCCACTATTGCAAATGGCATTGCTTCAAGAGTTGAATAACCTTTCTATCTCTCATATATTCCAAGTACAGTCTTAAAAATGTTTGTTGCATTACACCAGTTATAATCCGTTAAATTCAATGTTTACTGTAGATTGTGTTTGTATAATATTTATTGAAAACTGAATTAATTAATTTTATAGCCTGCAATTTGTAGATTGGAACAACATTTTTTAATAATTTAAAAACTATTATTAGTAACAATACAAATTATTGTTAAGCTTATTTTGATTACATATGAATATACATGTTATAATACTTTTAATAACAAATATTTTATTTTTATTTTCACTTGCATAACATATGAGAGGATTAAAAAATAATAAAAATAAATAGTATTTTGAAGGATAACTTTGTGTACAGTTTGCAAATAAAATAAAATAATTACAATATAAGAACTAACATGACCAAGCTACTTATGAAGATTTATTGTTACCATTTATAATTTGTTGTATCTAAATTTAAGAATATAGTATCAAAATGTTTAAAAAATGTCGAAGGTTATATTACACTTCTGTGGAAATTTTATTAAAAAAAAAAATGTTTGGTTTGCAAATACATTACAATTTGTGATAGCACTGTTGTTGAAATATCACAAAACTACTATAACTTGTTGATGGATAGTTTTATTAAGTTTACAAGTATAGAAGGCATGATAAGCAAAGTTACAATGCATATTTTTTAACATATAGTAGGATCGTATATCTAAAATTGGAGTAGTTGATAGTCTGCTAATGCATTAATGTTTAATGGGACAAAGAGAAGGAGAGGGACTTCTCCTTCTAGGAAAATAAAATTATAAAAACTATAGAATATTCAGTAATCTTGTAAGATTTCGATATACATATAGACACTATACAAAACAAAATAAAAGTGTATGATCAGTGTTTTAAATAACAAACCTTTGAAAGAAATTCATTTATTACCAATGATACAAGATTATTTCCTTTAAGAAAATATGTAATTTTGTGTTTTTTTAAATTAGCACTTATTTTGACATATTAGTACTTTCAAGTTTTACATTTTTTTAAATATATAGGCCTAGTTTCAAACATTAACTGAACCTCTCCTTATTTAAAAAAAAAACTTTTTTACTGTTAAGTATTTTTTTAAATTTTAATATGTGTTTATTACTATATTTAGTTTTTCAATTGTTCAGATTTCCAGCTGACTTATTTATTCAAAAAACATTCTTATCCTTCTGTGAAATTTTGTACAGTACATTCACAAAACAAAATAACCAATTAAACTTATAAAAACATTTTCATACTAATACTAATTTGGCCTTTAAGTATATTTACTACAAAAATAAAATTTTTATTTTAAAAAAATAATAATGTAATTTTAATAGTCAAACTTGATGAAGAATGCATTTAAAAGTATTTTAACATTTTGCAGTTGGACTTTCTCTAAATTGATATTAATTAATTAATTATTATTATTATCATAATCATCATCATCATTATCATTGTTGTTCTTGTTATCGTTATCATAACAATAATAATAATAATAATTTTTATTATTATTATTATTTATTAAAAACAGAATTATATTTTCCTGTTGTTAACATACTAAGTTAACATACTAAGTAAGTTGTTAAGCAAATTTGATGTTAACTGAGACAATTGTTGCAATGCTTACTGAATTTATTAACAATGAATTAATTTTATTAATAAATGATATAAACTTGACTTTTTGTGAGTTGTATTTTTCTGAACATATAAATGAATCACCATTAGGCTAGATATAATATTATTTTATTGTTAGGTAGGTATGTATTTCTCACTGTTGATTTGGGCTGATTTTTGTTTTATCATTTCATGTTCATGAAATGCTTAAAACGATTTATATCCATACATATATAAAGTGGTTTTGTTGTTTTCAACTATAGTTTTTAAAATATTTTTCCACTGAAAATAAATAAATAAAAATTAATTAATTAATCATTCAGCTCCACAAGAACGTTTTTTGCACTACAGATTTATTCGGCAAAAAATAAAATTATTTGTATTATTTTTTCTCAATCAATAAACGCTTTTTTTTTGTCTTACCTGTAGATAGAAGAACACAGATTGGAAATAAAAGCAGAGAGCAAGGTTGGGTCAATGGATAATGTAAAACACAAGCCAGGAGGTGGTGAGAAGAAGATATTTGATGATAAAGAATACATTAAACAGATGAGTTCAGTGACAAGCAAAGCTGGAAGTGAAGGTGTTGCTTCGGGCACTCAGGTGGGACACAAGATCTCGCATTTTATTATCAGGCGAGCTAGAAACCGTACAAGCCATACTTGCATTTTTTTAAATTAGAGAACTTAGTATAAACATTTTAATAATTTTACAAGTAAGTGTTCATGAGAAACATATACTGTTTTTGTTTCTTTTTCATAAATTACTTTTTATAGTTTGATGAAATGTATTTTACAGTTACACATATTAATTATTTTTTATATAATAAAATGAATATTTCACATGATACAAAAGACGTTATAACAATTTCTTGTAAATGTTTATTGTATTTTTTTAATATAAAATCTAATAAGGTATTTATATGGCTTATTTAAAAGCTAAGTATACAGGTTTATTTTGTAAAACTTAAATTATTATACAGAATTTTTAATAAAAACTTAAATTTACTAGGTTTGCAGGATTCAAAATATTCTGATTATGACGAGTGATTTATACTTCAATTCTTTTGTTGTTCAAAATTTAAATCAAGAAAAATATTAAATACAGTAATTTAATAATGAACACAGAGACCAGTCACAACTAAAAATAATAAATATTTTTCTAACGTATTAAAAAGATATCTAGAATACATTTAACAATTTTTTTTTCTTTGAAAGTAATTAATATACATTAACACATGAATGCTACATGATCTGTTAACTTCTCTCCAAGATATTGACTGTTTTCAAAAAGTTTATTAAGTTGTTTTTAAGGTTTTGTGTAGACCTCTCCCTCCACAAGAAAATCTCTTAAATATTTTCTTGTCAAAATTTATTATTTTTCTTAAGTTATTTTGTGATAGGTTCCCTAATAACTGAAAGTTAAAGATTGATTCCATGAAGTGCAAAAATTACTCAAAATTTTGGGTTCTTCTGTCAGAAGTAGGTAGGTGCTGTAAGTAGTAAGCTTTACGTCGTAACTTACTTTACTGAACCTGATTAGTACCCATGTTTTAGAGATAATGACCTTACACACTTTGAATCCAAAATAAGATTGTTTTGGTAACAAATTACGTTTTATCACATGTATTGAATATTTGCTATTTAGTTTAAAATACTTATGAAAGTAACTGTAAGATATGAAAACTACTTTTTGAATGTGCAACGTTTTTTAATTTAATTTGTTGTATCTAGCGCCCAGCTCAGTGACTCTGACCTAGCCTTTGGTATGTCAAAACATAAAGTTAACAAAAGTTAGACACTAAGATTAGACAGATCACTGCTTTAGGTTCGGATACAAGTTACTAAACAGTAGGCCTAGGTCACAAAGTATATTGAAGTGCACATAAAGAAATAGTCGTACAATAGTAGATGCAATTAGATGATTAGGATGAGCTACTTCTCAACATCAAACCACACACACACACACACAACATATATTTATAAGTAAAAGGTGTTGCTTTGGGCACTCACATGAGAAATAAGATCTCACATTTTATTGTCAGGCAAGTTAGAAACCGTACAAGCCATACTTGCATTTCTTTACTAAAACATAAATTTTATTTATTAGAGTTTACATATTTAATAAATTCATATTCCATGTTATTTGTAGAAAATGGACTACTTGAGTATCAAATGTTTAATGCTGAATCAGAGATGTTAGGCTGACAAAATAATCTTTCTTTTGTTTTGTAAGACAATAAAAAAAAATCGCCATATTAGGTATGTTCAAATTCCGCTTAAAACAATGAATATACTTTACAAAAATATTTTATTACATGAAAATATGCAAGTATAATTAATTCTAAACCACAAACTTTAATATTAAGTTAGTAGTTAACACGAGTACCATAATAATAAGCTAAGCATTGAAGTAGTAATTATGTGAAAACCTTTCTGCCTGTCTGTAAAGGAAGGTAAGTACAATAGAAATACATTCATAATTGTGCAGTAAAATTCCAACAATATCTTGTTTTATGGTTTTGTTATACATTTTTTTTCAATTCATCTTACTAGTACTTTTTTCAAAAGCCAATCATATGCATTTTTGTTATACTGTACAGCCAATGACTTGTCCAAAATTGATCTTTTGCAAGGAAAATCCTATATGACCAAAATTTCTATTCAAATTAGGCCTATTTTATCTTGATTGTTTAAAACCAGATTAAATCTTATTGTGCTTCTGTATTTACAAACCAGTTTAATTTAAACTGCTAAATAATATATTTTAAGGAATATTCTTTCTTGTACAATATTTTACGTGTATTCAGTAAAAAACCAATAGTTATTAAATAACCGGTATCAAATTATTATTTATTCTTCTTTACCTGTATCAAATTATAAATTTCTAAAAGAAACATTTAAAACCTATTTTTATATGAATCGTTTACAATGTATAATTGCATATCTTACTAGAAAAGTTCAGTATTAAAGTGACACATAAATATTTGTAAACTTTTGAGCATAAATATTTTGTAAACTGTTGTTATATCACTTGGTGGGAAGTGATATTTTTAAAATCAAAAATAAATTCACCATTATAATATTCACTGTTATTTTCAAATTTTTAAAACAGAAATGTGATAATAATTACTTCTATAAATTCAAAATAAAAGATCAGTTTGAACAATGTAATGACAGTTTAGCTGTGGTAAATGCAATTAGTTAGATTTTAAAAATAAAATTTTATTTATATTGTTATAATACTATACATTATACAGATATTTGGATTTTTGCTGTATTTTAAAATTATTCCAATTTTATTATTTTTATAATATAAATAAATAAAATAAGTTTATGATTATGCAGTGTAGCTTTAGAATCTTCTCCTACAAACATCATTTCACAGTTTTTTTCATTTTGAACAAAATGACACTTGAACATCATTACACATTTTGTGGTGCGTTAAAAATATTTTGTTGCCATATGAGTTTCTTATTTTCCAAATAGTCTCAAACCATTTTTCTAAATAATGTAAGTGAAACTTGTAAAGTGTAAACAGTTTGTTTATATTTCATTCAGGTAATTACAAATATTTAATATTCAATACATAATAACTATCGGTTCAGAAGTAGGTTACTTAAAAATGTCATGTTAATAATCAAACGGGACATATTTATGCCACAAAACTTAACATTAACAAAAAAAAAAAACATTTTAAACACATAACAAAATTATAGCAATATTTTTAAAAACTCCAATTTAAAGCACAAATGATTACACAAACCTAATTTGGTCCTAAATCAATATGATAGAAACTGTGTAAAACATGTGTGGAGGAATGAGATTTTAAGGTCACTCTGACTCAGAAATGCTTATTGACTTGCGCATCTATACTTCACCCCATGCATCTTGTTATTTAGTGTTGTTAGTTGTGCTTGGCGTTGCAGATTAGTTCAATGTTGTAGCTCAGTGTTTCACTGCTTTGCTTGTTTCACAGAGTCCGCTTCACATGTCCCGCTCGCAGGAACTGTCAGCTGATGTCAGCTAAGTGCTACGCTCGCTACGCAGACACCGTCCAGTCCTCAATTACTTTATGCACCTAGACTATGTGTTAGTTTAAAGGTGGAATACTTCCTGTTTAATTAATTAATAGTTTTGTTTGTTACCATTATAACCTTACATTTTATCTAAAATATGTGTAAACTTTTAAAATAACAGTGTGTAAATAACAGGATTCATATCTTGTCACACTGATCTGAAGTAATCTTTTGTGAAATAGTATCTTACAAAACTTATTACATCGAGCACATTTTTAAAGTATTAACAGGTAGGCACAAAATTTAAAAACATTTCTTTAGATTAAATTGAATACAAGTATTTTAAATGCAATACAAACAGATTACAATTCCCTTTCTTAAAAAATGCATACATTTTTAGTTACATGAAAATGGATGTATTGACAACATTAAATTTGTATTTGTTTAATATCATTAAAGTTCTAAAAAATCCTACAAAATTATATAGTACACATCCAAATTTCTGTTAAAATTACAATTTTTGTTAATTTTGGTGTTAATTATATTATATAGGATAAAAGTGCATTTATATAATGGCGACTGCAACCATCAGACTGTATTTTTATATTTTTAATAAAAACAATTAGGCATAAAGTAGTTGACGACTAGGTCCTATAGCAGAAGACGCAGCACCAAACCAAATAACTTTGATATGCAGCGTTATTCTTTGATATTTATCTTTTTTATTTGTAATTAATAATTGTACAGAGTATGCGCAAATTTAAATAATGTTAAACACTGTAAGTTATTTTTCAAATTGTTTTTATTTGATTTTTAGCATCGTTAATCACAGCTTCGTAGTTCCCCGCTGTATTACATTTTGTTTAATTGCTCTAATTAATTGGTTTTTTTGCTTAAAAAATACTACTTGTTAGGATAATATTTTTCAATAGCAAAATTTGTGTACATTAAAATAATTCATTAATATCGCAATAAATGTTATTATATTCAAATGACTTTTTTATTTATAAAACTTTTGAAAAATGGTTCTTTTTTTATAAAAAGGTGTATTATGAATAATTTCAACAAAATCGTCTTATATATGTGTAAGAAATCTATTACAGTATTACCAAGTTGGGTATTCTACTGACACATACAGTTCAGTTTTGTCAATTGTGCCATTGGAAAGGAGAAAATAATGTGATAAAATTTAAATGCAACTACATCTGAGTAGCCGAAATATGCAAAGAAACTCTTTTGTTATGTTTACTTATAATTTTGAAATCTCACCTGCACAGGATATCAACATTTTGTTAACATTTAATAACATACTCAGTTAAAATATTATCTTCCAGTAATTAATTGACATTCATTTTTAATTACCATTATAATTCCCAAATTATTTAATTTATCCAAAAACTGCTTCTAAAGTTTGTATTACAATTATTTATATTATATGTCAAATATTAGTGTATGAGATCTAGTGAATTATCAATTTTAATTTTTAACCAGTTGCAAATACTGTATTATAATTTTAAAGTTTAGAAAAGAACAAAATGATTTCACAATAATTGTTTATGTAACATTGTAGTTACATAACATTGCTGTCCAAATAAGATCGGCCTATAAAATTACATATGACAGAGAAGATACAAACCACTCTATAGAACAGGTTTTGATTTTGATAATTGGGACAATGCTGATTTTGATAATTTATTATTTAAGGGTCTGCTACAGAAACTAATACATGTTTATATTTTGGAGCCAAAACTAAGAAACACTACCACATATCACAAAAGTGATAGTTAGTTGGGTGTAAAAGTGGAGTGGGAGGAGTGTAATATAAAAATAGAAGAAGAGAATGTCCATCAAGACAGTCCATGAGACAGTCCATCAAGGCAAATATCACTTTTAGTACTTTACCAACGTTACTTTTTACAATGTTGGATTTGGCATACTGATATTGATTGAACTAATACCCATACATACATGTGTATGTGTGTGTGTATATATATATTAATAATAAGAACAACGTTTTATTCACCACACAAAAAATAACATGCATACTTCTTACAAGCATTTCAAGGGGCAGTGTCTCATAGACTGCTATTTGGTACACTTTTTGCAAACTTACACATCTATTTGCATATTATATCTATTGCATCAATATCCATTCTCTTTTTAATATTAATTTAAATTGTTATAATTTATATATAACATTTATAACATAAATGCAATTTATATCATAAATTGCAACCATACCAAAAACCACCGAAAACAATCATTATCACTATTATTAATAAATAAATTAATAATAATTATTATAATTTCAGTCCATTACAATCACACCATACCTGCTGAACATGTCAAACCAGGTAACCTAATCCTTTCCATTTAAAATACCCATTAATATTTTTCTTGAAAGTTTTACTTTTTTTTGAAAAACCATTTTCTAAAAATTCACAAAATTTGACACCTTGCCACGAAGTGAATGACGTCTTCTTGTTTTCAGATTATGTAAAGAGCAGTTAAAAATTGCCTACTCCACCCAAGTCCTATGATATAAGTTATTCTATCTTATATTTTCATATAGTTTTGATAATTTTTATATTTCAGTGTAGATAAAATCAGTTACCCAAATTCAGAGTATAGTAAATGTGAACTACTAACTGTCCAGACATTATCTTGTTTGCTTGCTTGCATATAACTTCCACCAAAGTAAATATTTGACCTTGCCATTCTTCAGAGCCTGTAATTGCCTTGGCAAGAAACACTGAATATTTATCTGCTAAAATTTTGATATTCCTTATACCAGAAAAGGTTTTTATTTCTCTTGTTTGGAGAAAAAAATTAGGCAACCTATCATTTTACATTTTTGGAGCTTTTTATACATAATTTAAAAGTAAAAAGAAACAATTTATCTAAATCTAATTCCATATACAAAACACAGTAATACAATTTGGTGTATTATCCAGTAATTGAAATGCACGTTTAACAAAACTATCTCAAATTTGCTCAACTTGTTCGTATTGATTAAAGCCCCAGACTTGTGCAGCATAACACATTAGTGATCTCTGTACCACATTAAAACAAGACCATTTCGGTTTTAATTGAACCTGTTTGTTTCCTATCAAACTATGCCACACACAGTTAATTGTATTCTTAGCTGCTGTTGCTAGTTTTTACGATATATGTGTTTGCAAAGACAAGAATGGGTTAAAGTTACGCCCAAGTATTTGTAATTGTTAAGACATTCTGTCTGTGTTTCTGTATAGAACCAGCCATCCCTAATGCCCAACTTTCCTATCTAAAAACGATTATTTTATGCTTGTCTAAATTAATTATTAAGTTCCAAGTGTTACAATACACCTGCAAGTTTCCACCATTTCCTGCAATCCCACCATGTGTGTGTGTGTGTGTGTGTGTGTGTGTGTGTGTGTGTGTGTGTGTGTGTGTGTGTGTGTGTGTGTGTGTGTGTGTGTGTGTGTGTGTGTGTGTGTGTGTGTGTGTGTGTGTGTGTGTGTGTGTGTGTGTGTGTGTGTGTGTGTGTGTGTGTGTGTGTGTGTGTGTGTGTGTGTGTGTGTGTGTGTGTGTGTGTGTGTGTGTGTGTGTGTGTGTGTGTGTGTGTGTGTGTGTGTGTGTGTGTGTGTGTGTGTGTGTACACACACACACACACACACACACACACACACACACACACACACTTGATTTAAGTCTGGAGTTACATTTTGAATTTAAAAAAATTATAAATTATGCAAGAAAATGCACAGACTATTTATACACCAACATATTTATACACCGACATATGTTATACAAACAAAAAAAGACTCAGATATGTAATTTTTAAGCTATTTGTACAAAATAAATGCATTTTGTTATGCATCAATATATTATAATGCACAAGCTTCCAGCAAAAATTGAAAAATCAGTAAATTTAAGAAATGTTTTTTAAGAATTTGTGTTCTAAAAATTATTATTACATTTTGGTAATTTTTAAAGATTCGTATTTCCTATTGGGTAATTAATCTTCTTTCAGAAATTAGGATTGAGGGTTGCAATAAGAAAATAAATTGAAACAAAATTTAAAAAAACTAAAAGTCTGTAGTTGCAGCAAAAATTTCTAAATCTAATTTTGTGAACCTAGTATTTTTAAATTGCTTTTTTCCTTTTTTTTATTTTGCCTTTAACTCTGTAACCAGCTATTTTTGAGCTTTTTATAGTAATTCCAAGAATAAGTATGATTCAGATCTGTTTAATCAAATTAATTATTTATTTATATGAATGTAAATTAAATTATAAATCAGAAACTTATACGAGATAAACTTATCGGAAACTCATAATATCAGAAAATATTGTGATACTGTTATTATTTTTACTTTTCAAACTGTAAATTTTTTTTATTTAAAATTTGGAACTTGCAAGTATTGAACCAATTTTTAAAAACACATATATTTTCTTGTTGATAGCATTTTAGAATTCTATTTTGAGGGAAATAGTTACACATAATGGTTTTAAGTGTTTTAAATAAATTAATTATATGCAAGTGTAAAAGAGTTTTTGCAATGTTAATCACCATTTATTTATTAATATAACTATCCAAAAACAGTACCTATGTTGTGAAAAATGTTTGATCTTGAAATAGCTGTGAATATATTTCCCTTCAGCTGACCTTCTATTGCCCACAGCCATCGATTCTTAATCTGTCAACATTTCCTTGAGACTTCCACAGCTATTCACTGAGAAACACTGGTCCAGTTCATTGGAAGATTGGCCAAGACTTCTAGTCTTGCTTGCTTTAGAGTAAGATAAAATCATTTTATATCGATTAATATTTGAAAACTTAAAGTACATATATTTTTTTAAAGTTTAAAGTTATTTGAAATTATGCAAAATATTGTTGATTAGTACAGTATAAAGAAAAATGCAAGTTTAACGCTTTGCATTTGAGTCAAATTTCAGTCTTGTTCTCACCAGCTCCAGGATTTGAGATATTACTAGCTTAAATTATTATTATGGAAATATTAGTGTGGTAGGAGTTAATTTTACCCATCTAATTTCATAACTCTTAAAACTAACAGAATATTAATGCATTATTTTTACACTTTCTTTAATTTTTCTTTTATCATTGTTGATCAACATGTCAGATATTATCATTACTGTGTAAACCATGGCTGATAATGAATGTTTATGATAATTTGTCTTACCACCTATATACCAGGGGATTTTGGGTATGAAATATCCCAAAGTATCAGTGTTCCGAGGTATTTTAATTCAAGATTTATGAAAATTTGGCGCAAAATATTATTATATATGAATAATTTTGCAATTGTATTTTTAATTGTACAGTATTTGCGTTTTACACACAGGATAAGAATGGACAAGAGAAGTTTATTACTTTCTAAGGAAGTAATAAATGGATAACAGTTATTCTGAGCTAGGCTTAAAAACACTCACAACTACTCATAGATCTTGTAATAAAATAGAAAATATTAAAAGATTTTAAAATCCAATAGCCAAAAAACTGCTTAACTTAGCCTACTCCTATTATTACAATAATAAGACATCCTTTAATAAAAGCCAACTTTGACACAAATTTGTTATCCTTAACCACTTGTCTTACGATTTGTAATTTTTTACATTTTTAATGAAAATCCTGTTGTTGTTTACTTTAATAAGAGCATTGATAGCAGACTGAATTAGGCTTTTCTCACAAGTCTTCTTCACATAAGTATGGACAAAAGGAATTATACACTGTAATGCCTGATTGATAAAAGATGAGTATTCTGGCTTAGTTGATATTCAAAATAAATTCAAACTTTTATCTTTTAAAACATCTTTAAAACTGATCTCCTAGTCATATCAATGAATGACTTTCTGGAACTTCTTGAACACAAGAAAATAGATTTGTATTCCAGTTTTGCTTTAAGTAACCTTCATCAAAGTACTTACTGAAATTTTTTTTAAGTGTTCCCAAATTTGATGCCATACATCAAATCTTTCTTTGGAGAGAATTCATTTTTCTTCCAAGAATGAGACATAGTAGGAAGATAGAATTTTTTTTCTCTCCTTGCGAGATAAAAAGATCCAACTTTCTTTTGAAAGAACATATTTCGTTATGAACAGTGAATTTTTTCAAGCTTGTCACTTGTAGTCCCGAATTTCAAATTTTGTACTTATCAAAAATATCTGCCAAGTAGGGTAATCATGAAAAATTCCTCATCACAGAACAAACTCTTCAGAGCTTCGTCTTTGTTACTTAAAAATGAAAGAACAATTCAAACAATCTGTTTATATTCTACTTGTAGTTGGATAGCCATCTTACTTGGAGAAGCAAAGTCTTAAATTTTGTCCTCCCCCACCTTCACACAATGTGATTAGGTGAAATTAAGAGCGCTAAAATTACTTAAGGTCCTTACAATATTTTTTAAAAAAGTTAGTTATTTAGGCATTTTTTAAAGCAAAAGCTCCTTGATATATCATACACTGTGAGGGCTTATAATAAGAAGCGACTTTTCATATTCTCGCAGCTGGGTCTGTTAATGTTTATTACATGGCCTGGACCACTTATATGAATTCAAAAACATTTTACCCTAGGTACGCCTATTTTTTAACAAATAATTGTTAATGACTTTGAAAATGTATTTAACATTAGAACTTGACTTTAGTATATTACAAAACAGAAAGTAATGATAAACATAGCAAACAAAGGCAAGTAATTATGCCATATTTGTAATGTCTGTGCTTTCATTAATTTACAAAGAGAAATACATATATTTTTTTTAGCAGTGTAACCAATATTTCTTTTATATTTTAAGCCATGTTATCAATTCTGCTAACAGAATTGCTTAATAGCAGGATTTTACTTAGTTTCTAGGCACCTTTTCCTCCTAGAACCATTCATACCATAACCTTTGCTGCTAGCAATACCAGAGTTTCTCCAATTGTATGAGACAATCCTAGGGCTAGCTAGCTCTAACCAGTGGTTGTTAATCTTTTATATCCATCTGTTACCCACTTTTGTGTTGTGCAACTTGGATACCATATGGGAGATGCTTATCAATAAGTACTGGCTCACAATAAATATACTATAATATATATATATATATATATATATATATATATATATATGTGTGTGTGTGTGTGTGTGTTCCATTAATTATAAAACCAAGTCTAAATGTAAATTAATATCTTTTTAAGCATTTAAGCTAAGCTTTATTTATAATATTTTTTGACATTTCATTTCTAGTTAACCACTGTTGAAGCTTTAAAATTCACAAGCTATAACAGTGTTACAAACAAATCATGCAGACATGACAGTTTTTATTTAATCGAACTTGAATTTAGAAGGGGTTCAGATTTTTAAAACATACTTTTAATTCTAGGAGTTTTATGAGTTACATACATAATTATACATATTACAACACACACAAGACTGTTTTATGTATCTGTGAAATGAAATAAAATAAAAACTCGTTACAAGTACACCATTACATGTACTCGTTACACCAGTACATGAATTTTATTTTATTTTGTAGCGAAGAAAAGAAACTATTTAATGTGACTTTTGTTTGTGTATATTTCTTATAATTTCTTCTACATTTGCATGAATTTGTAATGGAAAGCAACTTTAAATTTTCAGACATGCATCTGTTTGTTTAGAATGATATGTCTTAACTGTGTTCATAATAGAAAATGCTTGTTTAAGAACATAGTTGATCCAAATTGAATAAAACAATACTAAATCGCATACATTTCTGAACTGCTCTTTGGGATAAATTTCCAAAACTTAATATAAACTTGACTTATTGTATTTTAAATAAGTTCTTTATATTTTAGGCTTAATTATAGTTGTTGAATTATTTTTGAATGTCATTATTTCCAACTAGATTTCAGGAGTTCAATGTACAATGTTCCTTGACTCTATCTGTAAACTAGCAAATCACATGATAGTGTGTGCTACTTCATATAATTCTGTGTGCCACCACAGACATTCTGGATTCTGGCATCCACTCACAAGAAATCTCTTCATAATTAATTGTCTGGATAAATTTAAGAACAAACATAAAATGTTAACACTGACTACACTTAAATAGAACAAAACAGAAGATGGCCAATCATAATATCGAAGTAGAAATATTTTCCATAAGGCAGCAGCAGACTTGTCTAGCAGAATAGTTATAACAATGGAAATAGCCCTTGAAGTGTAAATTTTACGTCTCTGCATCAGATGTGACAGTGGACCTACTTCAGTAGAAAAGTAAAGATATGAAACATGATCTATAGCATGTGTTATCACATGCTAGAGTATCAAGATGTAAGAGATACCTTTCTGTCTGTGTTCAAAAAATAAACTGTTTTTTTAAAAAAAAACTATTTAATATCTAACAAAAAAATATTGACACAGCAGTGAACCACCAGAATCGTCTTTGCAAACCACCTGTAGTACGCACACCACTGGCTGGGACTAAACAATCTTTAGAACAACCTTCCATTTTATATTTACAAACTATTTAAAAAAATGCTAAAACTAATAAATAATAAACAACAAAAAGTGTTTCACCAAACACTAAGCCACAATAGACAAACAGTTGTATAGACAAAATACAACTACATAGTAAATACACATCAAATGGTAGAGCATGTAATCTTTCTTACTACATGAAAGATATAATTACCAAGACATACTGTATATAAGGAAAAATGTTCTCAAATAAACAATAAATAGTGCTACTTGCAACCAATATACAAAGTGTTGAAAAAGGAGTGCAAATAGATAGGACATACATTTCAAACATAGGACGCCATTGAAGTAGAACGACAGTTGTGTAGTGTCTACTAAACTCAACACAGGAGTGCAAAGAGTCATTACAAAGCCTGACATCAAGGTAAAGTTAGTATAGTCCTATTTATAGTTTCAGTTTTCTTTCATAAAGTAAGTTAATTATAAATCATACTGCATTTGGCTTGTTTAGAATTAAAGTTAAATGTAGCATGCAGGCAACATAAACTTCCTTGGAAATATTTTAACCCACTCATATCTTAAAATTATTTTTTCTGTTTCATTTTTTTTTTTTTTTTGCCATGAAGATAGAAGTTGAGTTTTTTTTATTATTATTATTATTATTATTATTGATATTATGTACTTTTTCTTACATAATTTATTTTTTAATTAGGCCTTAATTAAAAAATAATTAATTATAGACTACCCAGTGCAATCTTCTAGTTGTCAGAGCTCAAGAAAAGTTATAAATTGATAACTATACATTTAGGTTAGTATGATTAATAATTAATACTATTATTTTTTTAATTAAAAATTTTTACCCTTATTTATTCTGTGAGCAAAAGATTATGACTCTTACATTTTCCATACCCAGGCAATTGGGTAAGTATGTGTTAGAATTATTAGACTGATATAATAGAGAACCAGAATTTACATTGTCATATTAGAAAACAAATATTATTGATTTAAAAATATATTAGTGTAAAATTGCGGACAAAATTATATTATTATGGAAAATTAAAATTTTCTGCTTAGAAAGAATTTGGTATATAAAACTGACCAAAAATTTCCTAGGGGAAATTTTACTATTCACTTAAATTAAATAAAAACTATTCAAAAAATGAAATAATGGTAAATAGCTTTTAATTTGGTATTGTCTACCTAAAATTGTTCTTTGCCTGATACTATTTCCTTTAAAATTCATCTTACACAAAATTTTTATAGCTGAAATTGTAGTTTTTATGTACAATGTGTTGTGTACAATATATCTCTATATTCAATGGTATTACTAATATTATAGTAGTATTTATTTGTTGTAGCAACTTTCTGAATTGTGGTTGAGTTGGAGTTAGGAATGTATAACAAAATTTGTTGCCGTTTTTTGTTTGCAGATTGAAGACGGGTACTGCAGTTCAAATACTTCTCGAAAAACATCCAGAGATCGCAGACAAACATCCGAAACCATAGGAGAACGACAAAAAACACCGACCAGTTTGAAAACTAGCCCTAATGAAGAAATCAAACACAAAAGCCTCATAGAAAAACACATTGAAAAACAAAATCAAATTGATTCTGTTGAAAATGAAAATAAAAAATTAGATACAAATGAAAAAGAACATAAGATGAATGGTATTGAGCATAGTACAGAAGAAGCGAAAGAGAGTAGCGTCGAAAATGCTATTAAAGAAGAAAGTGAAACAATTACTGAAAGTAAAGAAGATAATCAAATACAGACAGAAGCAAAAGTTGAAACTTCAAATGAAACTATAGGTAGTGAGAATGAAACTGTTGCAGGAACAAAGCAGAAAGAAGAAAACGGTTTACAGAAAAATGAAGAGGAAAGTAAGAATATTCAACAGAAAACTGATAATGGAGAATATGAGAAAGAACAAATTGAAACAGAATCATTACAATGCATTATAAAGAATGACCAACTTACTACAGATTCACAACCAGAAAATGAAACTTCAGAACATACTTCAGCAATAGAATTATATAAAGAAAATTTATTATCAGCAAAAGAACATGAAGAACAATCAATACCAGTACAGCAAAAAAATGAACAAAGTTTTGATGAACCGAAAAGAGTGGAAGTAACTCAAGTTAAAAATAATGTCATTGAAAATAAAGATATGGAAAAGGAAATACAGAATCAAAAATTGAGTCCTGTTGATCATGATGTCATAGAAGATGGTGAAGAAAAAGATCATAATTCTAACCAAACTAATGGAGATGGACAACCGGAAGAAGTAGACATTTCTAAAAATGAAATTAATTTAACAGATGATGATAAAAAGTCATCTGAAGAAACAGAATTCAAGAATAAAGAACAAAGTACAAACAAAGATCTCGAAGAAATTAATGAAACAAAGTTAGAAAACAAGGAACCTAAAGAAGACATTGAAGTGGTAAAGAATGAAATAAATGAAAAAGACATACAGGACATCAAACTTGAAAAAACAGTGAATAGTGAGCCTGCTGAGATGACAGAAATAGAACGAATTGTTCTGGCAGTAGCAGCTAAATTGCGAGAAGATGAGGTAAATGAAAGAATTCAACTGGAAGATATAATTACAGTGAATACAGCCAATATACAAGTATTGGAAGAATCAAACAAATGTTCTGTCGAAAATGCGAACCTAAAAGAAAAAGAAGAAAAACAGAAATCAAAAGAAAATTTAGAACAAGAAACTTTAAATACAAACATTTGTAATACAGATTCAACTACCGAGAATTTTAATAAAATAACTGTAAATAGTAATGAAGAAGAATTTATTGGAAATATAGTGACTAAATCAACAAAAGAACAGAAAGCTCAAGAAGAAAAAGAAATTGATAGCAAGGAAAATATGACTGATGAAAAAAAGAACGATAATCAAGTAGTTGAATGTGGAGTAGTTCCAGATAAAGGAAAACAACCAACACAATTTGATACAAACATAATCAAAACATTAGAAGTTACTGCAATCGAAAATCAAAAAGTTGATAAAGTAAATACGAATGTAGATTTACTTGATGAAAAAGGAAAATCAAACACTGAAACTAGTTCAACAGTAGCAGCAAGTGACAACTTAACAAACAGCAACACAATTCCTGCAAGTCAATCTACTGTGCCAAGTTCTCAAGATAAAACAATAGAATTAGAGGTTTAATGCAATACAAATTTCCATATATTCAAATATTAGATATATATTTTAGTCAACCTAAAGAAAATCAAAATATACCTTACGACTAAAGAATAACTTTAAAATGAATAATTTGTGTACAGTTTATTAGTAAACAACTTATATACTAGGATGGACCATATTATCCTACTTCTTTAGCATTACCAATGATAAAATATGTTGTTATATTAAGGCCTATATGCTTGATGTCAAAATAATATGATACAACATTATTTACTGCTTTAGGTTAGGTAAACATTCCACCAAATGAGCACTAATTCTGGTTTTATATTAAAACACAATGTATAAAAGCTTTATTTTGACTAGAAATGCAAAACTTAGTGCTTTTAATTAATAGTGCTTACAATAGTTTTTCTGCAATTAATGATGCATTCCATGACTGTAAAGATTTAGGGAGCAAAACGTAAGGTTACTGAATAGATTATAACGATAGTGAAACTGTGATATAGTTAAACTTTTCAAGAAATGAAAACATAGTTGAAAATAAAAACTTGAATCTGAAATAAGATAAATGAAAAAAGTCTCTATGCATTACAATATGTCTAAAGATAATTTATGTATTAACAAAAAATATTCTAAACAATATTTCATTGTACCTGCGAGCAGTTAATGGCAACATATTTGCTTTAGGCATGCTAAAAATTAAAACTTTGAACTGTGACACCTTGCCCCATTGACTGTAGATAGTCCTAGAGCAGTAGATATGATGCTATCTTCACTGCTAGATATTTACCGCCTGTGAGAGTGTCCAGCAGAAGGTGTTGAATTTGGTTTAGTGGTTTAACACAAAAGAGTACAAGCATGTTATTGGTCAAGGATGGATAACAGACTGACCAAAACATGATGGTGTGAAGTTTACTCCAATGACTCCAGCCCTCAGAAGCAAACAAATAAGTTTTTCTCAGTGCTTGAGTTCACCTGATACTGATGAAATAGAAAATATTCGAAACTATACTCGCCTTGAAACATGTAATTTATGATTGTTATAAATTACATAAATAGGCTACCAATGTTAAGTTTATTTATCCTTTGAAAAATGTATAGAAACAAAAAAACAGTTTAAAAAACATTGGGGTACAAAGCTGACTTGCTAGATATAAAGGAAAAGATTTTCCAAAAGACTAACAATAATAAATAACTTTACTTAACAAAATCTTATTGATTTTGATAATAACTTGGGACAGTTTGTTACCCAGCTAAGTCCATTTCAGTATATAGTAATTGTAACATGTAGCTGACTCACTGATGTGATGAAATTACCAACAATACTTTTTTCTAAAATTGATTTCATTCATATTTGGTATTAAAATGCTCATGTATGCAAATTTTAATAATGCTTACAATGATGAAATCAGATTTTCAAAAAACAGTCATTGATTTTTCAAATGACTGAATGTCCACAATTTTGAAATTGTTGAACAGATTTTATTTTAAAAAATATGTGCAAGCTACAAAAATCAATTTTGAGTGGTTTGTATCGAACATGACAAAAATTACAAATGCGAGGGTGCTAACATGCATACATGGGTAACTCAGGAAAACTGGAATTTTATGTATTGGTAGCCATGGGTAAGAAGCAGCACTGAGTAACTGCTGCAAGTCAGCCCTTGCTATCTTACCATTTAGTTATCAGTGACTTAGGTGCCTGTCAGGATGCCACAATCATGTACTGTCAGCGTTCATAGACATGTAATTTCAAAGGTTCATGAATGAAAAAAAACCTCCTTGTGGTGAACCATTCATATACTAGAAACAATCAATAATTTTGTTGTCCCACATATATTCCCAAAAAGTTAAATTCATTATCATGCTGTATTTTTTATTTGTATGATTGCACAGTTCAAGTGTTCAAAGAACACTAGTGCAGGACTTACCGTAAGTGCTGTTCAGGAATGATCCCCGTGGCCTCCCAGGTCTCTTGATTGATTGGTAATGATTTTTTTTTAATCTAAGAAGTAAAGTGTACAATAGTTGACCAAATGTGACAACTGATGAAATGCCAGTTCAAATGTTATGTAAAACCATACTGAGTTTGAGACTGCAGGAATTGAGTTCATTTGAAGGATGTAATTTTCAAAAAAATAACTTGCATTTGTATTCCCAAATATATATAGTGTTATATATTTAATAACCCTTCACAAAAATTATATAAAAGTTAGGATTGATGTTCATTTCTTACCATTTTAACTGTTCCAACAGCTTATATTCAAATGGAAATTTGCTAACAAAATCTACTTTTAGTGTTAAACATTCTACAAAAGGTGAATTTTTCATTGCAATTAGTGTTAAATTCTGTATAAATTATCAATTATAATTTCATTCATAGCCTGACCACCATTAAAAGTTTTATTTTTGTTGTTGGCCTATAAATATATATATATATGCAGTAACAAATAGTTTAAAATAAAAATTGAATATGACAAATTTACGATGAATAAGTTTGTTTTATGAACAATTTACATTATATTGCTTCTTTTTTTCTCATTAGCCAAATACACATCTTGCATTTCTAATAAATAAATATTTCTGATTGTAGAACAAGAAATTACAACTATGTTTTCATTGAAAAAAATGAGAAGTTTTTAGTAATATGTTAAATTGAAGTAGTATCAGGGGTGCCTAACATCAAAGTTTATATAGCGCAAGTTGTGCACTGAGAATTTTTGGAGAAGGATATATTTCTTTGAATTGTAAGCAATTTTGATGAGTTTGAGGAGGATTTTCAAAATAAAATTAACAGTTCAGACTACTAAATATTCTAAAGAACTTGAAATATGTGATAGTGTTTGTATGGTATTACTAACATCGTTAAATTTTTAACTGTATTACTACCATAAAAATTTCCATTGACATATAATACTTTTTTAGAAAGTTTTAGAGCACACAAATTTTGGTTCAACAAATGTTATTATTAACAATTAAAAGTATAAATTTTCAACTGAAATATTAGCTTTAAAAGAATTATGTAATCTACTCTTAAAATTAAAAAAAAAAATATGTATTGGGCTAAAATGTATAAATAAAACAAAAAATGTTCCATTAATCTCCATGATTTAAACCATAGTTTTAAGAGCTATAATAGCATAAAATGCAAGTTTTGAACATTACATTTTCAAAAATTTCCCCCTTGCTGCTATGGAGGGTATACCATAACCTCCCCTAGTAGGTAAATCATGCTAACGTATGTTTTTGGTTTATGGGATGAGATATCATAAATTTTGGGAGGAAGACTACACATTGAGCATTGGGAAGGATGGGCACCCCTAGGTAGTATGCTGAGATGTAAGGGTACTTAATAATTATTAGTTAATAAAGTGACTGTTTTGAGTGGAAAATCTTTGAAGCAATTATTTGATGCTTCCAATGTGTTTGTTTTCATTGTAAAATCATTTATATAAAACAAAATATTAATTTGTAGACAAAGTATATGATTGTGTTTATACTTACTAATTGAAACCAATATAAATAACATTGATTGGTGTAAGTGTGATAAATTCAATGTACTTTTAATTTTTATTTAGCCTAATTATTATTTAGAAAAGTTTTCTATGTCTTACTTTTTAACTCTATATTTTTTCAAAATATTTCTTGAAGCCTATTTATAACTTTTAATAAAGTTGTAAGTAGTATAGTTTTAGCCTAAATTAAATGCCAATGGACTATATATTTGGTATGGACGGAATTTGATTATTTCAGATTCATGTTGTGAAAGTTTTTATAAAATACATTATACTAAAACTCCGAACACGCATATAATTTGCATTTAATCTTAACTTCAGTTTCAAACTTTCTATAAATTAAAATAAAGTTACCAATTTGGAAATTTAAAAGTTTAAACAGTTATTTAAAAAAATCCAATAGCTGTTATTCAACATAAACATTAATTTTGTTTTTATTTAAAATCGCAAACACAGAACTTTGTTAGAACAGAAGAAATTTGATAACTGTTTTTTAAATTTTAACATATTTTCCTCCAATTAAAGATATAATGTTAAAAGTGTAAACAAAGGTTTGTAATAAAGGGTAGTCTTTCTAATCCAATACCTGTGGGACCAGACAACATTGGATTATAGCAACTCCAAATACTGAGCGTCAAATGAAAAACATACATTGTACATGTTTGAACTTAATGAAAATAAAGACAAAAATACAAAATATATATTACAGTATAATATACAGTAATACAAATAAAGTTATGCTAGGGTTTACAATTTTTATTTAACTTCTGAAACAGTGCTTCTTTGTTATTGAATATGAGGCTAACCATTTACACAACCCATATCACATTCAAACATCAATTCAGTCAACAAATACTTATGAAGACAACTATTAACTACATTATAGTCTAAAAGCTAAAATACTGAAACCGTGATTAAAATGCTTAGTGAGAACATATATCCCCCGCTACCATTACTCAGTTCTGTAGGCCCTACAATAACTCATTGCTGAATACACCCATTTAAAAATTAGTGTATCTTCGGACTACTAAAAGTGTCGGAGTGGTGAATGTCCAGACTTTTAGATTCTACTGTATTTTTACAGATACATAAAACCTTCATGAATCTGAATATTAAATATGGTTAAAACTGAATTATAAACTAGTCTTATTCTTATTAAGAATATGTGTATATAGTTTAAGTAAAGGGTTTCCAGATGGTGGCAAAAAAATAAGAAATATTTTTTAAGAAAATGAATTATGTAAGTATTAAGGTATATAAAAATATATACACTTCTTAATTTTAAACATTTGGATTTATTCAAGGTAATACAAAAGTAATTAACAAAAACATTATAACAAAATAAATTTCAATTTTCCTGTTACCAATCAATATTGGTAAAGTAAGATGTTTTAAAATGTGGTTTTTTTACTATTGTTATACTTATCCAGCTTAATACAGAAACAGGACTATTATTTATTTCATATATATTTTATAAATTCAAGTAAGTCTGAAATGGAACAGAGCTATACAATCAAAAATTGGGATAGTACATTCCAAAAACTTAACTTATTCCAATAATCATTTTATGTGTATTACATTTTTATTCCTTAAGATAATTCCAAAAATAAACTGATACAGTACAATACAATTAACTACAACAATATAATCAAAACAACCTATTAATACATTTCTATGAATATAAAATCTAATTAATGTAATTGTTAAGAGTTTATACAGAATAATATTTTTGAAATACTTTATAATAACTACCAATCGGATTTATGTTTTCCAGCCTTGTGTTTGTGTTATTTAAGTTCAATTTCACAAACCTTTCTCTTATTCCTCTAAAAATGTCGTAGTTTTGTTAAGAATTTCAGTAAAATGTGGTAGTTTTGTTTACTTTCAATAAAATTTTCAAAGTTTTGGTGATAAGAGATTTTTATCTGGGGGTCAGAAGTTCTTTCTTGTAAAATAATTTAGAAGTTGAACATTAACATACTTTTGGTTTATAAAAATGAAGTATTTCGTACCATAGCACAGTTTGTTATGCATGGTACATTTTTCCTTAATGTTTGATTGTTGGTCCAAAATCATCATTATAGTTACCACATAACTAGCATTTAATTTTATGTGGCAATAAGAAGAAAATTACACTTAGCAGATAAATTTTATACATTATGCACATAGACGTAAAGTAGAGTGGCCAAAGCTCACAATAATGAAAGCAATATTCACCAAATGAAAATGTCCAAAGGAATATAATAATTCATTTAGTTATGTCTATTTGAGTAACATCTTTACCTACTTTAGATGATCAAAATAAAATTTGTGAGTATTTAGAGTGACTATCTAAAGATGGTAAGCATGTGACTAAATAATTTAAATATCTTTCATGCATTGCTGTACTTATTAACTGTCTCTAAGAAATTTCACATTCAAAATTTAATTTTTTTATGATTTAAGAACATAAATTTTTTCTGTCCAGTTTCCAAACTTCCATTTCAAAGTATAATGCACACTCCTAGCTATTTCGAGAAACGCCTTGACCCGAAGCTTTATTAAAAGTAGAATCAATGTATTCACAAAGGTGCTAATGTTTATGTTGCCAATGTTTTACCCACATAGAGGTAGATCTACTGATAATTACTGTACTTTTATAATAGTTCTGTCAATATTTGTTGTTGCGTAAACAAATGTGAGAATGTTTTTCAATAAAAAAAATAGTTCTATTTATTAAATGTTGATTTATTTCCACTCTACACAATAGCAAATTTTAATAAGGTGAATATAAATTTAACCTTTTATATTTCGTTAAATTTGTTTATTGTTCATAAACTCCTGAATATTCTCTGATCTATGCCAAAAACCCATTGTATGGCTATGCATTAACACTTCAGTTAATGATGGAGTAACAACAGCATATTCCTACTTTTGATGTAGAATACCATTTTGTCATTCATCACACACACACACACACACACACAATAGTTGTATAAAATCAACAACACATTTTACTTTGGATTAGAGAATAAACATAGCATATGAGAAACAATACATTGAAAGAAAGATGGTGACTGCCTGTATATTTTTGTTGTTGAACTGTTTGTCTTTTTATGTAGAATATTCAAATATAATAGACATGTACAATGTCCAGTACACACACAAATTTAAATAGGATATATTTTATTAAATTTATTATAATATACATAAGATAAATTTATTATTAATTTTTACATAATGTATTATACACCATTCATTTAAACAGTGACTTCAACAAATGATACTGTTCCTAATAGCCAATTGAGAGGGGAACCTTGATCATGTAAGGGCTTACAAATTAGAGTTCTAAATATTATAACACTTAGTGTAGATGAAATACAAAATTGATGTGTGGTGATAAAGATTATAGTAGCTAAGTTCATTCATAAAAATCTTTATGTGCTAAAACATAATTAGAATTGATGTCATACATGCTTTAAAAAAGGTGACTTACCTTAGTTTTTTAACTAAGCTACAAGTCACTTTATATTCCTTCAACACTTAAAATTTGCTTACATTGAGAAGTAATAATAATAAGGTAAATTTTTTTAGAACATATTTATACTTGTACACTGTGCCATCTGTTTTCATAAACTGGATCTTTGAACTAACTTGTAATGTGGAACGTAGCATTTTTGTTAATTTTTACATTTTACTATTTTGTATACTAAAAAAATTGTCTTTTTCAAAACAACAGTTTAAGTATAAAATCAAAGTTTGTTTTACAAACTTTGTAAATAGTTCTTGTTGTTAGTCACAATGTTCATTATAAGATAATATTATTCAGGAATGGTATATCTGAGGTGCCTAAGATGCTGGTCAGTGTATTGTGTCTCTGACCTTGTGCATCTAAAGGTTTAAGACTACAGTTATTTCCATAAGATTTACACTTTCTGTTAATACAGATCTCTCCATCAGTCTCACTGGCATGAAGTATGGATGTTTAAGGCAATATGGTTGACCTAATTTTGATTAATATTTTTGTTATTAACGCAGTTCAATCAACTATAAAAAAAGAATACTCTACTTAAGTTTGATAGGAAACTTGTTCTTTTATCCAGTGAAACCTATTTATATCTAAATACAACCACTTTATTTTAGTAGATCAAAATACATAATTTGATTGTGTTATACTGATCAATTGACAAAAGTAAATGATATACCTGTGATGCAAGAGAATGGACAGGTAAATTGCCACCATTCACCATGTTAACAGTTGCATGGTCAGTTGATAACATTGTCTTAAGTTTCCAAAGCACCATAACATTGTAGTAGAGATTACAGTATTTTATTGATAGGGCTAAAGTCTTCGATACAAAGCTCTATTCAGTCAATGAAGCACTAAAGTTAAAAAAATAATGTTTATTAAACCTTGCCTTAAAGGTAATAATGTAGTTATCCTGATGAACTATGCCTTCCTTCTTCTCATCTACCTCTCTAAATAAATCAGTTTAATTTCATAATAAATATTTATTCTATTATATTATTCATCATCCTCAAAATTACTCATTACAATTACAGACATTGATCTGTATCTTTAGATTATTTTATCTAAAATTTACTATATCCTCACTTTTTAATGTCACCACAGACACTGTAGCATCTTAACATAGTGTACTGAATATTGTGCTAAATGTAGCCAACAAACAGTACAAAAAATAAAATTACTGGAAAAATATTTACAACAAATTTATGTACTTAATACTGTATCTACAAATATTTTTCAGTGAAAGTATGCATCTGTTTTAATGCTATTAAATGTTTAATAAGAAAAAACCAGTTTTTTGAATATTAATAACAAAAACATAACAAATAAATCAAAAGTTATATGCAAATATATACAATTTGAATTGTACAATTGTACAATTAATACTTGTTTTGGATACACCATATATGACACAAGCCTGATAAGGGTTATAAATAAAACTGGTATTATAATTTTACCAGTCTGTTAATATATCCTTCTTGCTCCATTTGTACACTCCACCTCGTTTTCTAAACATTTTCTCATCAAAACCACTTTTATCCAGTGCATTTTGAACACCAACATCAAGAAGTGAAGGAGAAGGAACTTTTGCCCCTCCTCGACAATCTAAAAATCTCATCTGTAAAGTCAAAATAAATAAGTTAAATTTGATTGAGCAATATTTCTTAGACATATAAATCAATTGCTACACAATTCAAAGTTTTAACATCTATTGAAAGTCATGCTACTATTATTTACAAAAAGTGAAATACAACAGTAAACAATTTATTGTATGCAAGTGTACATAATTTGTGTCCAGGAGTACCTTACATTTTTCTTTCATTATCTGTTGGTAGTAGTGTATCTGTTGGAAAAAACCGAGGCTATGGTATTTCAAAATTGAAAATAAATAGCTTTGGAAATTATTTCTTCTATAGCAAAGTGGGACTGACAAAGGCACAACTACTTTCTCCCCCCCCAAAACCCACATTTTCAGATTAACCATATAACTGCTGAATGTTCATGCCACAAAGTACAATTTTACTGTAGGGTTTAGAAATATCCCATTCACCAAACTCAGAACTGGGTTTCTGAAACTATATAGTTTCTAATTCTATCATCGCTGACTTTACATAATGACGTAATGACTGCAGTAAATAGAAAGTAAACAAATAATATAATCTCATAGCAAAACAGAAACTAAAAACTCCACTAGGTATTTATATAACAAACTCATTCACACTGGCAAAACAACATATGCCAATCACCACTGTTTACCTTTGAATGTACAAAGGCAAGAATACTGTGGTGGTACTATATATAAACTATTGAAAATCTTCCACTACATTTAGGAATAAAAAAAAATAACTTCAACAAAATGACTGTATTAAAGTAAATATTGTTGTTTACAATATGAAACTCATACAGTGATACATCAGCTGTCAGAATAAGTTTATAATAACCAGCCACCTGCAACTTGTATAGTTCTATTGAGAAGGCATAAATGACAGAAAGTAGCAAAGAAAGGTTCATTTTAGTCATAGTAATACTTTAAATAGCTACTAGAGTGAAAGACTGGACCATGTCAAAGGTGCCAGAAAGTGATATTTCTCAGAAGCAGAATAATTGACATTATTAAAGTGAACAGGTTGTGTTACTACAGAAACCTGCAAAGGATAAGTGATCATTGGCCTAAACAAATTCTCGAATAGACAACCTCAGAAAAGAAAACTAGGGCTAAATAGATGGAATTAGAGGATTAAAGTGAAGGAGACTACGGCATAAAAGAACCTGAGGGTTGGAGGCTGGAAGTTAAGATGCAAGAAACGACAACATTGCATCTGTAACCCAAACTTGCATAAAAAAACACAGATTGAATAATTACATACCAGAATTATAAATTCCCTAGAAAAACATATCTGTAGGTCTATGATTAACCATTTCAATATGTTATGACATCTTTATTTTGTACACCAGTTATGTATGCACAGTTGGTTAACATAATATGATGATTCATAAATGAACACAAAAAGCTAAGTAATTAAGTCAGTAATAATTATTCTTGGTAATTATTTGATTACAGATAATGAATCATCTAGTACTTACTCGCTCATCCAAAATTAAGTAACTGTCTTTCATCTGTAAACAAAACAAAACGTTTATTTTATAAATTATCATTGAATATTGTTTAACTGAAACACAATTAATTGAATATTGTTTAATTGAAATCAAAAGAATTATTATGTAATACACTGAAAATTTTATTTGCTTTGTGCAAAATCATTACTAATCTGAGATCCTAAACACAAAAATATGGGAAATAGGTGTTGAGATACAATTTCCTCTTTAGAAATGTGAGGTCCAACCTTTTACTGCAAATTCTCAAAAAATCAGGAGACATTTTTATAAAATTTTTATATTTTCAGCTTATTTCTTGTGATTACAAGTCCATTATTATCTCAGTGCCAGTGCATTTTTGTACAGGTCAGGATATCACCAAAATAATTGTTTAATCTTTTTCTTGCACAAAGTAGCCATGACTAAAGCCCTTACACTCTTAAATGAAATCATATAATTCTTCTCACCCATAAACATGATTATTATTCTATATACTGAGCAAGACTGCTGGTGGTTTTCAGAAGTTCATTCTTTTCCCATGGAACGTTAGAGGTTCATTGTAAGAAATATTTTCAATGAACGGCTTGGTAACAGTTTGCAAACAATTTAGCTCGCAAATGAAAACACACCTTCAACAAGGCACCTCCATCCATACATAATAAATTATTATGCATACAGTAATAAATTATTGTTTAGTTAACAGCATATACTTATATATTTTGATAAATATAAGTATTAACTATCAAGTCCAATTGAGTTTACTAAAAAAAGGATTAGGACTGTAACATTTTAAATTCTTTTATGCAAACTATTATTTACAATCATTAAAAAAATATGGCAGAGTTATAAACAAAAATTATTATTATAAACATTTTGTCACTTGTGGCCCTCTTAGACACGTGCACAATTGGCAATTGCTGACCTAGCCTGTCTGATATTGTTAGCCATATAGTTTTTAGTGTATTATAACTTCTATTTCTACCCTTATAGACGAATAAATTTTGTTTCCATGGGATATTGCTAAAATATTTCTAGAAATTGTATTACAAGATCACTAATAATGATTTTTTTTTAAATGAGATATTGGAGTGACCATTAAAGTAAGATTAAGACCCAAGATCTTGAAATGAGTCCTTTTCCTAAACTCTATATCACTTTTTGATTGAGAGTAAAATGTGTGTGTGTGTGTGTGTGTGTGTGTGTGTGTGTGTGTGTGTGTGTGTGTGTGTGTGTGTGTGTGTGTGTGTGTGTGTGTGTGTTACTATTATTTCAACTCAATTAAATTAAAATTTGATAAAAATCAATTTTGGTAGTTGCTTAAAAAGTCTGTTACACAGCAAAATCTGTTTAACAGCTTCACAATGGCTGTAATTTCAAATCATGAAAATATCATATTTAATGTCTTACACTTTTTTTTTTGAAAATCTGATTTCACTAAGTAGTCACCATTAAATTCTACTTAAAACTGTATTTGAGCCGCCTCGGTGGCCTAGTTGATAGCGTACTGGGCTTTCACCCCAAGGACCCGGGTTCGATTCCCAGCCAGGGCTTGGCAAAAAAAAAAAAAAAAAAAACTAAAATTTTGAACTAAATCAATTGAAAAATAAAATAAATAAATAAATAATTTTTAATAGGCTTAGACATATCTGCTTACATATCTGTTACCAGCAAAATCAAAGCAACAGAGCAACCCAGCAAAATCAAAATGAGAGACAATGCAAAATTTGTTATCCTATACCATAAAAATCAGCTTGAACAGCTGTATAAAATTAGCATTTAAAAATTTTAATGTATCCAATTTGAAAGTTTAAAATGTTAATCTATGTAAATTATAATGCAGTCTATGTTAATACAAGATTTTCAAAAAAGTATGAGATCATTTACAGTTGAAAATTCACTTGCATTACGTTAACAAGATAAAAATATTAATTCAAATAACATTTACAAGCATGTTATACTTAGACAATCTCAAGAATGATTATTTAATTTTCTTTGTTAGGTAGCCTGTGTACTATATTATTTTCCTATTACTGTATTTATGACATAAAATGGCAAACTGTAACATTTATTCATGTTTGAAAAATGAATTATGTTGGGAAACAGTCTAAGCCAAACAGTCATCATTGTTTACATGGGAATGAGGAAATCTCTTTAAATTATCATACATTCATATCAATGATTACAATTTTGGTTAACTCAATTTTATTTCCTTGAAGAAGCTGCTTTAAAGTATTTATTTGAGTGCTGGTGTTCTTATAAAACAAAAAAAACTCACACAAAAACAAACCAGGAGGGGCCCGTGCGAAATTTTGCGCTATGAAAGTTTTAAGTAAACACTGCCTTTTCAATAACATTAGTCATTGGGGTAAGGGTTTAGTTGGAAGGAAGGGAAAACATATTTAAAAAATAAACCAAAAAGCGATTGGTTTGAAATAATAATCACAAATTATTATTGTAGTCATTATTATTATATTATTATTATTATTAGTCATTGTAGTATATACATTTGAATACAAGTAATTGTTTTTTTAATAGAAATTTTTACAAAGGATTACAATACCTCATTGTAAACGATACTTGATATAAGAATGTAATATTCTTGTACTTTTTGTATTTCGTTTTCTTTAATGGATACAAACATGTTGGTTGATTTAAGGCTACATACAATTGTGATGTCTAAATTAGCAATAGATAAATGCATGATGAAACAAGAAATCACAAATATATTTGTGTCAAAATAGTGTCCAAAACATGTGTTTGGTATTCGATATGCTTGTCCCAGCTTGTACGACGGACAGGGTTAAAGAACTGTCAGTAGGGCCACATAACCTATAAGTTTAATGATTTTTAAATAAATACTGTATTGAAATTGTTCTAAGAACGTTATTGAATTTGTAATTGGACTGTCTACTCATGAGTAATAAGTTAGCTTCGTAAAATATACAAAATATTGTCTGATTTGTATTGTCATGCATGCACATGCGAGCTGCGCATCAATATGTCATTTGCCTATGACAGTTAAATACAATACAGTTGTAGTATATACATTTGAATACAAGTAATTGTTTTTTTAATAGAAATTTTTACAGGGGATTACAATACCTCATTGTAAATGATACTTGATATAAGAATGTAATATTCTTGTACTTTTTGTATTTCGTTTTCTTTAATGGGTACAAACATAAAGTGTCTTTAAAATACATAAAGTGTCTTTTATGTTGAAATTTTCAATAAACAATACGATTTAGCACAAAATCGTTTGGAACATCAGAAGCTGGTTAAAAAATCTTTCTAAAGATACCTCTCATTTATGCCTGTACGAATAGTATGTGCTGAGAAAAAAAATGTTGACTTGAGAAATAATAATATATATATATATATATATATATATATATATATATATATATATATATATATATATATATATATAGAATATAATATATATATGATAATGTAGGTGGAGTTTAGTACAGAATCAATTTACATAAAAATGCTAAGAGCTCATTATGAAAATATGCCACTTTGGGCAGATTTAAGGATGTTTACCATTATTTAATGTTACAATTGAAAGAGGTATTAAAAAGATGGTAGCTGCTAAGTTAAACCCCAAATTTCTCTACCTTAAACAATGTATTATTTTTGGCTATTAGAATATAGAATTTATATTAAATTTATATGTTAATTTAAATATGTAAATTAATATATATTTATATTATATTAATTTAATATCACACACACACACACACACACACACACACACACACACACACACACACACACACACACACACACACACACACACACACACACACACACACACACACACACACACACACACACACACACACACACACACACACACACACACACACACACACACACACACACACACACACACACACACACACACACACACATTTAATATAGAATCATCAATATGACATTTGGTTTTTCATAAGCAATAAAAACAATGTTTGCACCCGCCATTTCATTTAGGAACAAACGGATGCTGATAAAAAAAATTATGATTTTTAAGGGCCACTAATATGATGCCCATAGTTCATAATATGATGATTGAAGGGCCATAATATGATGCCCAGGAAACACCAAATCCAAATTTAAGTTTTGAAATCTTTTTCATCATTTAACCATACATAGGTCCTGGTAAATGTTCATAATATCACATTGCATTCTGAAATAGCCAACAACCACATTATACCATGGTGATTGTCTCATCTTCTTTTATTGTTAAATTAATTAGAAAGTTGAGCAAGCCAGAAGTATATTTATCTGGCTAAAAGTTCAAGGTCAATGGTTGACACTTCTTAATTTTTTATATTGTATTATGTTTTTATTCATTACCTTCTCATTACTTTCAGGTACAAGTACAGGCACACTTTCATGTCTGCGAAGAAACTGGTTAAATTTATCATCAGTAATATAAAATTTTTCAGCGTTTCTTAAAGCATTTTCTCCAACATTCTCCCCACTGATCAATAAGCACTGAAATACCTAAACAAGAAATAAAGCATAATCATTACACAGCCATTGACAAACATCAAAATATTGGCCAAATTTCATAAAATCAGTATAACAGATTTTGCTCAAATTATTATTTGGTTATATTTTTATACAAAGATTGATAATCCAAAATCAATGTAGTATATTTTGAAATATGAGCAAAATTTTATGGTTATAGAGTCAGAACAAACAGACAATGCAAATCTCAACAGCTGTTGATGTTTATTTTTTTCTGATTTACTCATGAACTGTAATTTTTTAATCCCAAATGTGCAATACTGCTTTAAGTTGCACTATACTGACCAAAATTTTAATATGACAAAATACAAATTTTATTTCTTAAAAGTTTTTACATTAAAAAAATGGTTTTAAATAAAATTGTTTTCTATTCAATTAAAAAAACAGTCCCAAGATATGGTCATATACACACAATAAATCAAAACTACTCTTTTGGATTCAAGATATCTGAAAACGGATTGGCTACATCCATCAAAATTTCAAGGTTGATTTTTTTTTCAAAATTTCACCTACCAAACTTTCCGTACAGTATATTTATTTCATGTATAAGTGGTAAAAAGTAAAATGAATGTTTAGCACCGCAGAAGAATTCAGAGTTGTATTCAATTTTATTCTATGTGTTTGTATTGACAAGGAACAATGCTTGACAGTACTGTACTTACCTTCCACCTAACAGGGTTTAAATACAAAATGTTTTCAGTCATATCTTCATCGAGGTTGTATGTATTGACAACTGTATTGATTTTAAAAGCTACTTTGTATTCTTGGCACCACTGACATATTTTTTTCAACTTTTCAACGTGGTTCCTCTTGCCTTGCCCTCTGCCAATTAATTTATTTGTTTCTTCATCAAATGAATCACAAGAAATTGCAAGGATATCCAAATGTTCACCTACACATTTAAATAATAAATGCCTTAAGTAAAAAAAATGTTATTATGTACTTACATAAATGTTATTACATACTTTATATAATAAACCTACACATTTAAATTATAACTAATACAGTTTTAGGATTTTTATAAACTTGATACTTTGTATCATTTTGATTTTGGAATTAGCCTCTGTTCCGAACTAAATTATATGCGGATAATAACAATAACTCGATTTTAATATCTCAGTTCATAGATACTGAAAGAACAATGAATGAATAAACTAAACCATGCTAACTTACACAAAGTAGGACCTGTATATATAAATTAAGATATTCAAAACTTTAAACTCGAATGAAATAATACTGCTTCGTGGTAAGTACTAAAAGTGCTTTTGTGAAAATATTTCTGATCCTATTGTTTTCCTAAAGCTATCTTCATTACTGCACTTTGCATAATTTGTAATGATACAGGAATTGTTTAAAATGTTTATACGGAACATAAGGTAACATTCACTGACCATTATACAATACACATTTTTCAGAACCAATTTTTATAACAGATTCTATTTAAAAAAACACAGTCACTTATTTGGATAAATAATGAGGTAGCATGGCTTAAAATTGAAGCTTTTACTGAACTAATAAATGCTAAGTTTATTAGTGCCGATGATCTCTGATGAAGTATTAGTTAAAACGTTCTAGTCCTCTAAAGTCACGTCAACACAAAATCTGAATTGTGAAGAGAAGTGAATTGAATTTTTTAAACATTTAAAGACCAGGATATTTGCATTCGAGACCTTGTGAGACTATCTGAATTTTTATTTTATCTACCAGGGACATCGGCACCTCTGGAAATGCATATTTTCTTCTTAAATGAATAACATTCAGTCATTAGAAAGAAACTGGTTAAAAGAAAATATTTTTTGAAAGAACTTTAAAAATAATATGTTCTAACTGTGTTCCATTAAGAAATATAAGTGGTTTAAATCAAAAAATGAGAATGAAAATTTAGTTCATTTGTTTGAAATAGATTGTTACAAAAAAATATTAAAATGTATATCGTAATTATAACATAACACTATTGTTACTATACTAATATTAACTACATACTATTAAAAAATCATATTTTTTACTCAAATCATATAACATACATAAGTAATTTGAAATACAAATTTGTATTTTTTTCTTTTTCTAACCTAGTGTCATGATTTCAAGAAAAAAATATGGGCAATCCTACTTAAAAGTGAATTTAAAGGGTCCATTTTTAAACACATGGTTGCTAAAAGAGGACTGGGAGGCCAAGAACCAACTTAGGCCTAAGGACTACTGAACATGTAACTCGTCATTACAAGTATGTTTAGCTCTACAGCTTTTGAATGAAACTATAACTTTAAAAGTCATGAAAATACCTGCTACTAATTTTGTCTTTTTATACTTACCATACATTATAAACCATGATTTCCTGATCAGACTTCCATTGCTGACTACAGAAACACTTGAAAGTTCCAGGTCTGTTTTGCAAAACTTAATCAATTCTCCCAAAAAAAATCCTCCATCTTTAATGAAAGGTTCACCTCCAGAAAAATTTATTTTTTCCATACCTAAAAAAAAAATTACAGTATGCCTCTCAGTTTAATCTTATACCGAAGAATGTACATTTTTATCTAATCATTTACTATAGTATTGCAACTATTGTACTAACTTTTGCATATAAGGTGCAGTACTTATACTGTATTCATACTGTAAATAAATATGTGTAAGTAAATTACATATTTATTTTTATTATATAGCTGATTACATTAATCTAGATTAAAACCAAGTAATGAGCCTAAATACTCTAAAATAAATATATGTTTGTTGTTTTACTTGTAAATGCAATATTTGTTGTTGCATATAATATAATATAATAATACGAGTATAATACATTTTCACTAACCTGCTTCTTTTAAAAGTTTCAGTCCATTTTTTGCCTCTTCTAATGGAAGTACATATGATGTTTTTGCTGTATGGAAACAAAATCCACAACTATAATTACATTTTCGTGTAAAATGGTAGTTTACACTTCTTGGAACAAACTTGTCAACTTTTAAATGTTCCTCTTTTTTAAGTTCAAAAGCTACATATAAACATTTAATAAAATAACTATACCAACTCTGTAGAATTAACAGTAGTATAGAAAATATTTGAGAAATTGAATTCACAGTCATTTTGTTTATTACTGAAAGCTATCAAAAAATGTTTGGTAAAATCAGTCTGCTTAACTTACACAAATACCTTACTTTATATTGGAAACGTTTGAAACTTCTTCTTTAACACAAAGAACCACTTAAACATAACACCTTTACAATTGATAAACCATACACAGTGTGATACAGTCTTAGTTTACTTTTGACGAGTTTGCTTAAAAGGGGAATCACAAGTACATTTATATTTGAAGGCTTTTAGATACTGCCAGCAATTTTAATTCTCAGCCAATCATAAACTCTCTACATTTGCAACGTTTCTCAAGAACAAAACTATTTATTTTATTTTTGAAAAATAAAACTATTCTAATGATTAGTAAGCTGTTAAAAAAAACTTATTAAAATTTATAGTTAACTGTACTTTTTTTACATATTTAATTGAATAATTATTTGTTATGTTGGGATTTGACATTGTAGTGAGCAATTATGTCTATCAACAACAAAAACGTGGTATTTGGGAGTGTACCAAATTGTCGAAAATCTTCGTTGTACGAGAAGGCTGATTGTACGAAAATGGCGGATTTTCGCCATGTTTGAGTTTTTGTACAAAATACACAGTTTGTCAACCTGGAAATGTTGAAGGGCTGGCAACTCTCAGGGTAATCAGCTTCCTAAAAATAGAAAAATGAAAGTACATATTGGTGAGTCGTTCAGCTGTCAGTAGTATATACCATCGATAATTATTAATAGTTCGGGCAAAGACTATTATTCGGGTAAAAGTATAATAATAGTAAAACTAACTATCGAAAGTTCAAATATATATATATATATATATATATATATATATATATATATATATATATATATATTATATAAATAAATATAAATATATACATATTAAGGATCTTGTCACCATAACAATATCACTTGTCAATGACCTGTTAGGTTGAATTATAAAGCTCTGTAATGGATTATAACTATGATATTATTTATAAATATAATTATAAATATTTATTAATTCAGAAATTAAGTGTCAATAATATTTATTACTATATATTTACCATATTCTTTAGTTTATTAAAAACCTTTCTTAACAACAAAAAATAATAATGTGAACAAATACATTAAAAAAATTTAATTATTAATATGTTACATAAAAATTAACTTTTTAATAGTTTATAAAAGTTGTTATAAATAATATTTCGCATCATATTCTATTCTTTTCTAATATTCTAGCCTCTAGGTATTTGATAAATTTATTTTAAAGTGAATAATATATTTATTTTATTTGAAATCTGTTTCCTGAAAATTGAACTCGTGTACCTTATAATACTAATAGCCATATAAAGTTCTTATCTCAGAGTCTGAGGCTTGTAGCAGATTTGGAATGTGCTGAACCCGCTGATTTGATTTGCATTAGTCAGCTGTCACGGGACGCTCTATGCACTTACAAACTACTAGTCAGCACAGATTGACAAGTAACTATGTTTTCAGTTTTCAGCATAACATGCCAAAATTTTTTTTTAGTTTTAATAGTTCTAAGGTATTTAGCTTTACATCTAATATTCACAAAAAAGTAAATGTCAATATCATTTTCTTAAAAAAAATATTGAGCACAAGTTATTAAAGTAGGAAACTATCGATATCAAACCTAAAATTATCGGTAGTAAGCGATAGTACAAGCGTACAAGCTATCGATAGTTTTTTGCGCTGTAGTTCTACTACTTTAGTAGTAAATAAGTACAAAGTACAAACCTAAATTCTGTCTTATTGTACGAAACTATAAATAGTACGTACATAACTGCCATATATAACTATTAAGAGTAAATAATGATGCAGTCGATTAAATTAGGCGGAAACCAGAAAAGAAACTAAAGAAAGGCAGTTTCAAACGGTTTCGAAATACTGACACACAGACGATAAGATTTTCAAAAATAATATACTTTGTAAATTATTAGAGATTAAATGCTGCGTTCCTATTATTTAATAGTTGAATCAAGAAGCCTACTACATTCTTTAGATAAAGGCATATTATTAAATAATAAGGTAGGTAATACAATTAATTTTTAAAAAGACGGCTGAAAAAAAATGTATTTCCAATATTTCTTATTTCTGTTATTTTTGAAGTATATTATACGGTATTGTTTTAAAGAAACTTTGTAATATTAATTGGATGTTAACCTCTAATTTTTATGACCTAAGTTCGCTGAAGTAATCAGACAGTTTAAAGTTGGTTTGTACTTCTACTTAAAGTTGGTGTCTAGTCTGCATAAATTTGTCTTAAGAATTAAAATTATGAAACAGAATTAGGGACTATTCTTGATGTAAGTGGTTACAGTAACCTGTGACTAGCAAGGTTGGCTTTTATGACATTTCAAGCCTCTTCTAAAAATAAATGATTTCAAATATTTCTTTTTTTACCACACAGTTTATTATTCAATTAAGAGATATTGACCTGTGGAAGATCCAATTTCTTATGATGTTATGATTTTATGCAATTTTTAACAGAAGTATATTGTGATATTGTTCTTTTTTACATTACATTATTGTCCTTTTACATTACATGGAGTAAGCTAGATTTATTATAGAGAAGTTAATGATATCACAGAACTGCTACTTCTTTACAGATAGCCTGATTTGATATATTTATTTAACAGTTAATAGCTGAGTTTAACTGCTACTAACTGTGAACTGAAATCTCCGGAATCTGTTCAAACAATCCATTTCTAAGTTTCTTTCATTTCCACTAAGATTACATTGTTTTGCAAACTGTGTTGTGCATGGGTTCCTGCCAGTGGGGTACAGTTTGATACCTGCCAATCTGACTAACACAATTTTGCACTTAAAATATACCACATTAATTGTGAACTGTGAAATTTTCACAGTTTACACTTTTGTTAATGTGCAGTTACTGTGACAAGATAAATATTGATATTGCTAACTACACGCACACCACAGTTCTTTCCTGTGACATTTAGCTTTCTGTTAGTATTATTTATTTTTAGTATAGTAAATGTTTTTTGTGCAAATAGTTTGTATAGAAGAATTATGTATTTGTGTAGATAAATAGTTAATAGCGGTTTTTGTTTTTTTCTGATTTATATTAGCCTGTATGAAGAAGCAATAGCTACATAACAGGCCAATCAAAAGATTATTTCACAGTATAATAGATAGTGAAAAGTACTGGTATCAGTTTTCACAGATAGCGCCAATTTACTATGCCAAGTTGACCCAATCAACCACCTGCTTTATATTCACCATAACCTTCATTAAAAGGTTAAAAAATTTGAACCTGAATACTAATGACCCATCAAGGTAATAAGCAACCAGCTGCTTTATATTCACCATAACCTTCAATAAAAGGTTAAAAAATTTGAACCTGAATACTACTTTTATTTAAAACGAAAATCATGTTAGGTTCAAAGGTAATTTTTTAAATTAAAAAAAATCTATTATTAACAATTACACCCATTAAAAAAGTCCTTTTCATGATGAAAAACCCTTTTGTGCAGTAGTTAGAAGGTATTTTTTTCAGTTTTTTTTAACTTCGCATATTTTCTGCACTTTAATATTTTGCTTATTACTAATGGGAATGTAATAAGGCGTTTTGGTGCAAAACTTAAGTAAATAGCCAAAATTATTGCAAAATCATATTTTCCACATGATTAATTTAGTAGGATAAGTTTTATATATAGTAAAACCTTGGTTAGGTCAACAGACTGTATGATTATCTTTTGATCTTTTGATCAGTAATCGCTGAAGTCGCTGCTTTGTAAAAATGATCCTTTATAAATGATACTTGCGAATAATACTTTTCATCTAGTAAATCATCTGTGCTCCATGCAGAGGAAGATGTAATGATGTCATAAAATTGTTCCATTAAAAATGCATGAAATCACAACTTAATAAATAAATGTTCCTTGGGTCAATATTTATCAATTTATTTAAAATAATAGTAAAATGAAAGTATTGTGTAATGACAGTTATAACTTGAAGGCTTTTTAACTGTACAAATAACAAAAATTGGGTTTCTTAGAAATTAGTGCTGTAGGCCCTACATTTAAGAATGGATTTCTGCTATAGCATGTTCAATCATTGAATTATAATTATCAACTCATGTAGGTGCTATATATATATATATATATATATATATATATATATATATATATATAATTATTTTTATTATTATTATTATTTGCGTATAGACCCTGTTGGATCACGCAGAGCATTCCAACTCAATGTCTTGTTCCTTCTAATACTCCACACCTCCCTCATCCTGTCCCCATGGATCCTCTTCCGCTCCTCTGTCCATTTTACCAGTGCTCTAATTTTAATCCCCCCCTTACCCGTGCTCTCTTTGGGACCTTCCAACCGAGCATCTTTCTCCTGTATGCGTTCCTGTCTTCAACATCTGTTGAGTCTATTTCTGTGTCATGTAGGTCTATTCTGACTTGTGCGATCCATGATGTTGTTGATTTGACTCCTTGTATATACTTAAGGATTCTGTTGGCAAGTCTCATTGTTGGGAGTCTACTAATGTGTCCATAGAATCGAAGCCTCCTTCTGATATCTGCTGCCAGGTTCGATATCTTCTCTGTGGTCTTCCGGGAGTGCAACCTGTATCCATCTTCTGTTAATCTCGGGCCAAGGATCTTCCTCAAGATTTTGCGTTCTTCTTTCAAAATATCCTCCATGGTAGCTTTTGTGTGGAGTGCTAGCGTCTCGCTTGCATATAATACCTCCGGTTTTATGACTGTGTTGTAGTGTCTGATTTTTGTGTGCGTCGACATACATCTCTTATTGTAGATATCACACGTTATACCAAGAGCCCTCTTCATTCTCAGTAGCCAAACCCTTTGCGCAGCCTTCTCGCCACCTGTGGGTTCAAGAATTTCTCCTAGATATTTGAAGTGCTTGACTCTCTCTCTCTCTCTCTCTCTCTCTCTCTCTCTCTCTCTCTCTCTATATATATATATATATATATATATATATATATATATATATATATATATATATATATATATGTGTGTGTGTGTGTGTGTGTGTGTGTGTGTGTATATATAATTTGATACAAAAGTAATACTCATTTTTAGAGAATTTTGGTAATTTTTCACCAAAACGCTTTATTATATGCCCGTTATTAATAATCCAAAATATAAAAGTACCAAAACAATGGAAGTTAAAAAAAATGAAAATAAAAGTAACAAACACAACATAAAAATGACTATCCTACGGAAGTAGGAAATAAGTTTTTGATTGTGAAAACATTTTTTTTTTTGTTTTAACGTCTGGCTATTGTGCACACTTGGGCTAATGCAGACGATGGGATGATTTATAGCGTATGAAAATACCAAACTCTGGCTGGGAAACGAAATCGGGTTCTCGGGGTGAAAGCCTAGTACGCTATCAACTAGGCAACCAAGGCGGTATATATACATATACTACCGAGGCAGTACATATACTAAAATTGGATTGTGAAAACAATTAATGAATTGCATGTAGGTGCTATACATATATAAAATTTGATACAAAGGTAAAACTAATTTTTTAGGAATTGTGGTAATTTTTGCACCAAAATGCTTTATTTTATGCCCAATATTAATAATCCAAATATAAAAGTACCAAAACAATGGAAGTTACAAAAAGTGAAAATAAAAGTAACAAACACAACTTCAAAATGACTATCATGTAAAATTATGAAATGAGTTTTTGATTGTGAAAACTATTAATGAAATGCGTGTTATTAATAATCAAGAGAATATAACTTTTTTTAAAAAAAGAAAGAAAAATATTAACTCAACTTGGTTGTTGGGTGTTTAACTTGGTTGTAGAAAAAGTGTTTTTCGTCGCGAAAACGATTAGTGAAATTCATGTTATTTCATAATTCAGAACTTATCAGTAGGTTACAGGGAGCACGTTATCTACAACATATAAGCAAATGCAATGGCTGACACCTAGAGTGGCATATAGCCTCTTCATGGCATATAGCCTAAAGAAAATATGTAATCATTGAAAAATCATTTAAACTGCATGGAATAGTAAAAATACTTATAGAATAAATATTTCTTTTAGAATATATTTTTTTTTTTTTAAATGAAGGACTTTAGAACATAACTAGACCGATTTTTGGGTGTTTAACTTAGTTGTTGGTTATATAACTAATATTCCATAAAGCCATTAACCTTTGTAAAGAGTGTTACTGCATTGAATACGAAGTTACTGCTGCTTTGTAAAAATGGACATCAGAATATAGTTCCGTAATTAATGGCTAAAAATCATTCATTTGTCATAATAAATCTAATCTTCCGTTGGTTAATATCTCTCGGGGGGTAATGCCTCTCGCGTCCGTGACATTCTTAAGTCACACGTGCCCCCCCCGGGTGGTGCTAAATGAGAGTGCAGTGATCGCCACAAAGAGTCTCCCAGCAGAAAATAATGATCGCCACAAGAAGAACCCAAAACTGCCCTTATCAGGGCAAAAATGACGATCTCCGCATCATTTTTTGGAATGCAGGTGGTTTAAATAATTCAAAATTTACTGAACTAAAAACAGTAATTTTTAATAGTGACGCAGACATATTCATTATTGTTGAAGCAGGAGCTTCCACAGAAGCTCAACAGTTTTATAAAATGACTAATTTTACAAATTTTATTCTAAAGAGATCGAGGCAGGTTGCATCAGGAATTATCATTGGTGTGAGAAATAGCATGGCAAGCAAGGCCATAACTCTACATGAAATGGATAACAGAGACAAACTTGAGGCTGTCTGCATTGATGTTTGGCCGAAGGGTAAACACTACAGAGTGATTGGTCTGTACAACCCACCAACAAATGTCCCAAACCTGGACATGATTACTGATTTGTGCCAACATTGTAATAGCATTGTTGTTGGTGACTTCAACGCCCACTCAAACCGCTGGGGATACAGTTCCTCTAATGCAACCGGGAGGACCATTGAGGGCTTTATTGACCAGACCAATCTCGTTCGTGTGCCATCTGACCCCACGTTCCTGTCGTTCTCTGGACACACAAGCACTCCTGACCTTGCCTTGGTTCATGCAAACCTGTCGTGGAGAGCAGAGCTAAGTCTTGAGAATGCCCTGGATGGATGCGGCCACCGTCCATTAAATTTGTTGATTGAGGGTAGAGATGGGGAATGCATAGCTCCTCGGCTCACCCGCTGGAACTTCAGAAAGGCTAACTGGAATAGATTCTCTCTCTTGACTGATGGATATGTTGATCTGCAACTTGTCGATAACAACCCTGATAAATCAATGGAAAGATTTAATAAAGCTATTACTAAGGCTGCACAAGAAAGCATACCGAGGGGCCAAGTTAAAAAGTACAAACCTTTCTGGAACAAAAACCTGAATGAACTTAAGAGACAGAGGAACATCGCTAGGAGGAAAGCTGAATCAACAAGAGATTTAGAGGACTGCATACAGCTTAGAAAAACCCAAGCTTCTCTTAGACGTGCTATTACACTTTCTAAAAGAGCCTAATACAGATCCTTCGTTGCCAACCTGGACTTTAGAAGGGATGGCTTAAAGGCCCATAGATTCATTTCCAGCCTGAACAACGACAAAAGCAGCCGGCAATGGGAACCAATTACCGTCAATGGCAAGCAGTTATCATGTCCCACAAGGATAGCCAATGCCCTTTGCAAACATTATGCCTCAGTAAGTCGACTAAGGGTAACCAGACATGAAAGAAAATTCTGTAGCACAATAAAAATCCACACTTGTCCTTCTGAGAATGAAACACAGTTTTTCTATAATGACTTCTCTTCCGATGAATTAGAACTAGCGATCTCTTCCCTTAATAAAGGAAAGTCTGTGGGTCCAGATTCTGTCTTTCCGGATTTCATTCGGCACCTAGGGCCAACAGCTAAAACAACATTCCTTAAACTAATTAACCTAACATGGAATGTTAGAGTGCCCCAGCAATGGAAGAAAGCAGAAGTTCTGTCGCTGCTTAAGAAGGGAAAACCAGCCAATGACCTCAGCAGCTACAGACCAATCTCTCTTACAAGTGTGACCTGCAAGGTAGCAGAAAAAATGGTTGAACGCAGACTTAGAGAGTTCTTGGAGTCAACAGGAGCCATAAGTGAATGCCAGGTAGGTTTCCGTAAACATAGATCCACCATGGAGGGGTAAAATTTTCACAGGCAGTAAAGGATGGTTTCCATAAAAGACAGTCCACTCTGGCGGTGTTTGTAGACTTTAAAGCAGCCTATGACAGGCTGTGGCTTTTATTGCTGTTAAAAAAGTTGAAACAACTGGGTGTGTGTGGAAACATGTATCAATGGATCCGAAATTTCCTATCCCAGCGATTAATAAGATGCAAATTTAATAATTCAACATCTGGCTATCGGCAATTGCAGCAGGGACTACCGCAGGGAGCGGTTCTTAGTTGTCTGCTCTTCAACACAATGATTGATGATTTAAAGAATGCCATCCAGGCACCGGGTGTCTCGTGTCTTTTCTTTGCTGACGATGTGGTGATTTGGGCAACTAGCAGCCACATCAAGGCTCTTGAACAAACGCTGAATGCCTCAATTGCGCAATTAGATCACTGGGCTGACTACAACAAAATGGAGGTGAATGCAGAGAAGACAGTTGTGCAGCTCTTCACCCTGTCCACTAAGAAGCATTCTGTCAAGATAAACTTCAAGGGTAAACTTCTTCAACAAACCTCAGAAACAAAGTACCTTGGTGTAACTCTTGATGCTAGGTTGTCGTGGAAGAAACATATATCTAATACATCCGAGAAAGCACAAAAACGGAACAACTTGCTGAAACGACTGACCGCAACCAAATTGGGGGCTACACAGGATGTGCTCGTGACTGCTTATAAAACATATGTTAGGCCTGTCATGGAGTATGGCAGTGAAGTGGTTTCCTTGTCTTCTGCGGCTAGTCTGTCTAAATATGACGTAGTACAGAACAACGCCTTGAGAACCATCACTGGCGGAGCCAAGTCAACTCCTGTAGCGGCATTGCAGTTGCAGACGGGTCTGGAAACCCTAGAGTCCCGTAGAGATAAGGCAACACTCAAATTTTGGGAGAGGGCTAAAAGAATAGACAATGATCATTGGTCAAATTACAGACATGCAACTCAGCGGCTCAAGACGCAGCTCTCTCCTTTAGAGCATGCCGAGAGACTAATAGAAAAATACCAGCTACCAGCAGGAGATGCCGCACCTGTTAAAAGTTACACGGTAGTTGTTAAGGCATTGCCAAACATACGCCTAAGCCTTCAAAACCTAAACCCAGAGTTGAACAAAGCAGAAGTAAACCCCTCAGAACTGAAGATCTATGCCTTAGAAACCATTAATAGTATCTACCCACCTGAGGAATGGTTACATATATATACAGATGGCTCTTATACTCTGGAGGCAGGAGGAGTGGGTGCGGGATGGCACTGCCACCTGTTCGAGGGATCGTTGGCGGTTGGAAGGGGAACCACTAACTTCGACGGTGAAATGAATGCCATTTACGAAGCGACCTGCAGGTTGCAGACATTGTCACTGACTCCGCATGGGTTGGTTTTCTTTGTTGACTCTCAGGCAGCAATTGTGGCCCTGAGTAGCAATTCCCCAACGGACTGCCTCCGCACTGTTCGATGTCATGCCAGATTGGCTGAACTCATTTCGGAGGGCTGGATTCTTTGGATCCAGTGGATTCCTAGCCATGTGGGAGTTCCTGGCAACGAGAGGGCAGATGAACTTGCAAAAAGGGGAGCGTTATCAGAGCAACCAGCGGTACCTGTGACTCTTGGTGCTGCCCGCAACCTGATAAACAGTGCCATTGACTCCTATTCAAAGGCAACCCTGAAGGATCAAAGCAGGGGGAAAAGGTGGGAAAGCCTCACCTCAATGGGACCCATTTCTAAAAATATGGAGAGGCCTGCTGCTGTCGCCCGATTCCGTCTAGCTACCGGACACGATTATCTCCAGGCACACTTGCACCGCATTGGAGTGGTGGGGGACGATATCTGCCCATTATGCCGATCAGGCAGAATGGATGGCGAGCATCTGATGTCCTGTGTGGAGTTGCAGAATGTGTCAGGGGAGATCACTGAGAGATACTGGGAGGCTCGTCGTCGAATGGCTGAACAGCCGAGGACAGGCGTAGGCTAAAGTAAAGTAAGTAAGTAAGGTTAATATCTCTCAATGAAATAATATAGCACATAATAAACCCCAAAGAAATTGTTGAAATCATTTTGTAAAAGTCGTGAAAAGTCAGAAATACTGATGCAAACCTTCAGTATGCATGATTTTCTTGCTTGCTATTTCCATGTTACTATTATTGTTCATTTGTCGCAAACCCAGTAACTTTCTTTGTGCCTGTCTAATAGAAGATTACTGATTTTCAAATAATCACTTCTTCGCTGGCTTGTGAGATCACCAAAATTTTTCACAGTGTGAACCAGAATAACCATTTTCAGAAACATTAACAACGCTATTGAATAACCTAATAATTGTGGGTCATAATAATATAGTTGAATAATTTATAATACTTAATTAATAGTTAATTTGAATAATCAGATGAAAATATTAGAGAGTGTTACTATAACACTTTAAAATTGTTTAAAAGCAAAATGTAATGTTGATTAAACCAGTGTGAATAAAATTAAAATAAATTGTTACAAATAATGGGAATAGTGTAGCCTACTTACTATTTTAACATATTTGCCCAAACAGATATAAAGTAAATCTTTTTTTTTTTTTTTAAATAATATCTGAGTAGCTATTATACCAAAATATGCCTTGGGTATAATTTGCCCTTCTCTAGAACTGTGAGCAATGATAATTTGTTTTTTGTTAATTTTCCTAAATTATTATTCGGTGTATTTTGTTCAAGATGAGCTCTCTAAACTTAGTTATTTAATACTTATTGTGCAACTTGTTTTAGAATATCTTACAATCTAGTTACTGATTTTCAAGAAATCACTAACTAGTTTAAAACATTTTTTTAATTTGCTCAGAAATGTTTTTACCATTATATTGAAGGAAAAGTATAAGTTATTTTTAGTGAAGGACTTTTGGTTGTCATTGGTATGATATATTATATTAGGCCTTAACCACAACCCTTTTATACAGAAGCTTCCTAAATACTTTTACTACATACACTCTACTTTTCTTTATTTGTTATTTACTTTTAATTAAATGTTTTACAACTTTTTTATTTTTTTTTGCAACAGGCAAAGATACATTTGTATCTATTTAGACGTGAACTATTAGTACTGTATTTATAAACAAATAAAGTGACCTAAAGTGTTCTCTAATTTAAAAAAAACCTTGGCTAACCAAACCTGTCTGAGTTTTATGTGGAATTTAGGTTTGTGTATTATTTGTAAAGTTAGATTATTATTTTTTTTAATAAAACTATTTCACATTTAAGAAGCAACTCTGTTTAGGACTCTACCTGTCTTATACCATGCAAGTGGCGATTTAAAAAAAAAAAAATTGTTACTCTGCCAATTTTAATAGGGTGCCAACAATTTTTGTTTACCATGTTACTTAGAAAAATATGTAATTTTAGTTAAAATTAATGAAAATATAATTTTTTGGCAATTTAAATAGTTTGCTGTACTTAATAATGTACAACTTAAGTTCTTAAAGATAAAAATAAGACTTAATAATAAGGACTTAATAACGTGTAGATCAAGTTTTGGTGAACATATGCATGCCCTTATATAATTTTTCACACGTTAATGTTTTGATATGTAATAGCATATGCTTTGTATTAATGTTGAAATACAAAGCATACTATGAAATTATCATAGTTCATAAATATAGTTTTTCATTCAACTATTAAGAAACTGGCATTCTCGTTGAGTTACCCAGTACTTAAATATTGAAAATAAGTTTTGTTTTCCAAGATGGCACAGTGAATTTTTTTGTTTCATATTTTCCATGATTTTTTTGTACTATTCATTTTGTTCATTCGAATGTGAAAATTAGGCAGTATGGTAAACCAAATTAATACATAAATTGATATTGCTGCGGTGAAAATAGTACGTTTCTGATCAGAACACGACATGGCTACCGTATTCAAACGAAATACATTATCAATATTAAGCAAAAATATTGTTTTCTGTACATAAAAAACTTTTATGCACTCTTTTTTTTAAATTACAGTTTTTTTCTTCAAATGCACGTAATACTCCGAATCAACCATTTAAAAAGCCTGAGATAACTGGAGATTTAGTAGGACAACCACATCCTGAATCAAATTTACGGTGTTTCCAATTTCATATTCCTGAGAAAGAATCATCGATTGAAAGGAGATTCAGAGAATTACGAGAACAAGTACAACAATGGAATCAAAAGTTCTGGATTGCCCATAACAACAAATTTGTACAGGTACGATTAGATTAAGCTAGTTCAGTTCTTTTATTTTAAATTAATTGTAGCTTACAAGTTACTACTCACTGAATACTAATGAATTGTTTTAAATTGAGTATTTTTCTGAAATTTTCGCAAAATTTTATTTTTTAATTGCAAAATTGTGATATAAACATGAAAATATTAATGCCTATATTGTATATTTATTTAAACTTATATCGTGTGTGTGTGTGTGTGTGTGTGTGTGTGTGTGCGTGCGTGTGCATGTGTGTAAAGATTAGGCCAGTATTTCTTTGCATATATGTTTAAACAAATTAATTTTGTCAGAAGGTTTGTGCATCATTACATCATTTACAATTTTCCTACACAATGTACTAGAAAATTGACAATTTATATAAAGTAAAGTATCTTTTTTACTAATATTACCAAAAGTCTATTGGTATTTCAAACGGGAAACATTTCTACAGTCATTTTAGTAAGTCCCAGCTTAGGACAGTTTATATTACTCGGCTAAATCGATATCAAAACAGTGGCTACTCAAAGACAAAAAATCATAACTTTTATCTTAAAAAAACCTTTTTCAAAATCTGAATACCAATATAATGAGCTTTAAAATTACATGAATTACATTTTTAATTTCGAAAACAATTATTAATTCTAATTGATTTGAAAGGGTATATATAGTCAGGATTAATTTTGAAAGAAATATGAAGTATTGAAAATTTAAGACATTAGTAACTTACTATCACATTGAAATTAAATTATAAAAGAAATTATGGGTGTTCAATTAGGAATTCCACACTTTTGATTTTAATATTAAGTGTAATTGTTTTTCCTTAACTTATTCTTTGGAAACTTTACATTCTTAGTTAACTTAATGTGAAACTTTAATTGAATTTTTTTTTAATTTACAAAGTTACCAAAAATGTTTTATGAAATTTCAACACACTTGTTTGTAAAAACAAACAATTCCTATGTCTCGATACTTTGATGCATTTTATGCTTGCAGGTTTGTTGGACAGTATACTTGTTGCTGTCCAGGTTTGATTGGGTAGTTGTTGCATAATTGTTGGACATTTCTGTTCAATTCAAATTAAAAATAACATTGAAATAGAAAGAATTCTTTGGGGAACAGTTTTTTATTGTCTTTTGTAGATGCAAAATGGTTTTTACAATTGAGCAAAAAGTAAAATTTTGTTGCGTGCACCATTGATTTTAGTAACATTGTAGAGTAAATTAGATTGCCTTCCTGGGTTTTGATCCACCACTAACCAATCATTCAATAATAATTACAAGTAGAAATATAATATTGGAAATGGGAAGTACAGTAAACTTGATCTCCCTGTATTAAGGGAAGAGCAGAAGTGATATGTACTTCGTTAGTCCATATCATGATAAAAACTACTTGGTCCATAGTCTACTTGGAAGGTGATCCATACAGAAAAGTGGCATTCAGTTCCTGCATTGTAGATGCATTTAGGTGGTAGTCGCTTGGATTCAACCCCCTTTCTTGCATAATTCACCCCTTCATTCCCAATTACATAAAAACTTGTCATTATTCATCAATATTCAATATAAGTGTACACATTTTTAGAGATATAAATAACAATACAATGTGAAATAAATAATCATAGTGAAAATATATGAAAATGATTTAATATATATATATATATATATATATATATATATATATATATATATATTTTAAATTTATATTCTGTTTGATGTAAAGCAATAATACTTAACAACTTCTGTTGTTAAGAATTGTTTAAAATAAACGTGTTGTTTATGTATTCCATAATTTTTCCTCTATTTTTTTATAATTATTTTCTTTTCTTCTTTAATGATTTTTTTTGTATCTGAAAATTTTGCGCTGTAGGCATGAGTCTAGTTGGCCTTATGGAGAATACTTACCTGTCATTAAGTCTTAAGAGACTGATTTTGATTAGCATACTTTTATAGTTTTCTCAGATGAGTTAACTTTCTACCATTTTTTGTTTTTTTTTCCGGTGAAAAACCGTTAAGGTTATCATCGCCGTAACTTTCTACCATATTGGTATTGTAAATATACAATCTTGAATTGTTGAGTTGAGTGAAGTTTTACAGTATCCAATTTACAACGTAGCTCAGTAATGGATCTTACAACAATTTCACTTGAAGCACTTTTTTAAGGTAATAACACAGGATGTTTACAAAACAGTATGTGATGCACTACGTTGCAGACAACACTGACTTTCAGTTGGATGGGGTAGAAAGGGGAATGGAAATCACACACTATTGTTTTCATAACAAGACCTGCATCTGAGTCACTATAAACTGTACTGTACAGATTTTGTAAATTCTGTTTTATTCGTTATGTAGAGGTTTTTGTACTTTAGATACATGTATTTGTAATATAAGGGTTTCATGCTCTATCTAAAGTAAAAAAAAAAGAAGTTATAAGCCAAAATACTACTTTAGTAACAGGGATGTTTTTTGTGTCACATGGGTTTGAAGAGTTATTAAAAATTCGTTTATTGGAGTTCAGAAGTTTTATTGTAACAATTTTCAAGGCACGTTGCTATCAGTATGTCATTGTGGACGAGTTTCAGTTTGAATAAATTAATTTTTCAATCTTATTTTCATGTGATTTAAAAACAGTTTTTTTTTAATGGGAATTGTGTTTTTACCAAATTATGTTTGTAGCAATAGCCTAAACATTTTTTTCTGTATGTAAGAAAAGTGGTAATGCATTTTATTTCAATGGTTGTGGCTTTCTATAAACACCAGTGTGTTGAAGTTTTCACACAACATTTTTTATAACTTTATTAAAAGGTGTGTACAATTTCAAAGAATTGTTAAGGAATGAGTAACTAATAGAAAGTCAAAAGCGCATACCTATATATAGGATACCCCATATAATTACAAAAAAGTTATAAATGTTTTAAGATTCAATTTTGAAACTGATGAATGGTTTTTTTCTAGGTAACAAACTTTTCAAAGTTATTATTAAAATCGATTTTTCTTCGTTTGATTTTTGTGTACGTGAATTTTTATTTATATGATATTATTCAATGTTTTTGGTAATTTTGGATATTTGTTACCGTCATGTCTGTGGGTCACCAATATACTTCTATTATTCTATTCTATTATAATGTATTTAAAAATGTGAGAAGACTTGTATTTACTTAATTATTATTACTTCACAAAATCAAACCATAACATGCAAAAGTGGATTCAGTATTTAAAAGACTGTTAGTGTATGTGCTTAAAAAAATTCCCTAATAAGCAGACATATTAACTCATTTATTTTTTTAGGAACGTAAGGCTTACATATCTGCACACAAAGGGCTGTGTGATGAAGATGCCACAATATCTGCTGATAAAATGTCAGAATTTTACAAAGCTTTCTTAGACAAAAACTGGAAGACACATTTTAATTATAATATTGAATGGTATAAGAAAAATGCAAGTCTAGTTGTTTTAGAAGCTAGAGTCAAGTTGCATCGATTATCGAGAAGGATTTTTAGAAGAAAAGAGGACAAATGATTAGATTTTAAGTGTTAATTGTACCAAAGTAAAGCTTATTTAATCTGTTTAAAAGTTTTTTTATATGTTGTATCCTACTATATTTGTTACAAAGATCTGAGAAACAAGGTTCCTTCCTTAACAGTGGATAGAAGTCAAGGTCAGCTTCACAGAGGTGGACATGTGATAGTTGGACATGCATCAGTATCATAATCAGCATTGAAACTGCATAAATTACCATTTTCATATTTAATTTAATAATTACTAGAGCTCATTTTTTGTGATTTAATGTACCTTGAAAATTTAAAGTGCTAATTTATGCAAATTTAAACATTAATTGTGATGGTGAAATCCAATTTTTAAAAAAATTTTAAACTAAAGAGTTCAAAATTTTATGGCAAAGATTAACAAAACTTTGTGAAATGCAAAAATTTTATATTCTAAATGTTTCTTTACACCGGTTTGTATAGAAAGTTTGGAGACCAAATTTGGGAAATAGTGTACTCAAGATACTGATACAGACAATTAAAATTCTTCAAACTAGGATCCTTGGGCATCAACTCTTCTGCCAACAAGTTTTCCATGCTTGGAAGACGCCCTGGACATCCTTTTCTGGAAAGTCCATCTAGTCACTTGAACCTGCTACGATCCCATGGTGGTGTACTGTGAGGCCTATCTTCACTCTGGGGAACAGGAAAAGTCCACAGGGAACAAATCAGGACTGTATGGATGGGCTAGGGAAGTGTTTTGAGGCCAGGTAATTGTTTAATGCAAAGTAAAGTGTATTGTGAATTGCAAGCTTTTAATTGGTGCCAGTGCCTGGCCTCACACAGTTGACTCTTCCAATCTGTCTTCTCAATACTTTCACGTAGAAAGCACCTGTGGTGGTCTGTCCCACAGGCACAAATCCGTGGTGGACCTCACCCTTGGTGTCAAAGAAGGCAATGGTCATGGCTTTGCATTTCGACCTGCTCTTTCGAGCCTTTTTGGCAAGGGATGCTGGTCTGTCCCATTTGGCACTTTGTTGTTTAATCTCGGGGTTGTACTCAAAAAACATTTCATCACCACTGTTTTGCCTTTGGTCATCTGTCACAACTTTTGGGAGGAGCTTGGCACAGATGTTTCTCATGTGCAAATCATCAGTAATGATGGCTTTGCATTGTTGTTTAATTAAATTCTGTGTGGTCTGCGATCATTCGAAAGTTTAAAACTGATACCAGGCGAATTTTGAAGTTACCTTCCCCCCTCCATCAAACCCGGCTAGAATGTACAATCACATAAAAAAAAATTACATCATTACTTTTTATATAAACTCTGTATGATGTGATTTGTAACTATTTTGGAAACTACGTCCATCATCAGGGAGATTGCTGCATGCTACAGTTATTCAAAATTTGTTCTAGAGAAAATTATCCTTAAAAGCTCTAGTATGTACGGCTCAAAATGTCATGCATGGTTATTTATTCTTTAATTTTTAACTGTCAGCATTTGAAAATAAGAAAGGTACAGTTTGTGAGAATCACAGAGAAAATAAATATAGTTCTTGGATCATTTTGTTTCCCAATGTCTAAGGAAACCATAATTTATTGGATAGTAATCAAACGAAATAATAAAAATAATTATTTCTCTTTAGTGACAGTTTACCGCCTTCTTCCCCAATTTTTAAAACCATTACTTTACCAGGCTGAAAAAAATTGTAAAATATGTTTTTGTGATGGATAAATATTTACCCTTAAAATATTTAAGCCTGAAAAAAAATAATGAAATTGCTCCATCAGAGTGGCAGTTCTAGATGGGGATAATTTTGATTATTTTGTATTAGTTCGAAAATTTACTTCAAACAGAACTTATTTATGTTAAAATCTAAGCGGGTGGCCTATAATGATCCTTGCAGTTACCAGCATTGTTTTAACCATAACAGAGTTTAGAAAATATGAATTTTTGTATACAGTATATAATTTTTAAGGAAATAGTGTGATATATCTACGAGTATACAGTATAACACTTGTATTTGGAAGTATATCGCTGAAGTCATAGAAATGTTTCCTGAAATAAAGCATAATGTTTATATGCCATAGGTGAGTTAAAATAAATACAGGAAATATTTAGGTTTAAGGTACATATTTTTTAAGTAAAATTTATAAAAAATAACTTATAGTTGCACTACATATCCTTCTGAAACTGTATTGCCTACCTTTGTATTCAGGTGTGATAAAAAGGAAATTAATTAATCCAAGGGTAAAAATGAAGAAGTGATACTGTTGATGAGTACTTTCAAATAAGTACCATATATAATTGTATTCTTAAAAATAAGTACTACATATAGAAAATTAAATCTAAACAATAAAAGAAAAATTACTGTTTACAGAAAACACCTTATAATAATACTGACACACCTTTAGGTGTTTTTAGTCTGTACAAACTGCTTTTTACTTAGTTTTTTAACAGCACCAAAATACACTTGAGTGTGGTGGAATACTTTGCCAGTAAGTGTACAAGAATGTAGAAAAATCCCACACTGTAGACAGATAACACAGCCTTCCAATCGAAATGGTAAAGAAAAAAATATGTTCAGTGATTTTGTTACAGTATTTTTTATTTTGCTAACAAATTTACATTTAATAAGTAATTTTTATTGAAAAAAATAAGTTACAGAGAAAAAAAGCCCAGATTTAATTTAAACTTTGTGCAAAAATTGATTCTAGTAATATTTTGGGCAAGTTTGTCATACAACATTTACATTCATTCTTGTCAAAATCACAATTATTCAAAATATTAAAATAAAATATTGTTATAATTTTTGACAGCTTTAAAAAGCTATTAAAATCTGCATAGAAATGCAATGGCAAATGAGACTGTTCTATTTTCGAGCATCAGAACATTAGTTTATATTACACTTTTTGAGTGAGATTGTTGTTTGCCGTAATAATTCATATTTGTGGCAAGAAATGTTTAGTATGACTTTAAAAGTGTGGATAGTTTAATTTTTTTTTTAATGTGTTTCATGCCAGGTACATCAATAAAGATGGGAAATTGGTGTAACAATCCAACTGTAGTAACTACATTCGAAGCTGTATAGACGTCCAAGGTATAACAACTACCTGCTTGATCTTACTGTTACAGACTGAAATAAGAGCGCTCAAAAGTTTTACAAGGGGTAGTTTCTAAGTAGCATCGATTTATCATACAAGGACTTTGTATACTAAGATGGTACAATTTTTGGAAGAATTAGTAATACATTTGTCACTTATCATTTAAACAAATAGTACAAGAATACTCCAAACTTTAACTCCTTTGGTTTAAGTTTACAATATGCTACATAATTGTGGCTTATGGTATAAAATATAATCATAGTATAAGTTGCTATCCTTTCAAAATGATGTTTAAAAGCAATGAAAATAAAATTAAATTTAACAAAATCAGAATAATAAATCTGCCCTAGTTTTGGTCAAATACTGTCAGTATACTATATCTATTTTTAAATTAGAAAGTTAGTAGGCCCCATATGAAAAACCTAAACTGACTGTCAATGTACAAGATGAATTTGGTGTTTACCAAATTCAGTACCACGTAAATGAATTATTTGCGAATTTCATTAAGAAAGTGAGCGGTTATCACAGTAAGACTCAGACCCAGTACTTTGAAATGAGAACTGATCCTCTCTATACGTTTGGATCTCTTTTTAAAAATGAGCACTGATCCTATCTCCATACCTCTAGATCTCTTTTTGATGTATTGTTAAAATTTATATGTACATAAAATTTTTTTTATTTATTAGTTATATTGTATACTGATTTTCAATTGTAGTCTTCACATAGGAGTGTTTTGTACTTTATATCTGGAACTTTACAGGATAAAAAAAATGTTAGGTTTTATTTTAGGATGAGTATTAATAAGTTTAACAAACTTTTCGTCAAATTATAAATTAATTTATCCAATCAAAATAGAAATATGCAAAGCACCATTCTGCAAAAGAACTAATAATGTTGGAATGATAATTTAAGGAACATGTTACAATTATTTTTAATAGTGTAATAAACAAAAACAGTATAAAATGGAAATTAATAACTAAAAACTAATAGTTGTATTTTTCTAATAGTTTTATTTGAGTAATCGTCCCTTGTTATGTCTCACAAACAAGGTTGATTGCAAACAATTTTATGAATAGCTTAGTGTCCAAATTCTCATTAAAAAAGAATACCAATTATTTAAATTTGTAAAAGTATAAAGAATTTTTAAAATAAATACTGAAAGAATCTGATGTACAATATGTATTGTAAAAGAGTACAAAGTGAAATATGCCCGTACATGGGAAAAATACATAGTAGTGTCTCACTTGTTGGTCACTGTTTAACTGAATACCTTTACGGAATACTGTACACTGTTGAGTGTACCAGTTTCTGACAAGGTGAAATACTGTTGAGACACAAAATTCATTGTCTTGCTACCTAGAATTTCCATTTGTTGGCACACATTTTAATCCTTGGTATATTCAGTATCTTTTACACCAGTGTCTCATCTGTTGGTATCCTAAGATAAGATACCGTCTGCTGTGTCTGAACTGCATACCTCAAGGTCATGGGTTTGAGATACAGTTACTGTTGGTAGCTTTACCCTTTCTGTTAACGCCAAAAATCCTCATCTTCATTAGTGTGACTAGCATACAGTATACAAAAGCATGTAACTTAAGCAAAAAAATACAATGACAATGTTTTAGCCTCCATATACTTTATCCTAAATTTCTCCAGATATATATATGATCTACTTCCAATAATATTAGTTGCTGGGTAATCAATATTTGATTTTTACCATAATGGAATTATCTTTTCTTTTCAATGTTAATACTTTCTAAAATATTATGACTCTGGAAAAGTCATATGTTAATCACATTCACTTTGAAAAAAAATAGTTATTTCCAAGATGATGGCTGAAAATATCAATTTCAACAAAACTAATTAGCTTTTATTTATCAGTACAATGATATAAGGTAATTTGAAAATGATAGCTAAGAAATGTAAAAATTTGCTGCATTTAGTTCTTTGAATTTCTAACAGTACTTCAATTTGTTCCATCGTATACTTTTTTGAAAATCTGACTTAAAAATTGTAATAAGCATTAAAATCTGCAAAAAAGGTGTTTTAAACTTCCAGATTACCTACACCAAAATGGACCACTGCCAGGTTAATTATTGTGAATTTTTTGATTTTAATAAAATTTAAAATTCTAATTTATGTATATTTTAATGATACTTTTGGTTGTAAAATCAGATTTTCAAAAAAGTATATTATATGAAGAAATCAAAATTGCAGCAGATGTTCTATATAGGAATGTCTATAGAACCAGTATTGTATCTGCTCTTTACAAAACATTGCAGTATTACAGTTTTTGCTATTATTGCAGATGATACAGCAGTAATAGCTATTGAAATCACTGTCAAAGAAGCTACAAAGAAATTACAAAGCTCTCAACACAGTGAGTAGCTAGACAAAACATTGGCGAATAAAATGAAATTAGAAGAGTTAAATACATATAATTGTTAAATTTATAAATGGACAGTCTATATACGAGGGTTGATCAAATATAAACGAGACTGACTTTCTAAAAACTTTTCCGTTGGACATTGAACTCTAAAGGGTGGGGTTTCAGGTAGCCTGGGAGGTTTGGGACTGGCGTAGACGGGCAACATTTCCGTTCGGACCCTTCAGTATAAAACTATACAATGAGTGAGAGTGAAGTGCACGTTTCCGTGGAGCAGAGAATTATTATTAAGTTTTTGGCCAAGGAGGGGGTCAATCCGACTGAAATCTTTCGTAGATTGACGGCTCAATACGGGGACAGGACCCTGTCAAGAGCTCGCGTTTTTGCTTGGCACAAGGAATTCGCCGAAGGACGGGAAGCAGTAGAAAACCTCAGGCCAAATGACGATCGTCGGCCGGGAAGGTAATGGCCACTGTATTTTTCGACAATCAAGGCGCCTTTCACGTCGATTTCCTCCATCAACGACGCACAATAAATGCACAATATTATTGCGATGTTTTAGAGGCCGCAAAACAGTCTTTTCGTAGGAAAAGGAAATCTAAACCGGCGAGAAACGTCATTCTTCTTCACGGTAATGCCCGACCACATTCGGCGAATGCTACGAGGCTTAAACTCGATCAAATTGGCTGGGAACCAATGGAACATCCCCATACAGTCCAGACTTATCACCCTGCGACTATCACCTGTTTGGGCCACTCAAAGAGGCGCTTGGAGGCCAGCGTTTCGAAGACGATTCTGCGGTGGAGACTTTCATGCTCCAATGGCTCAATGAACGCCCGAGAACTTTTTACGAAGATGGAATTAAAAAACTTCCAATCCGGTGGGAAAAATGTGTTACTCGTGCGGGAGACTATGTAGAAAAATAAGTTGTATCAAGAATAATTTGTAAGCAATAAATTTTTTAAAAAATCAGTCTCGTTTATATTTGATCAACCCTCGTAATACAGGTAGAAATAGATTCACAATGATTTATGAGAAAACAACAAAGTACATGGCATGATCATAGATGATAAATTGAAATGGAAAGTTCATGTTAAGAAAAAAAAGAACTAAACCTAAAATATAGAAATATGCACTAGTCTCTAAAACTACTAGTTCAGAATAAACTGATTTTATTTCAGAAAATAATTAAACCCATTTGGGTGTGTAGCGTAGGGCTGTATCAAGAAGATTGGTGTCAATATCATTCAAAATTTACAAAGAAAAATATTTCAAAACAAAGTAAACTCTCTACAGTATATTAGGAATGATGATTTACACAGTGACTTAAATGTGGATTTCATCAAAGAACACGAAGTCGTGAATTATGTTCAAAGGTTTCAGCAACAGGAGAATGAAAAAGTTAGATCAATGTTGGACAATTTAAATGTAACAATGCGATTGCAGAGAATAAAGCTTTTTGAACTGCAGGGAGTAATAATTTTTGTATTTTTTATTGATTTGCTGAGAGTAGCCATAACAAGCTAATAATATAGAAAGGATAAGTTACTAATTATAAAAAATTAAGAAGTTATTATTTTTTAAAGATTAGGAATAACCAATATTTTGAAACTGTGAAATGGATTTTTTATGGGTAACAAAGTTGTTTAAGCTACTGTATTACAATAAACTAAACCAACATTGCTCAAGTGCTGCGCGCACACACACATATTATTAGTGTATATGCACATATACTATGTGTTTTTGTTATATATATATATATATATAAAACTCTTAAATACCTCCAAAAAGTTAACTACAGGCCAGGGTTGGTGCTCATTTCAAGGGCCACACTAAATATTGGAAGCAGAAATTAAAAAAAGAAGGTAAAGTAAAATAAGTAAGAAGGCTCTGGAATAAATAACAATTGCCTTGGCATTTGTTGACAATTTCAAGAACCAGAATTTTCATGAATTATTGAGAATAGTATGTTTTAAATTCATAAATGGTAAAGTTTTTGAGTCAAATCATTGAAGCTGTTTATATACATCCTTCTTTTCCAGACTTTCCATTTCTTAACACTAACTGAAATATTAAACCGAGTTTTCAGATGGGTTCAGCAGCTCCTTTGACGCATCATCACCATTTGTCTTACTGACAGTGGTCGGTCCTCCTGTACTGTGCCCAACTAGTGTCACCGTGGTTGCTTCACTCATACTCATCTGCCTCGAACGATTAAAGAAAAACTTCTTTTTATTTTGCAACCTTCAACAAAAAAAAGTGAATATCTACTTAGTTCATTTGCTTTCTTGCTCCAAAGATATATATATATATATATATATATATATATATATATATATATATATATATATGTATATATATATATGTAAATAGAAAATACATGAAGTTTACCAATTCAATTAATATTAAAACTTTCAAAAATGAAGTACAAAGTATAGTTCTCCTAAAAATACAGATTATGACAAATAAAGAAAATCAGATTTGAGAGGAATTTGTATGAAAACACACACACACACACACACACACACACACACACACACACACACACACACAATATTGTGTGTTTTCATACAAATTCCTCTCAAATCTGATTTTCTTTATTTGTCATAATCTGTATTTTTAGTGTGTGTATGTATGTGTACAATATGTGTGTGTGTGTGTGTGTGTGTGTGTGTCCATTTAAATATATTGCTTCAGAGAAATATAATACCGGATTTATATTCAACACTTCAAAAAAACCATGTTGAACATAAACATGAAATTCTGCTGTTACATACAATATAAACACTTTTAGCATTTAAAACTGTGTTATATTTCCCATTTTTTACAGTGGTTTTATTATATTGAATGCAAGAGACTGTCAGCATAACATTATTAAGCTAAATATTGCATGTGGTACCACATTTTGTTACAGTCTCTGTCAGTCCTAGTATGTATTTACAAAAATCATTGTACTTTTAATTATAGGTTTTATTATAGTGATTTGGAGTTTAGCACTAAAGGATCTAACAGTTAATTAGCTTAATTAAATATGGCAGTACTTCATCCTTTAAATTTTAACAGAACCTTTGAAATTTTTCTGTCAATGGTAATGTTAATAGCTGAAATAATATTATTGTTTAAAATACTACAATATTATTTGTTTGAACAATTACACATCAATAGCTGAACATCACCAAGTAGGCTATATTCTTATAGTACCAGCAGCTTCTACATTACAATCTTTGCACTAAATGTATCAAACTTGAACTTCGTATTTTCAACTGGTTACATTATTTCGCTGTACTTTCAACAACAAATTTTATTACTGTTATTTTTATTGAAAAAATTTAAACCAACAATACCTTATACTCTCTTTTTTGGAGTTAGACGATGAGTCCTTGTTCATAGAGTACCTCCGGTTTATAGAGGCCCCAGAAGCAATATCCCTGGCATCCTTCCATTGGTGGAAATGATGCCTCAAAGTTGTCTGTACATCATTGTTCATGAAGCAGTAGAACATGGCCACAGAGAAACCCTGGAAGAATTATGTCAGAATTATTATAACCCAGAACATGTATACTATGTGTTGATTTAGTCATTTAGTTATTGACTTTGAATAAATTACCCATATTTTGCATTGTTTAAAAATATCATACTTGAGAAGATATTTTTTTAATTTTATTGTCTGAAAAGCCTACTTACTATGCTCTGAATTAACTTTTCATAACATTTCTGAGGTTTGGTGGTTGATGTGACTAAAGCACCTGTCATTATGCTGTGTCTCTGAACTAAGCACCAACATTCTGGTTCTCAGTTTGAGCTACAGTTTCTCTTACTGCTTTTCCTTTACGATTAACACTGATCCCTCATTGTCACTAGTCTAAATAGCATAAAGTATGGATGTTATGGAAAAAATAATAGTAATAAAGTTTCCACTTAAAACCAGTTACACAAGTGAAACCAGGAGAGTTTGAATAAATGCTACAACAGTGACTACATTTGAACCTATAGCCTTGATTTTAAATATTGCAAATAGCTTAAATAATATATTGATCATAATAATATAAAAATAAAAAAAACTCCTAGATTTCTTAGTTATGGGTATTTTTCATATAGCTTTAATTGTGACCATTATTAAGCCGCCTTGGTGGCCTAGTTGATAGCGTACTGGGCTTTCACCCCGAGGACCCGGGTTCGATTCCCGGCCAGGTCTTGGCATTTTCATACACTATAAATCATCCCATCGTCTGCATTAGCCCAAGTGTGCACAATAGTCGGACATTAAACACAAAAAAAGTGACCATTATTAATTAATTGTGACCATATTAAGTAAGTTTTTTTTATTATTACACATAATGTTACAACTGAGCTTAGCTCATTTAGCAACTTCCAATCAATTTTTCACGGTGTGGTGGGTAACAACCCCCCAATGGCTGTTCCCATATAAATATTACTAATACTACTATATCAAGTCAGCTGGCTTGGTCCTCTTGAGCTAACGAAGTGGACTTGACTCATTCTATTGGCACCATTCTATAGAAATGGTGACCAATTCTATTTGAATCTATAAAAGCAACAATCTGTCAACAGGGCAACAAATTAAATAAAATCTTTATAAAGATAAGTAAAGATTATGTTTCTAAGATAAAGATTATGTTTATAAACAGAAAATTAACAAACATAAATAATACCTTTAATGCCTTCTATAAATTTTGTTTGATGAACACTTTCTAAGAAGCAAATTTTGCTAGGAACAACACATGTTTAGCAAAATACTATATACAGTGTAGTGACTTACTTGTGTTGAGAGAAGGAGTGTCCTGGTATGTTGGTATACATTAGTCATCGGCAGAACAATGGACATTATGTACGTAAATCCGAGCAACGGGAACAAAACTAAAAGTGCTTTAGACAGTTTCCTGTATTGTTGGGTCTCAAGGTTAGTTGCAGAACGCAGTTTGGTGATAAGCACCTGCAACAAAGTCAGCTGTAACAAATACTAACTATTCAATTCCAAGGCCACCATCCTAAACTGTAGGAAATACCTGACCTACAGTTGAGGATTTGTTTCCATAGCTTACCCACATGATCTGTATTAGAAATATCAGATTCAGGCCTAAAGCGATGAAAATAGGAGCTTGGTAGATGTGATCTGTATAGTGAGGTGTCATCCAGGGACAACTCTGCAGAGATACTAGCTCCTTGTACTCCTGGAACATTCAAAAATATATTTCAAAAGATATTTTTAGAGTGAAACCCAAAATAAATTAAAAATAATTTATACAAATATTCCTTTTTTTAAAAATTGTTACGTAATGGTGTAATGTTCATATTATTGTTGTTTATTCGGACATTTACCATCATTTGTGTATACAGTAACAATACACGATATTTCAAGAGTATGGATCAACTCATGTTCTCCAGTAAAAAAATAAACTTAGCCACTAGACTAAGCCTAGATGCCTACATGCATATATGTACTACAAATGAAGAACAAACACTAAAAACCAATTGCCTGAATGGCAAAAAAAACAACAACTAAGACTTATATGTGATCAGAAAACCACAAGTTGTCAGAGAATAAAAAAGCTACATAATAGATGACAAATATCCTACCAAAACTGGGACACAAACAGTAAGCAATATATTGATGGAATACCAGACTTCTCTTTTTTTAAAAGCACATCATTTTGTAATATAACTTACATTTATTTGAGGACTAAGGTCAACCATAGCTTTAGCGATTCCCCAAATTATCACGACCACCATTGGAATTCCTAAAAAAGTAATGAAAAAAAAATAAAGCTACAGTTTCTGTTAGTTGTTATTACAGTAGTAACAAATTAGTTATACACATGTATAACTACTTATTAATTTATATTTCCTATATATTAATTCAGTATTTCATTGAACTTTTACTGTAAATTTTACCATGTACCTAATTTACTTACCCCAGCCTATGACCATATAGGTTTGTAGTCTCAGGTTCTCCCTTGTGAAGGTCATTACAACCAACATGTACAGATACAAACCTGACAACAATCATTTATTAAAATAATTCGTTCCCATAATTTTATAAAAGAAATCTAGAAGTAGGTAACAGAGTTATTTTAAAATCTACATAGTGAATTAAAAATTAGAAAAAAAATAACAAATCAAAGTTAATTTTTTTCAAAATTGTAATATAAAATTGTTTTATTTTCAGCTCTGTGATTATATTTTTAGTTTTCTAAAACAGATAATGTGTTTTCAAACGTTTTAGAATGTAGAGGGTAGAATGATGATTTGGAATACTTTTAAAAGTCTAAATGTATTTTAAAGTATGATGCAATCAGTTTAAAACAAACATTCTGGAAATAAGGAATTATTGGAAGTAAAAAATTTAATAATATTAATCATGAACACTGTACCCACAATAAAAACACCACTAGTAATAATGATTAAATATAACACTTATAAAAACAGTTAAAATTAAAGTGATATTAGAAGCGTTTTTATAATATTTGATGAAATGTTATTTACTAGATCTGTGTTGAAACGTGTGATAAAATGAAATTATGTAAATCTGAGTAGATTTTAGGAGATAAACAAAACTTTGTACATAAAAAAACATTAGGAAGTTACTGTTGGTAGGCTACTTTAAAACTTGAAAATTATTTTTTTTTAATGAAGTTATTACTATTAATTGAGTAAGATGGCATGAATCGATTGTTATCAAACTAAAACAATTTACAAAATGAAAGCCAAAATTGTAGACTGTAGATCCCAGGATAGTTAGACTACTAAATTTTGAAATTTATAAAAGGAGATTGTAATAAACATTAAATAAAATAATGGCAGAACTAAATTTTTACAATATTAAAATGAATAAGTCTAATATTTAAAAATTTTTGATAATAACAATAAAACTATAATTATAATTTTGGTACAAAAAGATGCAAAGAATATAAAAACGTAAAAGGCTGATGATGAAGGCAAAATTGAAGCCAAGCCTAGCTTTTTAAATTGGGTATCAGTTATAAATCCTTCAACCTAGGTGTAACCAGACAAACTGGTTGTGTCCAGAATTTAAAATTACAATGACACACATAGGATTATAATTTTAAAATAAACAAAGTTAAATATCAAGAAGAAATATACGAATTTTAAAAGCAAAATGCAAATTGTAAATAATAATTGACTTGTAAATGATATTTTGAGTTGACTGATCTACTGATATAAGGTGACATTAATTAGTCTATCTATATTTATTTGTGAATAATAAAATTTTTTTGTGTGTGTTTAACGTCCGACTATTGTGCACAATTGGGCTAATGCAGACGATGGGATGATTTATAGCGTACAAAAAGAAAATATTTTGAGATAACTTTCACCAATTATAAAGTTTTTGAAGTTTATTTCAAAAAGTTAATTTTGTGCCAGAGAACTATAATTTTGTGATAGATTACAAGCTGAGGTGTAAATTGATAAACATTACTATACTTCTGTTGTGTATTACATTAAATTAGCTAATACAAGGTCCGCCAGTGAAACGGGATGATTAAATAAAGTAATCTATTGTTGAAAAAAACTTTTTAATATTTTTTTTAGTAAATAATTGAAAATACAAGAATAATTACTTTATGGGTATTCCATATGGGTAAAATACGAAAAAGTATTATTTTATGAACACTACGTCTACAAAATGTCCTCCATTGCTGTTAAGGCATTCCTGGAGCCTGGTTTGGTAGTTTTTGCATGACCTCTCACAGCATGTTGACAGGTATTGCTGCAATCTCGCCTACAATTCGTTGTTTGAGGGTTTGAATGGTTGTGGGTGGATCTGCTTGAAACAGTTTTGTTTTTAGGTATCCCTATAAAAGAAAAACAGGTATCCCCCCCAGATGTGCCACTTATTTCAATGCGAAGTATAAATTGTAAATGAACACAATACAATAATGAAAATGTGAATAATAGTCAAGATATTCAAAATGAAAATTGATTTTAATAATGATTATTTTTTGACTTGCGAAAAACAAACGTACTAACAATATGGGCATTGCCTAAGTCGAAAGGAAGAATAATGGATAAATAATTACTAACTTATTTAATTTAAAGAAATCCAACAAGAAACGCTACAAAATAGATGAGCTCGAATTTACGACCATGCAGACATATTGTTTTATTCTTTTGTAATTTAATTATTTAATCTGTTCAATTAAAAGGTTATTCATCAGTACGTTTTGCTAGTATGAAGTTGAAACTTACCTTCGACCAGCATCCACGTGAAGTTAGTGAGATAGAAATAATAAAGTACAATCATCAATATGGCGCACATTGTAGTATCTGTGTGATAGTACGCCTGCAAACAGTCAAAATTGCAATTACAAATTACTCTCCTTACTTCTCTCTCTCCCTCTCTAACTCTCCCTCTTTCTCTCTCCCCCTTTCTCTCCTATCTCTCCTCTCTCTCTCTCTCTCTCTCTCTCTCTCTCTCTCTCTCTCTCTCTCTCTCTCTCTCTCTCTCTCTCTCTCTCTCTCTCTCTCTCTCTCTCTCTCTCTCTCTCTCTCTCTCTCTCTCTCTCTCTCTCTTTCTCTTTAGGTAGAAGCGCCCACAATTTACGATTAAACGAAGATACAGTTTTTGTGAAATTTTAGCATTATTAATTTTGCCTGAAATTTACCTCAGATTTAGCTCTTGAGCATAGAAAAAAATGGTTCAAGAGTTACCAGCAAGAAACAGGAAAATCGGTGTAATTACTTTCTAAAATTCGGTATGAAGATTTTTGCTCAAGTTGTGCATGCAGATCGATTAATTTAAATTTATGTAGGCTTAACGAATTTGAAATTTTAAAAAAACAACAGTTCTAGAGTAAAAAAAACGAAATAATCACTGCCTTTTTTTGTTTTTCCCTCACTACACATGATTTTTTAAAAGAAAACTTTTAGCGGAAACAGAATTTCCATAGCGGAAACAAAATACGCATAGTCCATAAATCATGTATGAAGCATTTGGAAATAATACAGGCCCTACTAAACAATTTCGTTTAGTTTATAGAATCTGTAAACGTGATTCTTTAAGGGAGTCTTCTTACTCAGATTTTTTTTTTAGATTAAAAATGTGCGGCGTGTAACACGATGTTGCAAACACACTACGCGAACCTTCGGACTTAGGCCGGGCCACTAAAAGCGGAGCGTAGGTGAACCGAGCGGAACGGAATGAAGATGAACGGCAATAGGAATCGGAGTTCAGTCAGTTTAAAGAACACGTTTGTATCTTTTAAACATAAATATCTAGGCCTTCTGTAACAGATTATAGGGATTAATATGTTTAAAAACCGTAACCTAGGCAACGGTAACCTAGGTAACGAAAAATAACAAGTTTTGAGGCGCGGTGAGGGAAGCTTCAAACCGTACCTAGACAGAGTCGAAGCTACGCAGAGACTCCGTTCAGCACCGTTACGCTTTCAATTGACACGTTTGTATTTTATTTTTAAGTGAAAACGTTTTTAGCAGGCCTAGCTTTTTTGTATGAAGGAAAAAAATATAAATTCGCTATATGAATAATATGTAAAGGATGTGTATCACGCTTGCCGTACACACAATAAATTAATATTCTTGAAGTGAATAAAGTATGCAAGTGAGTTTTCCATATTCTTTATCAATTTCTATGTTCATACTTGACTTAGTGCCTATGAGTAAACTTTCTTTATATTTAATACTTATTTCTGTAAAATAATGTGTATAAATAAAATCAGTAATAAATATTGATATTGTAATTAACTCCATTAAACTACATACCCGATCCTCTTAGCACAACATTGTCTAGAGCTTTTATGGTTAAATATTCCTTGAACACTCTGTATAAATTTCGTTATTGATATTAATACATTAACGAACGCTTTTGTACCAAGTGCCCAACCCAGCCAACACAATTATATAAGTATTAACAGTTGGATATATTGTGCAAGTTTGATGATACAATTGTATTTCTAGCCAATCGATATAGATATTTTCCATAATATCAGTTGTATATAATTTCAATTTAGCAATAAGATCAGTAATACAAACCAACAATGAAACTCCATTTTTTAAGTTTTACTTCTGTTGGCCAGTCTCCAGCTGCCACATTTTTGTTCATATTAAACAAATAGGAATTATTTTGAAATTCTAGAATTGAACTATGTGGAATTCAAATAGCAGATGGGTAATAAAGTTCTATAGTGAATTAAAACTGTGTTTTTAATTTAAAACCCTTTTAGAAAATTTGAATTTTGTTTTAGTAAAATTTTCTTACTCAATCACCAACCAAGTAAAACTATCACTCCTACCACTGACCCCGTTTAGAATAAAATTGAATTCGCTTTTCTGGTTACAAAAAAAACTAACTTTCCTTGCACCTTTTAAGAATGCGATAATCTAATACATTTTCGGATAAAAACGGTTACAGTGGGTGCTTAATATTTAAACAAACATTGTGTAGAGTTTTTAATACTTCTATTGTTTACTTTCATCCAAGATAACTACAGGTAGAAAATATAACTATATTGTTATATTAAAGCTATAAAAATGGTGGCCAATATCACAGGCAGAGGCTCATAAATGTATTGCTGCGGTTTTAGTCTGAAAAGCAATATGGCTTATAGAATCGATAAAACTGCCAAATTATGGGTTTGGATTATCAACTTCAGTAAATAACTTTATATATACATAAAGTATAATATAAACGTATTTATATATTGCTAACATATCGTTTATATATTAACATTACGTTCGAAAAAGTTTATGCATACATTAATTTAATAAGGAAATTACATAAAAAACCATTACTAAATTTATTTCAAAACATTTAATTTAGATTTTGAGACATTAGATCTCTTACATTTTCTTCATTTACGTTTTTAAAATTTTTACCGATATGTTTAAGAGATTTTTGAAAATAACAAAAATGATTAACAGTAATTTAAGGTTAAGCTGTTTAACAGTTATACTTCAGCCATATTTATTCGTTTTTGCTGATTTTAATCTTATGCCTTTTGTAATTTGTGGCTGCTCCTGAATTTTCGGTTGTCATTAAAATGACGGAAAACGTTTAAAAACATTCTCAAGTAAAATATGTTGAACAAAACTGTTCGGAATTTAAATAATATTGATTTTGAAAGTAAAATTAATTAAACAAATTTTGTTTTTATTTATTTAGGATGAAAAGGTCAAAACACTTTATATTTTTAGAATAAATATTTTTAACAGTTAAAGTTATTATTCGTAAACAGATATTTTAGTTTCACATTTCCAGATATTTTCTCATTCTAAATATATTTACCTGAACCATCGCATTTAGGACCCACAGAAATGCAACCATAATGTACGTAATCATCAGGTTTGTGTGGATTGTATTTCTTAAACATCGTAAATCCCTGAAACATAGATAATAATAACTTTCACAAATAATTAAAATTAAATTTAAGAAGACATTATTGCACATTTCCGTTTCCAGGTCAGAATTTTTTTGAAAATAAAATGTTTTTGAGAATCCGAGTAATTAACAATTTAGAAGATGAATATATGAATTAAAAAGACAAGTTAAATATAATTATTATTGATAAAAATCAAGAAAATATTTAACTAAGCCTGGTTAGAATAACAATAAAGATTCACGTTTTTGTATTCCAACATTGTTGCAGTTTACATGGCTGCCGGTAAATGTATAACCTTTTTTCATCCTGCACTTTTTTAGGATCCACGTTTTTAATCTTACTTAATTAAATTCTTGGCAGTAAATTCTTACCTAATCTTATCGTTCTTGGCGGAATTCAAAAGGTGATTTAACAACTTTTTTTAACTGTATACTTGGCGGGAAACTTTTGTACCATTTGGTGGTTTTTATTTTGACTGCAATTTTTTTGTAGGAAAGGGTTTGAAGAAGATGATCATGATAAAATAAATTATCTAATATTGCTTATGAAAAGAAAATTTATACAAAAAGAAACTGTTTTAGAGTTTACATTCGATTATAATTTCTCAAGGCGTGAGAGCATAATTTTTTATGATTCTGGAGAACTTGTGATTAGCAGCATGTTGTCACCTTGTTAATGGTGTGATGAAAATAACCACCCTCGTTTATCGGATATTGGATCGTTATCTGGAATTAAAAGTTAACGGTGAAGATATTTTGTATTCTTTGTTACACTTACAAAATTTCATGCACCAGAGACTTATGGTTTCGTGCGTTCTTCTTTCTATCTGTCAGTAACTTTATTAGTGTCGGATTTAAATATTAAATAATAATTTACGATAATACTTACTTGAAATATATAAATATAAAGACTGCAAAGATGAGCGCAGTGAACGACAATGAATAACCGACAAAGTAAATGATTGAATTGACATCGTAATCTATAGGAAGTTCCGGCTGGCTTAGTGAACTATGGTTTGCAATGCAACCTTCGAAATTGGTGTAGTTATTCCAAGTACCATTGGCGAAACACCATTTCGTTGCGTTTTCTAAAAAAAAATAAATATGTTTACAAAAAACTTGTATAGAAAATAACATTTTGCACAGCTGGAAAAGTTCATATGCAAATATAGTACGCACGTACTTAAGAAACTATAGCTAGAAGGAAATCAGACAAGATACTGCTTCAAAATCTATTCAGTTGGTAGGTATAGGCCTACTAAAAGCTATTATCTTAAATAAAAGCAAAACATTTTACAAATATTATACATTTTTGTTTAATATATTTAAAAAACCTGGCTAAAGTGTACAGAAAAATCTCCAAAAATTTGTTTGATTTTTAAATATTTTCCAAACTTTAATATTATTTAGGTAGTACGATTTTTCCCGATTAAAAGCGCTGAACTTATTTTAGATATAATATGGACCGTTAACGAACATATTTATGAGAAACTTGTCAAAAATAACAAAGTACATTTGCTTTCACGTGTTTCAATAACAAAACAAATCTTAAAACCTTTTTCTAAATTTAAAAGTACAAATTAGAAAGATCAAGGACTTCCTTTACAGCTTCGCTAATCGATTTAGCTTATCGATTAATCGAGAGTGGCGTAATCCAAACAATCTAACCAGGACGTGGTGTGTTTAACCGAATAATGTTTACGTTTTCTTGGTTACTTTTTAACTAAACTTAAGTTAAAACAACCAAACAAGCAGTTCTCTTTCTTCGTGAAGAGCCAGATTCAGAGATATGGTCTATTAAGCAACTAAAAATAGGCACGTGATTCATAGAAAAAACAAAAACGAAAAAGAGAACGAAGCTTGGATTGAAGGAAACACTGATTTGCTTTACCTAATCTACTCAATTTGTCTTTCCTGTTTCTACAAATATCTTTTAAAGTTTTTATTTTTTGCTTACAGATATTTATATTTTATAACTTTAGTCTTTATAATAATTCAGAAAAAATATTAGAAATATTAGTCACACCGAGGACGTGCTTTGCACGTTCGTAGATCGCCTTTCGCACTTTCATCCTTCCACTCCTCTGCCTGATAGCTGAAATATATTCGTAACCGATATAATTCTAAACAACCCCATAGTTATTTCTCGGCGAGGTCAATATGACATGAAATTATCCTTGTCAGTAGAAATGATATTTTTCCCATTACACACAATTTTATTTCATTTGGAAGTACTAAACAATTAATTTCGACTGATGACTAATTCAAAAGCTATGTTTAGCTTTAAAATACGGACGCGTGTTAATAAAAATCTTTTAAACTAAATGCCAGATCTTTTGAAAAACTGACAGATCTTTTGCGGAACTTTTAAACTAAATGCCAGATCTTTTGAAAAACTGTCAGATATTTTGCGGAGTTTAGAAGAATAGTGCGGAGTCGTGCATATAGTTAATACGCACCACTCGTGCTGAGGCACTTACTCGTTGTGTCATAGTTGATGCCGTTCAGTTCCGGGAAGCAGGGCAGTTGCGCCACAGTGTTGACAGGAGTCGGTGGCCAACAAAGGACATTATCCCATATCCTAGGGCACGTGGTGGCCAGCGGTGACCTTTCTGTGTCATCATCTAAAGTGATCTGTAGCAAACAGTCTACTTCCTGCAACAAAATTATATAGACTACAATAAGGCAACTTTAAACACATACGAGTTGCTTGCCGTCTCCTTTCACGAATCCTGAAATTTTCTTTCGCGACCCACCATAACACACATACACACACACACACACGCGCGCGCGAGCGCGCGTATATATATTAGAAATAACAGAACCACATAAAATAAAATGAAATAAAGAACACATTATATTTTGTTTGTGTCTAATAATTGTACTTCATCAGAAGAAAAGAGAAGATGGTGTGAAAGTGAATTAACACTTTTTTATTTATTTTTACTTTTCAAACTCATTCCTCCTAGCCAGATGCATGTCGTAGTTCCAGTAGCAGCGTGGGTCCAGCACGATTGCATTGTTCTATCGTTTTGTTCACTTTATTTCGAAAATATCTGTTCTGCGTGCGACTATACAGATGGCAGTGAAACAGTTGTTGTGGAATTATAGAACATATTTCTTGAGATAATTTTATTTCCCTGTTTTTCTGTAGTCGAGAGAACACTTAAAAGTTTTAAGCAGTGCATCCTCCCGCGGCCCATAGTTTGCGAACCCGTGTTCTAACTAATGCACTGCTGAACAAATATCCTGCAACTCCAGTCGTTGCAACAAAAATAATTCGTGTTTTGTTAATCTCTTAACTCTTATTTAATTACTATTATAAATAAATCGTACCTTTATGTTTGTGATTTACAAACAATATTGATTGATTGATTTTATTTTATGATACAAGTCTCGGTGTTCAGTTTGTGCCTCCGCTAGCTTTCACATACAAAATCACATCGTATTGTTGAAGTAAACTGTTTATGGAATATTGTAAGTAGCTAAATTCTAAAAAACTATGCTAACAACATTTCAATTTTCTTAATAACTAGATGAGTGTGTGGGTGAAAGATCTGAGGTAAATTATGGATGATTTTAAAAAAATAAAATGCTGAATTTAAAGTTAGGCTATTGTACAAGAGATTTGATTAGAGATTGGGGAAGGGACAGTACAACCCCAGACACTGCGATCGACTGACCTATTGTGCAACTAAATCTCTTAAAAATACATAATTCAGCAGATTGGTGCCCTTAATAAGTTTCAGCAACCCCCTGATTAGTTCACTCTGTTGAAGATCTCTAGGGTCTTGGAAACCAAAAATCCTTAGTTTCCTACTAGCAAGAGCCTCACAATCATGAATTATGTGACCTGCAGTTTCCTCTTCTTTCCTCCACAACCTACACACGGTTTCTCTATGGCACATGCCTATCCTGTTTACATGCACCCTCAGACCTCAGTGCCCTGTAATGAACTCCATGATTCTCCTGAGTTGTGCTCTGCCCAGGACATCTGCTGCCTCTTTGATTCCTCCAAAAGGAACTTTGCTTAAAAGACGCTTACTATGGGAATGCCCATAAAGGTGTTACCATTTTACCTGGTGTTGAATAGTAATCCATATATTAATAGCAGACCTGGCCATCGATAGAGAAATCCCTGAAGCCGGCTCAGGTCCGATAAACCCAGATGCAAATCCAGTCCAGCCGGTCGGTTTACCTCCTCATTACCCTCAACTCCTCTATGCCCCGGAACTCAGTGAAGAGTTACCCGGTTACCCAAGGACAGAGCGTCGAGGTTCTTTCGACACTTCCAGACCAGCTTGGACTGAATTATAGGACCCGCAAGTTGCTGCGGAGTCCTATAATTGCTGCCTATTGCTGCCTGACTATCGGTATGAATATGAATGCGTGCCTTCTTGAAGCCCCGGTTAAAGTTCTCACGAACATAGTTACAACCTATTGTACATTAGGTTGGTCTTAAAACAGTCTGTAAATTTTCATTGATTGTAAAACAAAGTCTACAAATTTTTGATAAGTTTTATGATTAAAGTCACTGGTGGAATTTTGAATCTGGTTTTTGAAGCATATAATTACGTTACCAGGTATTTTGTGTTAATATTTTTTGTAAATTTGTAAAGACAAATTAGGTTTAGTCATCACTAAAACGGAAGTTACAGCGCAGTTTCATGTTATTTGACTTGTTTCGCCAAAGTAATCGCTTAATTATTGTCTTCTTCAAATTGTTAAACTTCTCACTTCAAATTTTCAGACAAGAATAATAAAAAGTCACAATGGCTCATTGTTGGGTTTTCCTTCACTTTTTTCTTGTTCTTCCTCTACAAACTATTGATTCGATTTTAGTTTTCTTATAGATTCATCATTCATTGAGGTAATTCTTTCATGTATATTTTATACGAAAGTATCTTAAGCCTAGATGATGGTTACAATAATACTATTAAAATGATAATTTAATATAGGCTATGAATGAAAATGGGATGTGGGTGAGTTCCAGGGTTTGGTGAGTTATGAGTTTACTTTTCTCTCCTTTATTCGTCAAGTTCCGGTCTCGTAACAATCCTTGTCATATTTTCGTATATATTCTTTCGTATAATATTTTCTGCGTTTTCTCGAACATCAAAAACTTTCAATTCCTAAATAAAACCCATTCCAAACCAAAGTCCCGAAAAGATCGTTAAAGCTAGTTAATTTAAAAAAACCTAGTAAATTTAAAATAAAATAAAGCAGAGAGAGAGAGAGAGAGAGAGAGAGAGAGAGAGAGAGAGAGAGAGAGACTCGTGGAAGGCAAAGCTTCCGATATTTTGCAATAATACAGGTTTTCGAGTCTTCTGCCGACTCGTGTTACTGTACTTGGAAAGATTCAAATTGCATTAGTAAAAAACACGCTTTTATTCGATACGAAATGAAAAATTTTAAATTTTATTAAAATAAATCGTTGGAGTGATAACAGAAAAATCTATTTAAGGTCTCTGTTAATTTTGGAAAGAATATTATCATCTAAAATTTTGGTGATCCATATAGATACAGTTTCTTTATAAAAAAATACACGATTGTTATAAAAAATACGCGATACAGTGTCGATCGTGAGATTTAAATAAACATATATTTTAGAAAATGAAAGTTTTTATCCGAATTGATTTGTCTTGACGGTTGCGCTAACAAGACATCTGTGTGAATAGTAAAGCAACAGACAAGAGACGTGCGTGTTTAAGCGACATAAACAATGCTTGTGTTTACATTCCTTATCTGTCTGCTGCTTATCAACTACCCCAGATTCTATTTTGGTAACTTAGGCCTAATTGCGGCTTGAAACACTCCGCACCGGTCCTCTACAGTCGCTCAATCAGCCGATAATCGCAGATCGGGGATTATTCTGTAATCCTAAACTGAATAATTTAAACTAATTACAAAACTGAATAAATAAGTACAACTAAAACATTTTGTATACGCGTCTATACGATTATTTTTTTTGTATTTCCTTCCTGTACAACTAATAATTCTACATGTGAAAACGAGATACACTGTAATAAAAAAAAAAAAACAAAAAAGCGATTAAAATTCGGTTAACTTTTAAGCCTCTAATTTTAGATTCAGCTGAAGCTATTAAACGTTCAAATCCACCAGTCACAAGATAGATAGCTGACAAGATAAACTTCACCATATGGTAGTTGAAAATTATAACTGACTTTCTAGAGACGAAAGCACAAGGAAGTAAGCTTGTTGTTACGACTGATGTATCATAGGTTTTACAATCCTTAGATGGAAACTAGTGTCGCAAAGGACAACACACACACACACACACACACACACACACACACACACACACACACACACACACACACACACACACACACACACACACACACACACACACACACACACACACACACACACACACACACACACACACACACACACACACACACACACACACTAAAAGCTAAAAATAAAATTTGATATTGTCTAACGATTATAATAAAATAACAACTGTCAAGAACAATTTCGGGGTAGGGCATTTGTAATAAAACGGTTTATTGTATCGTTCGGGAATTCCAGCCACCAGATTTCAAACTTAATACAATAAAAAAACCTTGCAGGTCTTTCTTTACGAAAAATAATGTAACTTACTTAAGACTGGAAATATTATTCCCTAAAATTTCGTGATAATAAACAAAATCCCCCACATTTTCTTCGCAAACTTAAAATTTCTCCATTTTGGGTAGAAAAACCTTCGATTTGGCAACACTGGGATCGACAGACTAGATGTACTAAACTATCGGCCAGCTCTATTGTTCGTGGGCCGTTGACACTTGCCTTGTTTAACCCTCTCTTGCATTCCAGTGCTAGGGGAAAGTTTTAAGCACAACTTGCACGCTTATGCTATTATGAACTCGTAGTTGTTTTTTTGTGTAAACAATTGCGAAAAGTATGACAATGCATGTTTCAGCATTAAAATTTGATATCTGAGATTAAAATGTGCATTTTAATTTAAACTAGTCTTACATTACAGCCTAATTTGTTTTTATTATCAAATGTTTTTCTTTTAAAAAAAATTTTAACGATCTACTTAAATAACATTATTATTTTAAGATTGAAATAGTAATTCATGTTTCATTTTTGTAATCTGCGTTCTAAATGATGTATTTTCTAATAGATATACTACCTGAAATGGACGATTTGTTAATTAGGACAAATTTAGATTAGGTTAATTTTTGAGGTTATTGGGTTCGGTGGCACCATTGCACCGCGATCAAATGACATATGATAGAACTAATCATCTTGGATTCTGTTTCAAAAGACTGGTTGTCCTCAATGAGGTTTTGCAGTTCATTGACTTGATCATTCTGCTGTAGATTCTTAGGGTCCTAAAAAACAACACATGCCCATTATGTGGCCTCCTACGGGAAGAGAAACACAATCTTAGAATACTTGACCTACAGTTTTAACTTCCTTCCTGCGTACCCTACTCACAGTTTCTCCGTGGTACATTTCTATCCCTCAATGTCCTGTAATAAGTCCCATGGTTTTCTTTAATTTCCCTTTGCCCAGGATCTAAGCGTTTTTGACTGACAGCACTTCAGCCTTAAAGTGGTTACCATTAGTCCTTCATCGCAGCACTATAAAAATCCTTTGGGGTTTTTCTTACACCCAAGGTTTGGTCCCTAAGAGGTCATTTCAATAGAAGCACCTTCTCTACCGCCACCTGTTTTCTCAATTTGCGCTTTCGCTCTCCCAGGAACGTTTGTACATCTACAAACGTCTGACTGACCTGAGATAGGCGTTCGCATTATAACTTTGGCATGATATGTTTATACCCATCTCTCACTCCTTCCACTGCAGATTTAGGGTCTCGGTGGTTGATGTCTCGGTTAGTCTGCTGCTTCTCTGAACTGCGCACCTTAAGGTTCTTTGTTCTAGCCGCAGTTACTCCCGTTGCTTTTCCCTTACCGTTTACGCTGATCCCTCATCCTCATTAGTCGAACTGATATAAAGTATAGAGGTTTACCAAGGGTCCCTACAGTCTGCTGCAATTCCCTGATGTTGGGTTTCGTAGGATAAGATACAGCCCAAGTTCCTCTCATTCCATACTATTTTCATTCCTTGGGTTCACTTTTGCCCAGTTCACCAGGGTTTTCTGGGTTTTGAATGTTTGTTTCCAGTTACTCAAGACCTACAAGTAGCTAGGGAAATATAATTCCCACCCACACAGAGCCTCGCATTCATAGGGAGAATGCGGCCTATGATTTTTGGGTTAAGTCTGGAGGTTGTCTGATGCTTATGCTGTTTCACCTTAACTTGGGATGAAGGAAACTAATCCAAGGGCAGATAGGTGAAGTAAGATTATATCCAGCTAAGGTTCCTCGAGACTTCCAAACCCGTACTGTGTAAGAACCTGAAGGGTAGGAAGAATGTTAGGTTTAAGAAGGCTGACAGAAGGTCAAATTATTCTAAGATAAGGTATTAGCATATAATAAGTTTCACCTTATGAATGAGCGAGTCGCTGTGCTCGATCGTTGTTTGATTGCTTACATTGTTTGCACCGTCGTCTGCGTTTACCCTGAAACATAAACATTTAAAAAACAAAATGTGTACAAGTATGCCTTTTTCTTTAAGAAACAGATAATAAGGCTGGGTGACCACGAAATCCGGAGTGGCAGTTAGCGGAGCGGACTATGCATTCAAAACCTAAGCTGTTGTTTTAAATGAAAGTGTCGCCGTAGAAACCGAAGCGGAGCCTTGCGATCTACTTGAATCCACTCAGCTTCGTTTCGCTTCCAGTGGCCACACTTATATTAAAAACAAGATTAGGTTATGAATGCAGAGTTCGCTTCGCATCGGTGCCCACCCGGGCTAAATAATATCAGGGAACCCGTTAGGTTAGGTTAGGTTTTGAATGCGCAATCCGCTCCGCTCAGCGCAATTCCACTTTGCATTGGTGTCCAACCGGCTTTAGTAATGGCAGGGAACCCGTTATGTTAGATCAGGTTAGGTTAGATTTTGAATGCGTAATCCGCTCCGCTCAGCGCAACTCCACTTTGCATTGGTGTCCAACCGGCCGAAGTAATGGCCAGAGAACCCGTTATGTTACATCAGGTTAGGTTAGGTTTTAATGCGTAATCCGCTCCGCTCAGCGCAACTCCACTTTGCATTGGTGTCCAACCGGCTTTAGTAATGGCAGGGAACCCGTTATGTTAGATCAGGTTAGGTTAGGTTTTGAATGCGTAATCCGCTCCGCTCAGCGCAACTCCACTTTGCATTGGTGTCCAACCGGCTTTAGTAATGGCAGGGAACCCGTTATGTTAGATCAGGTTAGGTTAGGTTTTGAATGCGTAATCCGCTCCGCTCAGCGCAACTCCACTTTGCATTGGTGTCCAACCGGCTTTAGTAATGGCAGGGAACCCGTTATGTTAGATGAGGTTAGGTTAGATTTTGAATGCGTAATCCGCTCCGCTCAGCGCAACTCCACTTTGCATTGGTGGCCTACCGGCCTTAGTAATGGCAGGGAACCCGTTATGTTAGATGAGGTTAGGTTAGATTTTGAATGCGTAATCCGCTCCGCTCAGCGCAACTCCACTTTGCATTGGTGTCCAACCGGCCTTAGTAATGGCAGGGAACCCGTTATGTTAGATGAGGTTAGGTTAGATTTTGAATGCGTAATCCGCTCCGCTCAGCGCAACTCCACTTTGCATTGGTAGCCAACCGGCCTTAGTAATGGCAGGGAACCCGTTATGTTAGATGAGGTTAGGTTAGATTTTGAATGCGTAATCCGCTCCGCTCAGCGCAACTCCACTTTGCATTGGTGGCCTACCGGCCTTAGTAATGGCAGGGAACCCGTTATGTTAGATCAGATTAGGTTAGGTTTTGAATGCGTAATCCGCTCCGCTCAGCGCAACTCCACTTTGCATTGGTGGCCTACCGGCCTTAGTAATGGCAGGGAACCCGTTATGTTAGATCAGATTAGGTTAGGTTTTGAATGCGTAATCCGCTCCGCTCAGCGCAACTCCACTTTGCATTGGTGGCCTACCGGCCTTAGTAATGGCAGGGAACCCGTTATGTTAGATCAGATTAGGTTAGGTTTTGAATGCGTAATCCGCTCCGCTCAGCGCAACTCCACTTTGCATTGGTGGCCTACCGGCCTTAGTAATGGCAGGGAACCCGTTATGTTAGATCAGATTAGGTTAGGTTTTGAATGCGTAATCCGCTCCGCTCAGCGCAACTCCACTTTGCATTGGTGTCCAACCGGCTTTAGTAATGGCAGGGAACCCGTTATGTTAGATCAGGTTAGGTTAGGTTTTGAATGCGTAATCCGCTCCGCTCAGCGCAACTCCACTTTGCATTGGTGGCCTACCGGCCTTAGTAATGGCAGGGAACCCGTTATGTTAGATGAGGTTAGGTTAGATTTTGAATGCGTAATCCGCTCCGCTCAGCGCAACTCCACTTTGCATTGGTGTCCAACCGGCCTTAGTAATGGCCAGGGAACCCGTTATGTTAGATGAGGTTAGGTTAGATTTTGAATGCGTAATCCGTTCCGCTCAGCGCTACTCCACTTTGCATTGGTGTCCAACCGGCCTTAGTAATGGCCAGGGAACCCGTTATGTTAGATGAGGTTAGGTTAGATTTTGAATGCGTAATCCGCTCCGCTCAGCGCAACTCCACTTTGCATTGGTGGCCTACCGGCCTTAGTAATGGCAGGGAACCCGTTATGTTAGATCAGATTAGGTTAGGTTTTGAATGCGTAATCCGCTCCGCTCAGCGCAACTCCACTTTGCATTGGTGTCCAACCGGCTTTAGTAATGGCAGGGAACCCGTTATGTTAGATCAGGTTAGGTTAGGTTTTGAATGCGTAATCCGCTCCGCTCAGCGCAACTCCACTTTGCATTGGTGGCCTACCGGCCTTAGTAATGGCAGGGAACCCGTTATGTTAGATCAGGTTAGGTTAGGTTTTGAATGCGTAATCCGCTCCGCTCAGCGCAACTCCACTTTGCATTGGTGTCCAACCGGCCGAAGTAATGGCCAGGGAACCAGTTATGTTAGATCAGGTGAGGTTAGGTTTTGAATGCGTAATCCGCTCCGCTCAGCGCAACTCCACTTTGCATTGGTGTCCAACCGGCCGAAGTAATGGCCAGGGAACCCGTTATGTTAGATCAGGTTAGGTTAGGTTTTGAATGCGTAATCCGCTCCGCTCAGCGCAACTCCACTTTGCATTGGTGTCCAACCGGCCGAAGTAATGGCCAGGGAACCCGTTATGTTAGATCAGGTTAGGTTAGGTTTTGAATGCGTAATCCGCTCCGCTCAGCGCAACTCCACTTTGCATTGGTGGCCTACCGGCCGAAGTAATCGCCAGGGAACCCGTTAGACGGAAGACCACGATCAGCAGTAATGATAAAAGATCAGAACTTTGTTTCTTCTTAAGATTTTATTTGTCTCTCATAGTTTTTAATTAGGGATTTTAATAAATTTAAAAATAATATTTTTTAAAATAAATTTAAATTTCTTTAAAATTGATAATTTTTTATTTAAAATTGACAATGTTCATTTTCCGGATGATTACTACTTTTTTTTACTATCTATTTACAACTTTGGTTTACAGAATTAGCCGGGGGAAAATTACTTTCGGTTTACAGATAAAATATAAGGGCTCGTTGTACGATATAAAGTTATGAGTCATACAAAGTTTCATACTCATATTTATGAGTATGTGTTACACTATATTTTATAGTCATTGACATTTGCTCACGCCCAAAGTATCGAAATCACTTTTATATGTATCTAGGAATTAAAGCAGCGTTACGCCCCGCCAAACTCATCCAGTCTACTTACTGGATGAGTAGACTTGAGTAATAATATATATATATTACTTAATAATATATATATTTTTTAAATACTAATCTGTTAAAAATATTAATGTTTAAACTTACGGAATGTTGTTCGTTTAAGTAATTTAACATTTTTAAATTATCGTGTGATTTGTTTAAGATGCACATGATTGATTCAGAAACAAATTACATGTCGATAGCAGCTGACTACTGAATTGAATTGAATTAATAATTTACATGAGTTAAGTACAGGCCATAAATAGGCCACTGAGATTTATGTACAGAATAATGAAACGCAGAAGACCGATGATATAGTCAGAACTGAAAAAGCCCAAGCACTTTTATAATAGTTTAGTTGAGCTTGAATGGTCTAATGAAGGTGTAACATGAAAATAATGGAGACCAGGAAGAATTTATTGTTAATTGAAAGTCACAAATAATATATTTCGAATAAATAAGATTAAAAACACAAAATGGTATATATAAAGTTAAAAAGAATGTAATTTAAAAGTAATAATTAGTTAACGTAAACTAACCTTAAATAAACTGAGTCACAAATAGAAGGTATTAACAACCAAATATTTTAATTGTGAATGTAAGAGAAAAGAACATTTAGTAGTTTTTTCTAAAATATAATAAATTTCAGAATTAATAACAATACAATCGATTTTGTGAAAAGATAAACAAAACAATAAATTATGTGATTTTAAATTTATAACTGAACATTAATAAATTAGATTAGACGACAGTATACACCTAACATTTCTTATGCAGAAATAATATTTGTGATTATAATGTTGAATGTAAATATATCTTGGTAGTTGTGACCACGGATTTTAATTTTCGTTTGAAAATATACGTTATTCTGAATATTAAGGTAAACATTTTTGTGGAGGCTGTAGCGATTTTTTTGAATATTGCTAGTTGTATGGAATAAGATAGCGATATCGAAAATTGCTTTCTTTGCGTAAAATATTAGATTTATAACAGACAAAACGTAAGAGATTAATCTTGAATAGTACGTAAAATATATACGTACTTTTTTATATAATTTTTTGAATATAAGTAAAATATACTCTTTTACTTTTATTAAACATTTAGTAATTTTGTTAAACGTTATTTTTATTTTACTAAAATTTGTAGTCATTTACAATTTTGAGGTGTGTTTACCATTTATTTCAGAGGCAATCTTGTTTCGCGACTAGTTCCTTGTGACGGCCAACTGATTCCTTGTTCCTTGTTTCATAATTTATAAATTCCCAGTGAAAGCAACAGAAACTTTCCTTTAAAAAATGACTTAAGAACCTTACACTGTTTTGTAAGGAAGTTTTATTGCGTGAAAGTTAATGAATGAAACTTTAAAAATCTTAAAAAACTAATATTTCAAGCAAAGAGCAATTTTCAAAATCGCTGTTATCCCTTATAACTAGCAGTTTTCAATAAATCGCTGCGGTTACAACTTTCGATTGCCCAAAAAATGTTTTCACCATAGTATTTAGAATAACTTATATTTTTGCAAAAAATTCAGATAACGGTGATCACGCTATTCTTCAATAGTTATATATATATATATATATATATATATATATATATATATATATATATATATATATATATATATAGGGTAGAGTGTTGTACCTTGAATCACTTTTTACTCTTATTTTTTTGTGGCCTTTGAATAGTTCGATTTTCTTGTAAATAAATTCTATAAATATTGTTTTAACCCTTTTAATGTATCCTATGAATTTATAATTCTTATAAGCATTGTTTTTCGTTTTCAAAAAAAATAATTTCTGTGTACATGTTTAATGATCCAAGGTACAACATAGGCATGTACCTAGGAACGCAATTTAATATTTAGGAATAATGCAGTTAAATCACACAATTAATATAACAAAAGTTGTATTTAAAATCAGAACGTGTTGAAATACAAACAAGTAACATTTAAGCTGAAAATCTACATTCAAAAATATTGTGGCTCATGTTCAATTGTTATTATCTCTCCTTTTACAAAAATCACAAACGTAATTCTTCCACCCTTGTTCAGTGTCTGCACACATCTCGTGAGCCCATCTCTGACACTGTATACAGCGAATCCATTCTTCTCCATCCACATCATTTTTATATGGTTCATGGCATAAGAGACACTCTTCATCATTGCTGTCGTCATCATCAGTGTCGATTTGGGGGACATCATCCTCTTCATCAGAGGATGTTGCTGGGCTCTTCAGTTTAGGTTTTGTTATTTTCTTACCCATTTTTGCAGGTTTATTCTTTTGGTTATTTTCTTCAAGAACGTCTTTTTTGTTTTATAATTTAGCTTACGCTTCGTCGTTTCTTTTTTTATTTTTGCTAGTTTCAACTTCTCCTTTTCAGGGGTGTCTGTAATTATTCTTGTTTTCCCAGGCTTCCTGCCTTTTTTGGCATTATGTACCCTTGGCTTAGCCTTGGGGAAAGGTTGCACCTCCTCTGGAGACACCACTGTAGACGTAGACGGCATAGAACTCGGACCAGGCACATCACTGCCAGAAAGATGGTTCTGAATCATCTTTCAGAATTCAAAGATGATTCAGCTGACAATAACTCACCCTGACTGTAGGTGACATCTGATGCAGAGGGTTCAACATTCGGATTAGGTCTATCCGTCACGTAGGATGGCATGTAGTCGTCATTAGAAAATATATCTCGATCCAGTGGGAATATTCCTGGGACTCTAAATCCCTTTATGATGTTCGATGGTGTAAAATCCCGAGGATATGCTTTCCCCACTACTTCTGAAACTCCATATATGTCAAAGGTGCAGCCTGGATGATTTATCAACCAAAAATCTACACATGTATTGTAATATGCTTTTTTAAAGAACTATACAAAGCCAGGTCTAGGGGTTTTAGCTTATGTGAAGTGTGCAGGGGGAAGGTGACGATAACAACACCAGAACTTGACGCTAACTCAACGGCCTCAACACTGAGGTGAGTCTCATGATTGTCCATCAATAATAAAATACGCTCTTCTCTGGAAGGTTTTGTCATTTTAATAAAATGCCTTAAAAACTGTAAAAATGTTAATTCATTTGACCATCCAGTTTGTGTAGCAGCTTCGATAGATCCAGGTGGAGCTCCGGTCATCATTCGATCCTTAAAATGGACCCTGGGAAACACAAACATATGTGGAATGGATATCCCGGTGGCACTTACAGCAGTTATAAATGTTACAAGGTTGCCTCGTTCTGCTGATGTTGCATTTCCTATCTATCTCATTCCTTTGGGTGCTACAATTTTTCCTGGAACTTGGACTGTAGACAGACCGGTCTCGTCTAGATTCCAAATACGATCTGTAGTTATTGGCCCAAAACTTTGATGAACACTTTCAAGGTTGTCAAAAAAAGCCCCAACGTTTGTTTTATTGAAACTGGTTGCTCTACTCAAACTTGTAGCTTGTGGTTTCCGAATAGATAGATAAGGATTCCTTTTCATAAAACACCTCATCCATTCTATTCCTGCCGTTTGTTCGTTATCCCAATGTTCTGAGTATTTTTTTCCATTTGCCCGAGCAAACTTGTATGCAAGGTCACGGACCCCTTTTTTACTTAAGCCGTAATTCATCTTTGCAACTTTTTTTAGGTAGTCTATCAAACACTTTTCTTCATTAGAATTGAATATTTGTTTAGTATTAAATTTAGCGACATATTGATATTCTTGCTTTTCAGATTGACGAATCGCTGTAACATGTCTGGATAGTGTAGCTAATTTTACCCAATATAAACTAGACGCTTCCCTAATAGAAATTCTGTAGTCTGGGTGGGCTGTGACCGCTTCTACAGCTCTTTTCATAGCATTTGAGTCGTTAGGAGGCCTCTTGTTGCCTGTTTTACTACGTGGCATCGTTACTTGGAACAAAAACTCAAAAACTAATAACCTGTTGTACCTTGGAACATGTTCCAAGGTACAACAAGTTTTGCGTTTCGTGGTACAACAGGTAGCCATTTTGAACACAAACTACCGCCTAACATAGAAAAACAATCTAACAGTTAAAGTAAGTTATATGGATTTACTCAGCAGAATGTGACGAATCTGCTTAGCGAATATACAACGTTCTACAGGAAACTCGGAGGGCGTACAAAGCCAAACAATATACAGCCGAATATTTACTTTTCGCGAGCAAAAAACAGTTTAGTGCATAACTCACAATAACTACTACCGAAATGAATGGGATTTTTGCTAGCGCTCCTTAGCGTCAATATCTACTATGTAGTTCATTTTCGGTTTGCTGGGTTGCATTACCTTGCAGATCGAGCTCGTGTTCCAAGGTACAACGTACTCAAGGTACAACACCCTACCTATATATATATATATATATATATATATATATATATATATATATATATATATATATATAGCTTCGCTATATCTTCATTTCTTCATTATTTAACCAGAAACCCGAGATTAATAGAAACTAAAGTAAATAGAGGCTACATCGAATACACATTAACCTGTATTTATCTATTTGATTGTGTAAATGTAAATATTGCAAAGACGATTGTACGAAATAAAAAATTACAATAAAACAGAAATTATTTTATTTCATTTATTGTTAAAAATGTGACGCTAGCAACGTGAAGCTCAGACATATTTAAATTTTAAGAGAAAATAAGCAATTATTTGGCGTATAATAATAAAATACACATAATATATAAATTGACAATAACATTATATAAGTCAGTAAATAAAATGTAATTCACAAATAATAATGGGGGGGAGATAGAAAAAAGGATAGCATGCGATAAATATTGAAGCAAATGATAGAAATGAAGGAAAAAAGAACAAAAAGACGAAGAAAACAGTAAGAAGATCGGAAAAAACTATGAAAGGATAACAAAAAAAGAATGGAAGAAAATGACAAGAAGAGAGAAAATAATAAGAGGATGAAAGAGGAATTAAATGGTGAAAGTAAAATGATAATAAGAAACATGCAGAAGAAGACAGAAGAAATAAAGATTGAAATCAAGGAGAGTAACGAAGAATTGATGCGAGTATCGACAGAAAATTTCAAGACATATATGAAAAGGTGGATAATAGCATCAATGTGCTTTTCTTTCGCCTTGATAAATAAAAAAAAAGGAAAATAACTGAGAAGCAACTTTATGACGACAGTCACAGATTGCAAAGATTAAATGGAAGTTAGAGATGAATGCGAGGAAGAAAAACAAGCTTACAAAAGAGGATGGTAAAAATCTCCAAAATGCAAAACGCACAAATTACATGTAATATGTCGAATTAAAGTGAAACTAGATCGAATAAAAATTTTAAAATTCAAAAGCTCACTAGGTCACATAAAAATACAAAACTGAAATTATATAAGCGTAATATCGAGGGGAAAAATAAATATTACAAGACTGTGCAAAGTATCGTTAAAGAAAGAAAAGTTTGCAAGCCGAAAAAGAACATCAACGAATCAATCCAGAAGATACTGCAGATAAAAATCATAATGAAGGAAGGATATAAAACATCAGGAACTGTCGTCCAAGAAGATCAACCAAAACTTAAAAAGGAAAACAAATAAAAGGAAATTCGCAAAAAAATGAGGACTCGAAACTAGGAAGAGAGGGAGGGAAGGGAAGGATAGGGAGAGGATGGAGGGGAAGGGAGGGAAGAGGGAGAGAGTTCAGAGAAGAGCGCGTTAATGTGAGGTTCTGAAGTATTTTTATCGGTGTCATCAGTGCAACCGCTGAACAATAAGCAAAGAATAACGAATGTAAAAATGTGTAAATGAAGTAACAATTTAAAGATAGGCTACAGATGTGCGTATAGTTTACCGGTTTTCAGTGTAATTCACATTTTTCCTTCTGTAAGGGAATATATAAGCTATGTGTCTGAATATATATATATATATATATATATATATATATATATATACTTTATTTTTATAATTTATACTGATAGTATAATTTTATTTATATCATCATATATATATTGATGATGTAAAAGTAATTTTGGCCTGGATCGGTGCTCATTCTAGGTCATATCTCACGACAGCTACTCTAATAGCTTATTTCAATTTTTAAATAAATTTTTTTTTATTTATTTAATAATATTTTGTAAACAATGATTAAGAACATATCGATGGACTTTACTACACTCTTGGAAAACTATGTTGAATTACACCAAAACGTTAATACTATTATTATTTTTTTTTTTTTACTCAAATCAAAGTTAGCAACCGAAAATAGTTATAAAATCAACGTCAGTATTTTTTTTTTTAATTTAACGAATAGAAAATAACTTCGTGGTGGGTAGGCGGATGGATGTAGTTTCGCCCGACTGCCCAATTCCGGAATCTGCTAAATGTAGTAATACAAAAACATGTGTTTGTAATTAACACTTGCGTGCCAACATGACAACTGTTTACTTGTTATTCTGTATACACTTCTCCGTTCAAAACAAACCCACGTAGTTTTTCTCTCTCACTATCTCCTGTACTGTAAAACTGTGCAGATTATTTAAGCTAGAAAATTTTAAAGTTTGGGAAAGCTGTTGAAAAAAACCTTTGCAAGATCGAAGGAGTTAAAAAATACAAAATATCGTGCGTAGTATAAAAATAATTCTTTCAGAAATTGGACTTATTAGATTATCCTGATTTTTCGTTTTTTTTTAATACATCCTCAGAAATGTTCCGCAAATTTGTCGTTTAAATTCTACAAAATGTTCTACTTCAGAACATAATTTTATTCTACCTATTTTTTTATTTTTATTTATTTTTTTTATTTATTTTATTTATTTATTTTTATTTTTTATTTATTATTGTTATTTATTTATTATTTTTTATTTATTATTGTATGTTCTACCTAACCCGAAATAATTTTACGTACTTGCCAGTCATTTCTACATAAAATGGCGAGTGATGAAGAAGTATTATATTTAATATTTATATGTATATATATATATATATATATATATATATATATATATATATATATGTATGTATGTATGTATGTATGTAGCCGCCTCGGTGGCCTAGTTGATAGCGTACTGGGCTTTCACCCTGAGGACTCGGGTTCGATTCGCGGCCAAGGCTTGGCATTTTCATACGCTATAAATCATCCCATCGTCTGCATTAGCCCAAGTGTGCACAATAGTCGGACGTTAAACACCAATATATATATATATATATATATATATATATATATGTGTGTGTGTGTGTGTGTGTGTGTGTGTGTGTGTGAAATTGAACAATCAGACACATGAAATTAACAAAAAAGGAAAATTTTGAATGATTTTTAGCTGGAAGTCATAGGCTTCGATGCAGGCTTACACTGAACCAAATGAATTTATTGATCTGCATATCAGCTTCCATATTATTAGCCTACTACAAATTATTATATATAGTCATTTACTAAATGTAGTTTAATTGCAACTTTCATTTCAAAATATTATTAATTCAAGCTGAGGGATGGTAGACCCTGATGACACCCATGTGCATATAACCAGAGTAAATAAAACTGTCCCAAGCTCTACAGAGACGAGAAGACCACCAGACAGCTCGAGATAAACGTTTCTGCCGGACACCCATAACAAGCCATGTTAATTGTTTCGTCGAGTCAATCTCTGACAAAAATTACTCATCTTTTCTCTTCCGAACTGCGAGAATAGCTGTTTGACGGGTAAACACTCCTAAAAAAATCTTTGCTATATTATTACGATAGGTTTTGTACCAAAAATAACAACCTACGTTATTGAAACTATATACGTGGGATACCTATTAGTTTGTCAGAATATCAGGGAACCATCACGCCTCGCACTTTCCCATTGAAGACTTTGTAATAAAATAGCACAGATAAAAAGTCTGTAAACAAAATTACAGGAGTAGTATAAAGTGTCGTCGTGAGAGCGCAGTACAATGCAGGCACAAGTGACAAATAATTGTGTGTGTAACAAAACAGCTGATTGTTAAAAAAAATTGTTGAAAGTAACATTTAAATTATGACTGTATCCAAGATTGATAATTATTGACAGAATAAGTTTTGAAAGTAGAATCGTTAAGGCAATATATGTCAGTACTAATATGTATATATGTTACTAAATAAGACTCTGCCTTTAGTAAACAGTAAAAACTGTAGTCTAATTTAGATATGTAATGTAAAATCCGGTTATAGTAGTTTTCACTTGTAAATATATTAATGAGTTACATGTTAGATTTTAGTCATTAATTTTGTAGGTTATAATTTTAAACACGAAAGTAGAAGTCAGTGGATTCTATTGTACTAAATAATCTAAATAAACATAGCTATAACGACTATTTTAATAGAAGTTCATATTTACAAGAAATAGTAGACCGGCATCGTTTTGTAACGTATCTTTGAAAGATATGTACAGTAATGTTAAAATACAAGTATTTAATGAAATATTTGTATATTATAGTAATAAAATACCAGCCAATGGTATAATTTGAATTATTTTATTTACAGAATTCATGCTTTTTTACGTTCACTTCTTCTTTAGCGATTTCATAAAAAAACGTCCTAACCATTTTTCCTTTTCGTTCATGTACCAACAAGGAAAGTTATGGATTATATTTATTTTTAACAAAACTAGTTGTATTTTGTTTTTGAGAACGAATTAATAACATTTAGTAAAAGGGAAAAATTAAGTGATTTTTTATGGTTGCGAATGAATAGGATCTGTTAAAATATCGGCTTATCATATTTGTGTAACAGTTCAACTACTTTATCACTCTTAAATATTGTTTCAAATCAAAAATAACTGTCAATAACTTACATTAAAAATGTAGTAAAATAAGTACGGTACCAAATTGATTAGATGCAAACTTTGGAGAAAACTTGAGGGGATTTATAATGAAAGTAACTCTAAAGTTTGAACAAGAACTTCAATTTTATATCCTTTTATCTGCCAGTAAATCGCATTATTGTTCAACTATTTTATTTTATAGGCGTTCTTTGTTCAATAATATTTCTAAGACATATTGTGCGCATACCAGAGAATGGAAGTCGCCTTTTCATCCATGGCTTCCAAGTTCCAATATCAAGTGAAGCATGAGGAATCTGAAAATGAGAACAAAACGTTGAATTTCTGTATTAGAAACGGTTGAAAGTAACTTTGTAATCCCTCAAAGTGAATGCAAGTTAGAATCAGCTGTTGTGTTGGAACCAGCTGTTTCTTAAAGATAAAATAATATTTAATTTACTTTAATTTTTAGTAAATCATTGTTGTTTTTGCTAGAAATGATATTTAATATAATAATATTTATACAATATGCAATATTTAATATTTAAATACTGTATTTAATTATTTAATACTTATACAATAAACAAATTCTGCATTAGGCCCGTAAATAAATTTTAATTTCTATGATAGTGCAGCTGATAGTGTATTGTTTGACAGTGTTCTAACTAAATATGTACATTACAGTGTGTTCTATTTTTCAGGGAATTTGACAGTTCACTGATTATGAGAGTGAAATGAGATTCTCAAAAAATTGTAAGAAAATATATTGTTGAAAATTCACTTCTATCACGTCAACGGGTCTTCATTATTATTTTATTGTTAAGGTTGGCCGCACAACGGAAGTGACTCTTTGCTTCTGACAATTTGTCTCTGTACAAAAACGTCTCTTTAAACATTTTTATTCCAGACCGTCATTTCCACCTAAAATGGCGAGCAACGAAGCACTTCCTGTCATTACATGTTTTTTTTATGGCAAGTTCTGAAATTGAAAGATCAATTTGGGACACTTGAAATTAACAAAAAGAAGAAGCTTGGTATGTTTTTAAGCGAAAAGAAATTTGAAATTTTACTGGAATTAATATAAACAGTTTTGATAATTTGTTAAGTTTATTACATGATATAATATTGAAATAGGAAATACTATTGTAATTATTGGAAGATTGTGACTAAAGAGTAATGTATACATGCGTAAATAAAACTGTCTGAAGCTTTTTAGTGACAGAACGAAACTTCAATGACCTTCGTAGTTGTGTACCAGACGGTATGCCACAGATCCATAACAAATCACGTTAATTGCTTCACCATTCGTCTCTTCCGGTATGCGGCTAGCCTAAATGGTTTCTTATAAACAAAAATAAGAGCGTAACGTCTAATTATAAATTTAGTATTTATAGAGTATTCTGTATTATTTTATTTGCATGCCTTGCAATGTTTGTGTGTCTAGATAACACTCAAGTACCCGAACAGAAAGGTGTAGGAAGAACAACACATGTATACCCGAAAATAGTTTCAATTTATCAAAATCGACAGATCAGAATACGCTTACTTAAAAGATCCATGACTCAAACCTTTGTAGGCCTACATAATTTGAAAGAAAATATATCATTCCGGGGGTAAAAATGAAAAACCAAAACAAACCGTAACCGGGGTCGAAGTTTGTCTTTTGGAAATTCTTGGTGGAATACTTTTGTTCGAATACTTCTTTGTTTAAAAATAATGTTGTAGACAGAGAGAAAGTTTTCGTACCAAAATGTTGTCCTGTAAACGTTTTAATGACCCCTCGAATAGTGATCAGCTGTAGTTTAAAGGTTCCCGGGACTATACCTTACCATAATGCAATTCAAATAGAAATTCGATAATAAATGTAAGAAAATTTAACAAATTATGGACTGTTTTTAATGCAATTACCAAATACATATTGAATTTTCAAAACTATACAAATTTATATAACAAACTTATTTGTACTTAGATAACTTTTAAGTTTAAAAAACGTTTTATTTTGGAAGTTTTAGAGTTATGAATCCTGGATGCAACTCAACGTCCGATTTTGGAAAACAATTACTATTTTTTTAAAATGAAGACTCTACTAATTTTAAAGCACAAATAATTAACCTCTTTCAATAATTCAATCACTTAATTATATTTACAAGATGAAATGTATTCTTCCTAACCTTCACATTTATTTTGCATCTTAGTAAACTTTAGTCGGTGTAATATTATAATAACGTACAACAATCGTTACGAAAGCAATTTGAAATAAATTACAATAATTACTGTGTAACTGAAAAATGAGATTTTGTAAGAAGATAATTTTAAATTTCCATATTATTCACAGAAATAATATTAATTAACTCACTAACCTCTAGGCCGGAAGGCTAATCAGCTGTTTACATCAGTTGCCATAGCAACGTGCTCTGTTTTAGCACCACTCTACTAACTGGACTAGGCACAGTGAGATAAAATTCTATTTCAGTTGGTAAAGGTTTGGTAGCGCTAACATCAAATCTGTTCTGCGCCAATCAGTTTACTTCCGTTTCCTGCAATTTTTGGTTTGGCACGGAACTTTTGTTTGCTACGCTACTCTTCTCTTTTCTCAAGTAAATCTGAATATTTATAAGATGTTCAAATAAATCATTAGCATGACTAAACAATTGACACAGTAAATGAACGCATGTAAATGAATGAGTAAAAACTTTGTTAATATCTGTAACAATCATACAGTTGTGCTGTTTAAATGCACGCAATCATCTGACATACCGTTTAAACGCATTATGTTATCGACAGATTACGTTACTGAAAGTACGAATAAGGATTAGTGGAAACAGTGCTAAGGATAGCCTATTTATTTACGAATAGAATACTTAGTTTTACCGTTTGTCTGGAATGAATTCTGTTCCGGACTGGTCTGGAGCAAATTACTTTGCAGTCTGGAACGTTGAGTTCAATGTAGTGGAAACAATTAATGCGCTGTTTATACAAACCGAATGTATTATGAAGTAAGCAACAATAGCATTTGCTGTAGTAGCGAGCACCAAATCAGGCGGTTGGTCGATTTTGCAGCGTTACCATATACTCGTAGTTACAATAATTAGGCCTATGCGTACCTGAAAGCACTTCCTAACACGTTTATAACATTATACATTTACCTGTCTTTAAGGAAAACGCACAATTTGTAGAGGAAAGCAGTTATGTTGAAGATTTGGTTCTTTATTAAAAAAAAAATGGCTGGATATAATTTTTAAAAGTGAAAAAAACTTTCAAGAGAATTTTAATTATAAAAGATGATTTTTTTTTAATATTTTGTTTCAGTAAGCGATGATTTTTGTTTTGTTTTTCAAGTAGCGAAATTTTGTCTGTAAGAAAATTTGGAGAAAATATTATTTTCTAAGATTTATATTTAAATATTTTGTATAGAAATTACTGTTAAAGCAAACTGAATCATAGTCGATTTCTCTGCTATAACATTTCAGTTTGCTTATTCTGGATTGATATTTGTTTGTCCTTTAACTGTAAAGTCCATTTTAAGAAGCCTGTTTCTGTTTTATACATGGGTAACAAATAATGTATAATTACAATAGTTTTAAAAAATGATATAACGAGGCATGAAGAGAGGTTGACGGTTGAACTAGGCAACATTGCAAGCTGCCAGTTGGTGCGCTAGAGCAAGCAATTCTCGACCTTCCCTCGCTTTGTCAGTTTCATACTTGGCAACAGTGTGTATTGAGGCACCCGCCTGATTTTCGTGCTCGCTTCTTTAGAACTACAAATCGTCACATTGGGTTTGTTGCTGCTAATATGCTGGCTGATACTAACATTTTGACTTTTAAGTCGCCTCACAACGTCACTGCTATTGAGTTCCAGTCTCTCTGTGCTGACTTTTAAGTCGCCTCACAACGTCACTGCTATTGAGTTCCAGTCTCTCTGTGCTGACTTTTAAGTCGCCTCACAACGTCACTGCTACTGAGTTTCAGTCTCTCTGTGCTGACTTTTAAGCCGCCTCACAACGTCACTGCTATTGAGTTTTAGTCTCTCTGTGCTGACTTTTAAGTCGCCTCACAACGTCACTGCTATTGAGTTCCAGTCTCTCTGTGCTGAATTTTAAGTCGCCTCACAACGTCACTGCTATTGAGTTCCAGTCTCTCTGTGCTGACTTTTAAGTCGCCTCACAACGTCACTGCTATTGAGTTCCAGTCTCTCTGTGCTGACTTTTAAGTCGCCTCACAACGTCACTGCTACTGAGTTTCAGTCTCTCTGTGCTGACTTTAAGTCGCCTCACAACGTCACTGCTATTGAGTTCCAGTCTCTCTGTGCTGAATTTTAAGTCGCCTCACAAAGTCACTGCTATTGAGTTCCAGCCTCCCTGTGCTGACTTTTAAGTCGCCTCACAACGTCACTGCTATTGAGTTCCAGTCTCTCTGTGCTGACTTTTAAGTCGCCTCACAACGTCACTGCTATTTAGTTCCAGTCTCTCTGTGCTGACTTTTAAGTCGCCTCACAATGTCACTGCTATTTAGTTCCAGTCTCTCTATGCTGACTTTTAAGTCGCCTCACAACGTCACTGCTACTGAGTTTCAGTCTCTCTGTGCTGACTTTTAAGCCGCCTCACAACGTCACTGCTATTGAGTTCCAGTCTCTCTGTGCTGACTTTTAAGTCGCCTCACAACGTCACTGCTATTGAGTTCCAGTCTCTCTGTGCTGACTTTTAAGTCGCCTCACAACGTCACTGCTATTGAGTTCCAGTCTCTCTGTGCTGACTTTTAAGTCGCCTCACAACGTCACTGCTATTGAGTTCCAGTCTCTCTGTGCTGACTTTTAAGTCGCCTCACAACGTCACTGCTACTGAGTTTCAGTCTCTCTGTGCTGACTTTTAAGCCGCCTCACAACGTCACTGCTATTGAGTTCCAGTCTCTCTGTGCTGACTTTTAAGTCGCCTCACAACGTCACTGCTATTGAGTTCCAGTCTCTCTGTGCTGACTTTTAAGTCGCCTCACAACGTCACTGCTATTGAGTTCCAGTCTCTCTGTGCTGACTTTTAAGTCGCCTCACAACGTCACTGCTATTGAGTTCCAGTCTCTCTGTGCTGACTTTTAAGTCGCCTCACAACGTCACTGCTACTGAGTTTCAGTCTCTCTGTGCTGACTTTTAAGCCGCCTCACAACGTCACTGCTATTGAGTTCCAGTCTCTCTGTGCTGACTTTTAAGTCGCCTCACAACGTCACTGCTATTGAGTTCCAGTCTCTCTGTGCTGACTTTTAAGTCGCCTCACAACGTCACTGCTACTGAGTTTCAGTCTCTCTGTGCTGACTTTTAAGTCGCCTCACAACGTCACTGCTACTGAGTTTCAGTCTCTCTGTGCTGACTTTTAAGCCGCCTCACAACGTCACTGCTATTTAGTTCCAGTCTCTCTGTGCTGACTTTTAAGTCGCCTCACAACGTCACTGCTATTGAGTTCCAGTCTCTCTGTGCTGACTTTTAAGCCGCCTCACAACGTCACTGCTATTGATTTCCAGTCTCTCTGTGCTGACTTTTAAGTCGCCTCACAACGTCACTGCTACTGAGTTTCAGTCTCTCTGTGCTGACTTTTAAGTCGCCTCACAACGTCACTGCTATTGAGTTCCAGTCTCTCTGTGCTGACTTTTAAGCCGCCTCACAACGTCACTGCTACTGAGTTTCAGTCTCTCTGTGCTGACTTTTAAGCCGCCTCACAACGTCACTGCTATTGAGTTTCAGCCTCTCTGTGCTGACTTTTAAGCTGCCTACTTGAGTAACTTATTGTTATTACTACTTTATCGAAAGTAGATTTTAAAAAAAATAGATCTTTCAGTTTTCATTTTTTTATACAGATTTTATATTAATTTCTCATGAACTGGTTTTTTTGTAAAATTGCTTTTTTGGTTTACGTGTGTGTAATTGTTTTATTTTAAGCGAATATAACGAAAATGAACTATGCAACAAAAAATCGTGCCATATTGAAATAACATTAATAATAAAATGTGTCTGAATAACCACCCATAAGGATTTTTTTAATTTCAATTTATAGTGAAGATTAAGTTCACTTTTTTTGTATTTTTTTATTAATTAAATTGACTTTATTTTATCAAAATGGGTTATTACGATTCATTAAAAACACACAAATATTATACTTTTGTGTTTTCTATCCCTTGCTACTATCTTTTAACAGATTAGATTTATGTTTAAACGGGGAAATTACTGGCATGAACAACAAATACTGTATTCTACACTTTTCATAACTATCGGGTAACTACAGCAGATCACAAGATGCGAGTGTTTGTATAATTTATTATAGACAAACTGCGGATGATCTGACACGAAACCAAAACTCTTCAGGGCTGTAAGACATATTCTGGCGGTCAAATGTTTTATTTTAGACAATTTTTCTAATTTATAAACGATCACAAAGTTTCTCTTCGTTTTATATACTGAAACTTCTCTTTGACTCAAAACAATACAGGCACCAACACAGGTAATTTTATATTTTAGGTGTGCCAGCAGTAATTATCTAAGTAAATTAAAATTACGGTTGTGTTTGCAAAAATCTTCTCAAATTAATTGTAATCATAACAATATTTTCCTAAATTGAATATTTGTTAATAAAATATTAATTAGTTTTCGTTGATATTACAAACGTGCATTGAACTAAAAGCGGTAAAACAATGTGATCCGAACAACCTAACCTAACCGATACGTCGGGTCAGTGTGTTTAGCGGAGCAATAATCTAAGCTATTTTTATGATTGTGTATTCTTAGTTTATTTCTACCAAACACACCTGAGTACAACACAGAACAAGTTCTTCCATAATTAAGCATACATTCTATCGAGGAATCGGGTAGAATTAACGAAATAATAAAACAGTTTGCTTACAATTAACAAACGTTTGCATTGTCTAATGTTGCTGTGAAATTATATTAAAATCTTGGCAATATTTCGTGTTTCACCACTTTTAGGTCAATCTGTTCACACGTCACAAAACGTCTTCTACAAATATTCGTACAAACCAGGTAGTCTATTTTTGTCCGTCTGTAAATCGAGTAGAGCAAATTGAATTTACAGTTGTTTACCTAGATTCTAAAGTTTCATGGCGTGGTCATAACAAACAATTACAAAAACATGTGTTATGAGATATTTATTTTTTATCAAATTTGCGATACAAATACTCTTAAAATGTTGTATCAAGCGTATATACACTCCTGGTTACAGTATGAAACCGAAGGCTGAGAAGGGGTTAACAAAAGCAACTGCAGTGCCTCTCTGCGTAACGCAAAAAATCTTTATCAAAATAATTTCATTCGAAAGTAAATTTCTTCATTCATTTCCACGATTTTCTAAACTAAACATTTTTACATTCAAACATTTATTTATTTATAAGGTATTAACAATTGTATCTATCATATGCGACGTTTTAATATTTTGGAAAAACCCAACAAAATACCAGTTTTGCCATTTCTAAAATTAATTAAATAATTTAGGAATGAATAATCACCAACAATTTGATTCGAAAAGATTTGACTCTAATGTTACGTGAGTTTTCCGAACATCTTATTTATTAAAATTCACTTTCCCAAATGTTTAGGATAGTCACCTTATCTATAAGGATAATTCATCTGTAACATTACAGGAGAGATTAATTTTAATGGTTATTATTACGCTAGTAGAAGCAAAGCTATGAAGCAAACCTAAACAAATTCTCAGTAAATTTCGAAAATCTCTATTTACTTGAGGCCAAAAATGTTTCATTGTTGCCAAATAATATGAAAAAATTCAAAAAGGCAAATCCCGTTCTTATCAGAGTAAAAATATGGGTTTTTCAATATGTGAGTCGTTATTAAAAATAAATCTACATGTTGCTCTTTTTTGTATAACGTGCTGTAAATCATTTTGAGGTGTGTGTGTGTGTGTGTGTGTGTGTGTGTGTGTGTGTGTGTGTGTGTGTGTGTGTGTGTGTGAGAGAGAGAGAGAGTAATTTATAATACTTGTAATTAAGAGAGGAACATAAAGGATAAGAAAACACGATTCTAATATAAAGTTTTCAAATTAAGAATTCTTCAAATAACGTCTACTGACAGGGTCAGTGTATCAAGTTCGGTAACATAGGCCTTTTAAATCAAGAGTTTTGAAAATTTACGGCACTTATTAATTAAGTCTATTGTTTACACAAACGCGCTATTTCATCCTCCTTCCTTTCAGAAATAAAGTACGATCAATATGGCCGCAAGACTCGTAAATAACATGTCGAGGGTAGAACACATAAAGTCAGACATGTTTACTATATGAATATGTAGCCTCTAAGAAAGTGTGGTAAACTTAAAATGTATATTGATCGTTACTTTTTCATTTCTCTTTTTGCACATAATGTGAAATACAGCACTGTACATTTAATCGAATGTACATTTAACGGTTCGAGAGTAAGTGGGTAATCAAATCAAAACAAACCCGAAGCAGTCAGGTTCCGTTTTAGTTTTATTAAAATATATTTTAATTCAAATTTAATACTATGACTTAATGTGTAAATCTACTTATACAAGTGCGATCATTCAGTAAAATCTTATTAAATTAGGCCAATACTTCAGATTTTCGACAGTTTCAAATCATTTTTTTTCCGGAAAAATATCGACCGATAAGTTTTGAACGGGTACTGCCAAAGTCAATCAAATTGGTTAAAAACGATTTTTATAGACTTCGCGCCAAACTAATTGTGAAAGGATGCTGAAAGGTCTCGTCGCTAAATACGCGGCAGTGTTAAATATATACACACTAATAAAGTGAGTAGAGCAACAAGACAGTAAGATTGTATATTTATTGTCATTAACTTATAAATATCACAATTCTGGCGAAGGCACTCGCTTCCTGCTTAACTTCTAATTTCATCTTTTGAGAAATATTAACGTTTAATTGCAACAAATCACTGCAACTGGTAAAATAGTATTACGAATTTCAAAGATAGCTCGTGTCAACACTTTAGATGGTAGCCATTTTGAAAGAAGAAGCCAACCCACTTGGCTTTCAAATACTTATGTTGGCTTTTAATGTTAATATATGATTGTATAATTACATTCAGATATGTCAGACCTATTATCAAAATTAATTCGGTATAAAACGTTATGTTATTAGCTTATCAGAATGTTTGTTTACGTGTTGTTTTCAATCTCGTTAGTGTTTTGTAGCGAGTCAGTTGAGTGCCGCGATCACTTAAATTTGTGAGCTGAAAATAATCACATCAACGTTTCAACAAATAAAAAGTGTAAATACTACATTTTTTATTTTTGCTTGCACAAATTTTATTTGCAAATAAATCGAACTGAGACTACAGCGAATTCAAATATTTGTCGTTTCTACAAAGCGTGTTTGTTCGTATCATATTTTACGTTAGGCTTATGACGTCACAACTGATTAATACGAAGACCAGTGATATGAGCATCGAACGTAATGTTTAATTTTACTTTATCACTATACGAAATATAAAAAATTACAAAAAATTGACACTTTGAAGCACCTTTATGTCCAGTTAATTCCGAAAAATCAAGTTACGTTTTGAAAACTTAAAATGAAAATTTAAAAATCTTCCTTCTTCGGTATGACTGCGGACTGGTAATTTTTTTTTCGAAGTAAAGCCGTCTCAAACAAATCGGGTCGTAGAATGTCATCGTTATCAGTTTTTCTCGGATTGCTTCCCAACAAAAATTTGTATACAAATTATTTCAAACAGTTTGGCGAAAAAGTTAGTCCGAATAATTTATTTATAAATTTTTTATTTAAAAAGTATGTTGCACAGTTTGCAGTTATGAAATAAAGCAAATTTTCCTCTTTGTCGCTGACCATATGCCCCTGATGTAAACTTCCAACGCGTATCGAGTTGCGGAGCGCAGTTGTGCGGCAAAACTTCGAATTAAAACAAACCGGGCAAAGTAAATCCAATTCAAATAACGAGTCGAGTTTATATTCCATATTTTTATTTAAAACTTTATTTTCGTGTTTCACTTTATTTAATACTTTCGTTCCAAAATACAAGCGAAACGTGAGGAAACGTATTAACCTTTTTGTTCGGTTAGGTAACATTGCGTAAACTTTGTCGTAGTTTCAAAATGTTTAATTTTATTGTTTACCGAATCGATCATATTAATGTTTAATGTTTGCTGTTTGACGTTTGTTGAAAGATATTTGTCGCATATGTTTACTGATTTATGTCCGACGTATCGTATTAATGTTTAATGTTTGCTGTTTGACGTTTGTTGAAAGATACTTGTCGTATATGTTTACTGATTTATGTTCGACGTATCGTATTAATGTTTAATGTTTGCTGTTTGACGTTTGTTGAAAGATACTTGTCGTATATGTTTACTGATTTATGTTCGACGTATCGTATTAATGTTTAATGTTTGCAGTTTGACGTTTGTTGCAACATATTCGTCATATTATATTTACTGAATGATGTGTGGCGTATTATGTCATTGTACAATGTTTTCAGTTTGATGTTTGTTGTAACATATTCGTAATATTATATTTACTGAATGATGTGTGACGTATTACGTCAATGTACAATGTTTGCGGTTTGATGTTTGTTGCAGCATATTCGTCATTATTATATTTATTGAATGGTGTGTAACGTATTAAGTCAATGTGCAATGTTTGCATTTTGATGTTTGTTGCAACATTGTCATATTCGTCATGTTATATTTACTGAATAACGTGTGACGAATTACGTCATTGTACAATGTTTGCGGTTTGATGTTTGTTGTAACATATTCGTCATATTATATTTACTGAATGATGTGTGGCATATTACGTCAATGTACAATGTTTTCATTTTGATGTTTGTTGCAGCATATTCGTCATTATTATATTTACTGAATGATGTGTAACATATTACGTCAATGTACAATGTTGGTGGGTTTGACGATTGTTGCACGATATTCGTCGAATAACATGTCTATGGAATGATGTTCACAGTATATTAAATTATTTTTCTTGTATGAACTTTTGTCGAATCTTATCAGTTCATAATGTTCCTGTTCGAAATTTGAAAAGCCTAGTGCTATACGATGTTGTGCGGTGTTCTTCATTTTATTACAGGCTCCGTCGAACCTTTTCTATTAATAATTGAATTTGTCGAGTAATAGCTATGAACTTCTAATAGACACTATAAATAGATAAAAATGATTTAAATTCTCTTGACACAGTTATCAAATGAGTGGAAACTAATTGTAAACAATGTTAAATAAAAAATGACAGTTTTAAGAGAATGGTTTTCTTGTTGTTCTTTTTTTAATGTTTAATAATGTTGTCGCCTCATTACTCAAAATATTAAAAAATGTCATCTCAATGCATTAAAAATGTGTGATATATTTTTCGTTCAGGTTGAACCGGTTATGACAAAGCAAACGATAAAAACAAAGCAAAAGTCCGAAAGCAAAAACAATGGTTGTTTAAAAATGTAGTTTTAAAATCAAAGAGTAAAAATGAATAATCAAAATAAATGTACGATATCGGACGAAATAGAAAAAAACTTTGCCCAAAGGAATGAGAAATGTTATTTAAAATTTTTGGGAAAAAAATAATAAATGGAACAAAATATGTCGGATGTAAAAGCTGATGAAAAATATTTATATCGACTTGTTTAAATAACTGTGTGGTACAAAACAATACTGTTTCATCCTTGAATACGAAATGGTTTAATATTTAAAAATTAGTTTCAAGAAAATTTTGAAATGGTTTTAAGCGTTTCTAAATATTTCGAATTAGTTTTAAAATTACTGTATGCTTGTTTGAAAAATCTAAAAATTAAAAATTACTTGTTTACTAATATTTTGTTTCTTATAAAATTTTAAATTGAACACTTAAAAGAGGAACACGAAAAATTAAGTGTTTAACAAAAATATACATTATGAATGTAAGGGGCACAAGAAATTGTCTGTATAATTTTAAATAATATGACTACTTTAATATATTTAAACATAAATATGCTTAAAATTAAAATAGCATGGTTACTTACAATATTTATTGTACTATGTAGAAGATTTAAATCAATATAATTTAATAATCAGTCTTGCCCACGCGTGTCTAATTAGTACTTAGAGTTCCAATAAAAACTTGTCGATTACATATTTTTTGGCATATGCAGTAAAATTAATAGTGCATAAGTTCAGGAGCTTTTAAAAAACTCGGAAAATCGGTTTAATTTTCCAAAATCGGTTCTTTAGGTTTTACTAAAAAATGTTGACAATATATGAAAATTCCTGACTTAAGTCAGCACATCAAATTAACAAAAAAAATATATAAATGTAAGATTTAAGAGTAAATCGAAAAAATCAACAGCGGTAACGATTTATTTTTGTTTTTTCGACTACTATAAGAATAAATAAATAAATAAAACGTAGTGCACATAGTTTGATTATACAGGTTATGAGTAAAATTTGATGAACCGATTTTGAGAAATGAATCCAATTCTCACTATGTTCAGTATAATGATCTGCCTTCCTTAGCTTCGTCAATTCTACTTTCGTTGACGCGTTTCGGAGAACCTCCATCTTCAAAAACTATATCTAACACACAAACGGATAGATATAGTTTTTAAAGCCGGAAGTTCTCCGAAACGCGTTAACGAAAGAAGAATTGATGAAGCTAGGGAAGTCAGATCATTATACTGAACATAGTGACAATAATCCTAGCAGAAAAAAAGAAGAATATAAAAAGAATCCAATTCTGTTTAAAGATTCAAAAACCGGATTTTCTCAAAGTCGATTCTAAACATTTAAAGCGAAAACTGAATTTTGAACCAATTATCAAAATTAATTGTTTTCGGAAAACCCGATTTTTGTGAAAAAAACCGAGAATTTAACTGTCAGAAATCGATAAATCATTTAGCCATATCGATGTGCGCGTGCACAAAGACGTTGTCAGATGTAATAAAAATTACTTATGTATCCATCAAAATATAAAGATATATTTTCCACGATTACAATTGCTTTTAATTTGTATAGGCTGTATACACTATTCTATGTTTCACAATTTAAATTGTTTTGCTGTTCAAAATGTCGCAGATATTTTTCTTTTACATTATTACAGAACATAAACAGATTACATTTAAGTAAACCACAAATAATACATGGTTCTGAATAGTTAAATCTAATTACTGAATAATCTTAAATATAATGATATAATAATGATCTAATGATATAATGTTAAATTCAATCATTAGGTGTTCAAGTGCGAATGCAAACTTATAATTTAATTAATTTTACTAATTTAGGTAGCATATTTAAAATCTACGAAATTTAGGAGCAATGTTGAAAAATAGCAAACAAAATGTTACTCAATTTGTAAACTTAAAAGTTAATAAATTGTCACTGATGGATATGCTGGAAGATTTGGAAAAAGTGGCGGAAGTGTAATAATGTAATAGTTAATGAAGAGCAATAATTTACTTCTTGGGTAGTACAGTCGGCCTGTATGAATACTTAGCTAAGATTGTGCGTGCCTGTACAAATACCTTCTTCAATAATTGTGCGTTGGATACTTCTGTGAAAATTAGTTATAATTTGTAGCTCACTTAATTTATATCTGCTTTCCAAGGAGACTACTTCAACAATACTATTTTTTTCAATTTCTACTATTAGTTTACACTCTCCCTATATATATTTATATATCTTGTTCAAATTTTCAATCGTTAATAAAATACTTTCTATTCATCCACTAGAGTTCAAATACATTTTTTCAAACTTGCAGTGGAGGACACTTGATGTTAATACAGTTTTTTCAAATATTAAATCATTAATTAAATTTAATTAATTAATTTTAGTTTATATGGGGGAATCATTCTCTTATATATGATATTTAACAGGATATAAATTTAGGAATAAATTGTTGACCTAAGTAGGAATTGACTTAAAATTGTTTTTTATATTACTTGTTTATTAGTGTAACCAGGAAGCTTATTAATATATTTCTACTTCTTTTTTCTTTCTCTTTAACATTTAGTTTTCTATTTTACGAAATTCCTTTTTACTTTCCTTTTCTTACATTTTTCTGATCTTCGATACAATTTATATATTACATGGTTTTACAAAAAGATGAATAATGTTAATGTTAATTACAAGACTTTTGGTTGAAATAAATGAAGTGTGTGAATCTGTGGTTAAGAAATTTGTTGTTTTTTATTTAAATTATTTGGAACTTTTGTATCAATAGAGTGAAATGAATAAAGCATATCATGACAGAAACGTTAGACCGTTTCAAACTTTTAAAACATCATCACGTACTGACAGAATTTGAATGTAATCGAAATTATGCGAGGTATAAAAACAATTCCACAAGTCTGCGCAATCTTACTATTTTTCAATTTGTTAGCGATATTGCAGTTTTAATTTCGCAATACCATAAAGTGAGCTGTATACTTTGTTTTCAGTAATTTCAATAATCAAATCATTTCCGAGTGTGGCAACACTGCGTTGTATATTATTGCTGAACATGTGTTTCGTGTCAAATAATGCAGCTTGTTGTACCAAGAACCTGGTATAAATCATTGCAAACGCCTCACTCGTCAATACGCAAAATGTTGTATTACAGAATGTACGTAATTGTCCAAATTTGGTTTTTAATTTTTCAATTTCAACCAAAGTTGTTCTAAGTACATGAACACAATTAATCGAACATCGTGTTATATATTTTAATTCTTACTTGGTACACTTGTTAGCGAATTTTGCGTCGGTAAATGACCCACTGAAACGGCAATTTCTCTCTTCTCTCTCTCTCTCTCTCTCTCTCTCTCTCTCTCTCTCTCCCTATCTATCTATCTTTTTATCTGTTTATATATATATATATATATATATATATATATATATATATATATATGTGTGTGTGTGTGTGTGTGTGTGTGTGTGTGTGTGTGTGTGTGTGTGTGTGTGTGTGTGTGTGTATATATAAAGATAAAGAAAAGCACATTGAGGCTATTATCGCCTCCCTAAATGTAAGTGTGAGTGCAAAGTGTTAAAGTCGTAAGTGTAGTGTTGTTAGACTCGGGTACAGCGAGGGACGTCTAAATCCTCTCAATAGGTGCAGCTAGTCTGCACTCCCCTGGTGTATATATATATATATATATATATATATATATATATATATATATATATATATATATATATATATATATATATAGACACACACACATATATACACATATATATATATATATATATATATATATATATATATATGTGGGGGGGGTTCGCAGTAGAACTACTTAAGCAAAATTCGGTTTGGGCTGCTACAACTCCCAAATATGCAATTTAGGAGTTATAGTAAATATATTTTTAAAAACCTAAAAATCAGTATAATAATTTCATAAAACCGGTTATTGATATTTTGCTCAAATTTTGGTACCTACAAAGATTGTTAAGTCAGTGCAGCAACTTAAGGAATTTGAGTTTCAAGTGTAAGTCGATCCAAAAAAAATCTTTGGTCGCAGTTGGGTTGAGGTAAAATAACTTTTACCTTAATCGTAAGTTTTTGTGGAACAATTGAATATAAGAAAATGTGTGTATAATATTTTCATTAAATCTTTCCTGCGATTTTTCTAGGCTAAAGTACTAAGTCTTGTATTCGCGCTTATAAACTACTTGTATATTAAAATAAGTAAATTCTACAAGTCGGTGTTATCAGATTCAAAAAAACAACAAGTATTTGAAGTGGCTATACAATCGTTTGATTTAGGTTTGCCTTACTTGACTTGTGTGTAGAAAACTGCTACTAGCTCACCGGACACACTAATAGCAAAATACTTTAAAAATTGGTTTAAAATTTAAATTATAACTATCAAAAACTAAAACAATATTTTGTTATTACAAAAGCCGTAAATTAAAACCACCGTTGGGTAAAGTATTTTATGTTAATGAGTGATTACAAACCGGTTAGTCAACTTTTGAAGATTCATGACTCAAGTCGTGCAAACATTTGAAATAAAAGAAATTAACGGTTCGGAATTAAATCGACAAAACTAAAACTAAACCCTGACCTCCATCAAATTATTTTTTTTTCAGATACTTGATCACGAATAGTAAATTTATTTCATGTCTAATTTGCTACACTGACTTCAGTCACGGGTTTTGCCTGTGTTTGATGCTGTATTCCGTGTTACGTATAATAGGATTCGAATGTTTTCAGTTAAATAATTGGATAATTTTCTGCGTTAGTTTTTTTTTTAATTTTAGATTTCTCTTTACGTTTTTCAGCAAACCTAAAGAGGGTGACAAAAAAAGTAGAATGTGCTCCAAAAATGAACACGGTTTGATGACCGAACGTTCTTTGTAAGAAGTGAATTTCTTTTGATATCAAGGGTTTATTAGGAGCGGAACACTAAACCCGCCTGACGTAAATGTCTCCGAGTTGCCTATACGGCGCCGTGTCGATTCTGGGTAGTTTAGGCTGAATTTCTGCTCGATTTGCTGTGTTTGTAATCAGTGCTTGAATTCAGGAAACGAATCCTGTATTTACAGTTCTTGTGTGCAGCGTTGTTGGTAGCGTCAGAACAGTGAGTCGTTGAAATATTTTTAATACGAATAAAATTGATCCCAATAAAGAGAAAGGGATCTATATTTTTATTGCCAAAATTTGTATTTCTTTAAAAATTGTTTTTTACACTTTCGTACGCCTATAAATAATTATGTTATTAAGAGACAATATTTTTAAGCCGATTTTATTCGAAAGGTATTTCTTATTTACAGCGATTAATTTAACAAGGATAAACTTTTAAAAAACTAACTTCTATAACTACTTCAGATTAAAAATCTAAACGTAATAAATATTTCTTGGAAGTGTCGATCTAATTTAGATAGATCGGAAGTTGTCTATCACTCGAAATAAATCTGTATAACGTTATTGTTCCATTCAAAAGTTTTTTAATTGCCTGTTATTCAATAATTGTAATAAAACTTCATAATTTTCTACTTTTGAATCACCAATAAATTAATTATCTCGAAAATGTGAATATAAATTTTTTTTATAGTACGACGAAAAGTTACGTGACTGGAGACTTTTATTTATAAATTTATTTAAAGTTACAAGCTAGCAAACTTTTACTTGATCAAAGAATTGCAAATATCACATTGTACAAACTGACAACTGAAGTTCTCTTATTTTATGTCATATTCAACATAATTTCTCAAAGAAAATCTGGTAACAGTGAAAAAAATCACGTTTGGGATTTTGATGAATCTTTTGTGCGTGTGTGTGTGTGTGTGTGAGTGAGTGAGAGAGAGAGATAGATAGATAGATAGATAGATAGATAGATAGATAGATAGAGAGATAGAGAGAGAGAGAGAGAGAGAGAGAGAGAGAGAGAGAGAGAGAGAGAGAGAGAGGGAGAGAGAGAAATGATAGATAATAATAGCCAATATTAATGTTTTTTCTTTACGTATGAATCAACTTTACTAAAAATATTGTGAGTTCTGAAATATTTATGTAAAATATTGTTTACTGCAAAAAGGAACCATCTCACAAATTGCTGTAGTTTTTATAGAAATATGTATTATTTAGAGATAATTTTGTTACCTTTAAATAAAGTATACTCTTGCATACTAATATTTGAAAAAATAAATAAAATTTATGATTTACACAAATTTTAATTTAATCCTAATTTTACCTTCAAAATATGTGTATAATAACGAGTTAACCTCACCACTGGTTCAACCTCAGTCTATTGTTACGATCTTTATAAATTTTTTCTACAGTTATTTTTATTTTTATTTTAATTTTTCAATTTAGTAAATTTGAACCAGTTGAAAGAGGTTATCTGTCTCGCAAAAATTAATAGATAAAAACCAGTAAAGCTCAATTATTATAACTCAATGATATGAATATAACTCAATAGCTCATGATTATAACTCAATGATTATAGCCGCTATCCAACAATTTGTTACATTTTTTCCTTAGACCAATATGTGACTATTTGCTTGCTGTCGTTGATTTTCTACAAGACGTTTGGTTGAGTTGATTTGGTCAACTGAAAACGAAGCCTGTGATTTAGTTTTTCTTCTATTAAAAAACTACACCTTTTGCAGAGCTTTGAAAATTTGTCAACTATTGTATATACCGATTTTCTATATCTTTTGATCCATTCGTGCGACTTTAATTTTGTAAACGCTGTTTTATTTGTATTGTTTTCCTGAAAACATACAATTCTGAACGGCATACTATGTTTTATTTTAACATTTAGTTCAGGAAATAATGCTCTTTTTGTTTAAATTTTAAATAATTTGACCAAATTATTAATTTTACCAAAATTTCAGTAGCAACTGTTCATAGAAATTACCTACTTAAAGTATGATTGTTTCGTTTAAGGTTTTTATTTGAATTTTACCTACTTTTACTTCTTGAATATTAATTAATTTGTACTAGTTTTAATATTAACCTATTTTAATTTTCTTGATCTAAACATCGTTTTAAAGTTTTTATTTATTGTATACTATAGTCTTAACAGTTCAACAATTTTTATTTTTGACCTAATTTACATTAATAGATTTATATGTTTCCTTAATATCTGTAGTGATGTTTTTGCTACAGTTTGGGGTGTTCAATACAGACATTCAATCTAAGCATTCACGGATGTTACCAATTAATTATTTTTGACATTATTGACATCTGCATTTCAATATACATTTGCTATTTCAATCCTATTTAAAATAAATTCGATTTTGATTGACAATTTGTTAATATTTAAATATCACTAAGATTGAATATATGTAGTTTCAATTTTTGTTAAAACTTTGAACAACCTTATCTTATACCTAACAATTTTATTGAAATTTTTGATTTTAGATGTTTTCAAATTTTTGTGTGAGTTATAGAACACTTTTAAAACCACTTTTTATTTAATTTGACAATTTTTTATATTTCTGTTACGAGTAAACTTTTAGTTTTATAAATCCATACGATTTCATTTTAGACAATTTCAAATCTGTACGGGCCAATGTGTGCTTCCACGCCAGCTTGATTGCTGAATAGGCAATTTATTTTCCTTTATTTGATACAATCTTAATGTACTCTAATTCGGTTTTCAAATCCATTACATTTTTTAAACTATTTTGAATATACATTTCATACCAAAATTTATTTTTATGAAGTTACGTTAAGGAGGGAAGTTTCAGCCGTTACAGTGGTGTGTGTGTGTGTGTGTGTGTGTGTGTGTGTGTGTGTGTGTGTGTGTGTGTGTGTGTGTGTGTGTGTGTGTGTGTGTGTGTGTGTGTGTTGTGCAACTGAATGTTTATCTCGCTATAGACGTATTGCTAATGCACAAAGGAAGGATTTGTTTGAACACACAATAGTTGTGTGCTTTCGTAGGTCTTTGTCTGTTTGTATTCATCTACTAAATACACAAACAAACACAATTGGATTATCGTCATAAAGAGATAACAGCCTAACTGGCGTCACTAAACCGAGAAAGAACAATCCGTGTTTGATGCAATGCATAGAGCCTACACTCGAGAAATATGGAGGCAGAAATAATTCCAGAGTTTATAACCAGAGTACAAACAGTGGTTGAAAAATTGTGAAAAATTAATAGTTAATGAAGTGGTCACAGGAAGCTTATGTAAAATATAAGCGACTAAAAGTGTAGGAAGTTGAAGATAATCGCTGCACGCAGCTGTCTCGCTGTCATTCATGGAAGCGAATTTCCAAAATTTTTTTTTTATCTAACCCTTTTTCCATCAAAATGAACATTAAAATCTGCAGGTACTCGTATATGGTAGTATTACCATTTTAATCTTTAAACTTTTATCCAAAATACAAAAACAAACCCGGTGTAAAACACACAAACACACAAGCACTCGCGCTCGTTATATTTACATGATATTAAACAAATATATAATATACAGGATGTTATATAAGCAGCTATGAAACAAAAAAACCGAACATGATATAATGCATCCAAGTAAATATTACAACAATGAATGTAGTACCAGGGTATGTTCTTGTCAAATGTAGATACCACGCTTCAATTGTACCAGATCTAATCGAATTGTAGTAATATTTTATACTATTTATATACTGGTGTTCCAGCTGTATTCCTGAAACACTAGCGGAATTCATAAATAAACTTTTGTTTTATATTGTTTTTAGTTTATCGAAAGTTTACCAAACTTGCACAGCGTAGTTATACTAGGACTGTCCAGATACAAGTTAGTACTTTTAGACGTTCTGAGCTGATCTCTCGTCCTCATTAGTCTAACTGGCTGGCAAAAGAAATATAGTCCCATGATATACAAACTTGAAATTTATTTTACTGTTGCATCTTAGAAAACGCTAAATTTTAAACTACTACAAACTCAATTATTTGAAACACGTTAAAAATTATAATTCATAACAAAACCATAATCATTTTTAGTGAATTTATAAACGTCATTTTTTTGTAGACGATACATTGAAGTTCTATGAAACTTGGTATAGATGTCACGAGAGACCTACGCCTACGTGAGGCTAATACCTACGTATTAGCCTTTTATTCGGACGTTTTTCTTTTCCTTATATTTCTACTTAATATCTTCAGTTGCTTTTCTTTCTCTCATATTTTTTCTTAATATCTTCTGACGCTTTCTTTCTCTTATACGAAGGAAAATCAAAAAGTAAAGGGAAATTTAATTTTCCCTCCGAATCACATATATGTCAGCACTGATTGTTTTGCTATAACTCATAATGTCTATCAGCTGTTCATTGCAAGTATTGTTTCATTTTTAGCTAATTGTGATTGTGTTTAAATGACTGTGTAAATTGAATTCTCCTTTATCTGATTGCACCAAAGAAGAAATGCGAGTAAGATACGTTTCCTGAGTTCAGTAGGTGTGAAACCGCAGAGATTATTCGTCGAATACAGACGCAATATGGAGAGAGTTGTTGAGTGGAAGCAAGATCTACGAATGTATTCATCACTTTAAAAGTGGTAAGGTTTCTCTGTGTGATGAACAGCGGGCTGGTAGGCCTTCCACTTCAAATACTAATGACAATAATGAAGCGGTTAAACAAATTATTCTTGATAATCGATTAATTACAGTTGATAATATTGCAAGTAAGTTGAACGTAAGCCATGGTTCAGCATATTTAATCATCCTTCCTTAAACTTTAGCAAAGTCTGTGCTCGCTGGGTTCACGTCAATTAACCAGCATCTACAAAGACAATCGTTTCAAAAATTCCCAGAAGCCTTTAAAACGAAGAAGAAGAAAAAGAAGAAGAAGAAGAAGAAGAAGAAGAAGAAGAAGAAGAAGAAGAAGAAGAAGAAGAAGAAGAAGAAGAAGAAGAAGAAGAAGAAGAAGAAGAAGAAGAAGAAGAAGAAGAAGAAGAAGAAGAAGAAGAAGAAGAAGAAGAAGAAGAAGAAGAAGAAGAAGAAGAAGAAGAAGAAGAAGAAGAAGAAGAAGAAGAAGAAGAAGAAGAAGAAGAAGAAGAAGAAGAAGAAGAAAGAAGAAGAAGAAGAAGAAGAAGAAGAAGAAGAAGAAGAAGAAGAAGAAGAAGAAGAAGAAGAAGAAGAAGAAGAAGAAGAAGAAGAAGAAGAAGAAGAAGAAGAAGAAGAAGAAGAAGAAGAAGAAGAAGATGAAGAAGAAGAAGAAGAAGAAGAAGAAGAAGAAGAAGAAGAAGAAGAAGAAGAAGAAGAAGAAGAAGAAGAAGAATAAGAAGAAGAAGAAGAAGAAGAAGAAGAATAAAGAAGAATAAAAGAAAGAAAGAAGAAGAAGAAGAAGAAGAAGAAGAAGAAGAAGAAGAAGAAGAAGAAGAAGAAGAAGAAGAAGAAGAAGAAGAAGAAGAAGAAGAAGAAGAATAGAAGAAAAGAATAAATAAAGAAGAAGAAGAAGAAAAGAAGAAGAAGAAGAAGAAGAAGAAGAAGAAGAAGAAGAAGAAGAAGAAAAGAAGAAGAAGAAGAAGAAGAAGAAGAAGAAGAAGAAGAAGAAGAAGAAGAAGAATAAAGAAGAAGAAAGAAGAAGAAAAGAAGAAGAAGAAGAAGAAGAAGAAGAAGAAGAAGAAAAGAAGAAGAAGAAAATAAAAATAAATAAAAAATAGAAAGAAGAAGAAAATAAAGAATAAAAGAAGAAGAAGAAGAAGAAGAAGAAGAAAGAAGAAGAAGAAGAAGAAGAAGAAGAAGAAGAAGAAGAAGAAGAAGAAGAAGAAGAAGAAGAAGAAGAAGAAGAAGAAGAAGAAGAAGAAGAAGAAGAAAGAAGAAGAAGAAGAAGAAGAAGAAGAAGAAGAAGAAGAAGAAGAAGAAGAAGAAGAAGAAGAAGAAGAAGAAGAAGAAGAAGAAGAAGAAGAAGAAGAAGAAGAAGAAGAAGAAGAAGAAGAAGAAGAAGAAGAAGAAGAAGAAGAAGAAGAAGAAGAAGAAGAAGAAGAAGAAGAAGAAGAAGAAGAAGAAGAAGAAGAAGAAGATTAATTCCTTAAGCGAATAATAACCGTTGATGAGACATAGATTCATCATTTTGAAGCAGAAAGTAAGCGACAAAGTTTGGTGAGAAAACATCCTTCATTTCCCTAAGAAAAATAGTTCAAAACTCAGCTGTCTGCAGGAAAGTTTACGATGACGATATTCTGGTATATGGACGGTCCAATTTTGGTTGATTTCAAACCTTAAGATCTAGCAATAAATAGTAACAGCTACTGTGAGCCACTGCGTTTATTGAAGTCAAAAATCAAATTCAAAGGACATGGTAACCTTTCAAAAGATTTTGCGTTAGGATAACACTCGACTTCATACGACTAAAAACACAGTCCTATGCCTTCAAAATCTCGGTTTTTAACTGCTGGACCACCCTCCATATAGTCCAGACCTAGCTTCAAGCAATTTTCATCTTTTGGGCCCATTAAAAGAACAGTTGCAAGCGAATCATTATCGATCTGATGATGAGGCGATCTGATCATTATCGAACAAGCAGTGCAAAATATTTTTTACACCAAGCCGAAACCCTTCTTCCAAGAAGGAATTCAAACACTGGTTAGAAGATGGACTAAGTGCATAGAAGTAGGAGGAGATTATGTTGAAAAGCAGTGCTAGTATTATTTAAATATATAAATACAATAAATACATAGATTGTTTTCAGTTTCACTTTACGTATTGACTTATTTTTCTTGTATCTTATTATTGTATTTTTCTTAATATCTTCGGACGCTTTCTTTCTCATATTTCTTATTAATATCTTCGGAAGCTTTTCTTTCCTTTATATTTCTTCTTAATATCTTCGGACACTTTCTTCTGTTATATTTCCTCTTAATACCTTCGGACGCTTTTCTCTCTCTTATATTTTTTCTTAATATCTTCGGACGCTTTATATTTTAAAACACTCTGTACACAAACATTTTTCAGGTAGCGAGTCTTGTGACATACCGCAAGGCCATATTTTTAGAAACAATAAACAAACAAGATAAGACGGCAGAAGTTTAGATAAGCGAACAAGTTTTGAACATAGAAGACAATTTAGCAAGAATTAGGTACTGACGTAATTCTTATACGTGTTAGTTTACAACTGTGCGTGTGACGCAAAAACACACTGTACCGATTGCACCGCATTAAATTTCTGTGTAGCCTTTAAACGTTCGAACAAAATCCGGTTAGAGCTAACGACAAGAAAACAGGTATCGGAAAGACTTAATTTCTCAAAATAAATTCTGTATTTATGTTTTGGACACTGTTCATTATATCATCACATTACTAAAACATTTTCGCGTTATAACAAACGAGAGTTTGATCCTGATGCGAAGTTTAGTTGTGACAAATTGCCAAAACATTTTCGCGTTATGACAGGTGAAAGTTTGATCTTGAAGCGAAGTTTAATTGAGACACAGTGCCAAAACATTTTCGCGTTATGACAGGTGAAAGTTTGATCCTGAAGCGTAGTTTAGTTTTTAGTTCAGACACACTGCTCAAATATTTTAGCTTTATGACAGGTGAAAGTTTGATCCTGAAGCGTAGTTTAGTTTTTAGTTCAGACACACTGCTCAAATATTTTAGCTTTATGACAGGTAAAAGTTTGATCCTGAAGCGTAGTTTAGTTTTTAGTTCAGACACACTGCTCAAATATTTTAGCTTTATGACAGGTAAAAGTTTGATCCTGAAGCGTAGTTTAGTTTTTAGTTCAGACACACTGCTCAAATATTTTATCTTTATGACAGGTGAAAGTTTGATCCTGACGCGTAGTTTAGTTTTTAGTTCAGACACACTGCTAAAATATTTTAGCTTTATGACAGGTGAAAGTTTGATCCTGAAGCGTAGTTTAGTTTTTAGTTCAGACACACTGCTAAAATATTTTAGCTTTATGACAGGTAAAAGTTTGATCCTGAAGCGTAGTTTAGTTTTTAGTTCAGACACACTGCTAAAATATTTTAGCTTTATGACAGGTAAAAGTTTGATCCTGAAGCGTAGTTTAGTTTTTAGTTCAGACACACTGCTAAAATATTTTATCTTTATGAAAGGTGAAAGTTTGATCCTGAAGCGTAGTTTAGTTTTTAGTTCAGACACACTGCTAAAATATTTTATCTTTATGACAGGTGAAAGTTTGATCCTGACGCGTAGTTTATTTTTTAGTTGAGACGCACTGCGAAAATATTTTCGCGTAATGACAGGTGAGAGTTTGATCCTGCCGCGTAGTTTAGTTGAGATTTCGTAATATTGCGATCAAACTTGGCTTCACTTTCAAAGATTTGGAAATTTAGATTATGCTATTTATTTTGAGCAGTAGGCTACTTTAATTATGTAGTTTTTTTCTAAGGCAGCATTTAAAGTAAAATTAATAGTATAAGAAATGAACACACAATATAAATTGTATATGAAACGGTTTTTATAATTAATTAAAAAACGAATTTAATTATTGAAACTATATTAAACGTGTTAAAGTTAAAGCATTTACAGATTAAATGTTAAATTCAATTTACAAATCGAACCCGCAGTACAGTTTTTGCACTGAGTACCATTTTTACAATAAGTGAACTCAATTCATTTGAAGCTCTTAAAACCAAAGTTTAATTTTCACTAAAATATTTAAAATGAAACTTTGTTTTCTTATTTTTTAATGACTCGTAACAATTGTATATAAACAATTTTAACGAAATTTTGGAATGTAATTTTGCAAACATTTCAAAACAATTTTTTAAATAAACTTCAAACATTTTGGTTTCATGTTTCGTTAAAATATCTTAACATCGTATATTCTCTCAATAATTCCCAAAAATGCATTTAAATTTGACTGAAATATAGTCCATAACCGTCTGAACAAAACATATGGGTTGCTAATCTTAAATTTCGTTCGGAAGATTTAAAAAACTGTAAGATGGAACTATTTTTTTAAAATTCGTTTATTGAACTAGCTCAAAGGTTGGGCGTATATAAAATTTTATACCTCGACTCAGTATATGAAAATAAAATAAAATGTATAAATGGTTTAGTTGTAAACAGAAATAAACTCTGCGAAATCACAGATGTAGGAATTTGTTTTACTTATTCTGTTTACTCTCAAACTGTAAATTCTTTGGTTTCATTTTTTATAACACTAATTTTGTATGCATCACTGTGTACGGCTGAAATTTGAACAAAATATCATAAACCAATTTTTGAGACATTAAACTGAATTTCATATGGTTATTTGAAAAACAGGATTTTTTGAAAAAATCATCGAATTCGAGAAAGCTTGTGTAATTTTTTCCAACTTTGTTATATTTAAGTATCGACCATATTTAATTTCGTGTACAATAATAAAGAAATCTTAAATTTTAAAATTTGATAGAGTAAAAAACTGAATAACAAATATGAAAAAAAATTAAAACGTTTTTTATTCTAAGAAGTACTGTTTTAGTTATACATAAAGTATTAACACTTCGAAAAATAATTCACCAAAAACCTTTAACAGTGATTTATTTGACAAAGTAAAATATATGAAAGCGTAAAATATTTGACAAAGACGCTTTTCGGATAGCTTTTAACTTAGTCAGCTTGGTTTGATTTATAATTTTATTTTCGTAGGGGTAGCACCGGCATCCCTTGCGAGATTTATCCGTTTAGTTGCGGAAACTGAGAACAAGTGAAAACAGAGATAAAGAGGGTAGAAGTGCATCCGTTGAAAGTTTTGGTAATCGTTTGTAAGGGTTGGTGATAGTAGGTCAGGGCTTAACTTGTTACAGTAATAAAAATGTATTGCAGAATGAGTTTTTGTGGCTCTTCGTAATATAAATTACAACAATAATTATTTATTTCAATTTTTATTTTGTTAAATGGTGTAGAAACGTTACACTAATATTAATTTTATTACTTCCCAAAAAATCTAATTCTAAAGTTATAAAAAACCGACAAATCTTCCTAATTTCTCAAACAGTACTTTTGAATCGGATCTTAAAATTGGTTTGTGACCACTCATAAACAATTGTCAAATTGTTTTCAAAATAAAAATAAACAGATTTTTTCGTGTCGTTAGCTGATTTTCTTAACTTGAAATTTTAAAATGATAATTTTATATATAGTGTTTTACGATGAATATTTTAGTGAAATTAGATTTTAAAAAATAAGATAAAACATTATTGTTGGAAAATAACATCAGCGAGACAGCTGCGTGTAGAGGTTATTTAATTTATTTAATTCCATTTTCTAACCATTTAAGTATTTTATTTAAAAAAATACTTAGTGTTTTCGACATCAAACTAATTCAATGTCCAGTAAAGTTAGGCTAAAGTAGTTCTTCAAATTGGTTTTGACAGATAATATTTTCAATACAGCTGTCGACAAAAGACTGGAAAATAAACGGCATTTAAGAAAAACTAAATTTAAGAGGTATTTTTTTTAAAAATCGGTCCTACCTTTTTATAGATACTGAAACCAGTTTGGTTCTACCACTGTCTATTCATCGGTTTCTACTAATGGTACCAAAGTATTTTAACAATTTTATTGTTAAATGAAAACAATGGAAACATTGTTCAAATTTTTTGTTCAATTTTCAAGATTTCAAATTATTTAAATTTGTGTCAAAGTTGACACAACAAGGTCGCACTGTGCCATTTGAAGTTTTGCCCATAGAGGCAATGGACATTATCGATTTGACAGTCGGTTGCAGTGTAGGTAACATACGATAACTGCATTGTGTTTGGACCATTAAACTGAACAGTAGACTGGTCTAACACGACCTGTTGTGGGCGGGGAACGATTAATTGACTGATAAAGGAGGATACAACAAGAGAAACTGAACAAAAACATTGAGCACTTTGCATTCACACAATAGGCAGTCATTGTCCTTTTAAATTCGAGTGTACCGGTTCGAAAGCCAGCCTCAGCAATTGAAAATTCAGCAATGTGGAATTAGGAGATCAATTAATTTTCTTTTTTATAAATTTTGCAGCGGATATTTCTAAATTTTTGTTCACAACTTCAGTAGCGATAGAATAAGAGCATTCAGATTATTTCTATTTACTTGCAAATTGTACAAATCTTATTTCAAATTTAGCACTCCGTGCCAAGTTACGAATATTTGTGTAAACTGACAATTTACAAAATTTATCAAAATCGATTGAGCCGAATGTAATGTTTATTAAACATACACACTTTGTTTGTGTAGGAGTGTTAATGTTTAAACACTCTTAAACATACCGCAAACCAGTATTTCTGTTCTTAGTCGTTTTACTGAGTCCTTTAAAAAAAACTGAGAAGTACCTAAACAATTTTTACATTTTCACTATAGGATGTAGAAAAATATGTCGATCTTTCAATTTTAATGGAATAAATCCGTTTTTAGGTCCCCTAAAAAGTGAAAGAAGTTTCACATTAATATTTGTATGCGCAAACTTGGAGACTAAAATTTATTCTTATAAAATTTAACATATTTTAGAATATTTTGGAATAGTTATTTGTAGGCACTTTTTAAACGAGAGAAAAAAAATTTGTGCACAAGACTAAATGCGGTAATTTTCTGTAGTTGAAAATAGGCACTTTACACATGAACATGCATACATGTTTTCCTATAGTAGTACTTAAAAGTACTAATTCAACAATGCAACTTAACAATTCAACTAAATTGTGAGGTTATGTTATTAAAACTTCTTAAAATATCTACGAACAAAAATACCATCAATTAAAAAAAAATACCCTCAACATTTTGTCAACAAAGAGAATGAAGTGGGATGTAGTCATCTTATGTTAAGGTAATTTTTGCGCACCATAGCAAGGGACACTGAGTAGAAAGATGAAATAGTTTAATTATATTTTAACAAAACTCGATTCAGTAGGAAGAAAAAGAATAGGTATGCAGAAGGCTGCGACTGAGACTGTAGGAGAAAGATAAGGAAAAAGAAGTATGGAATGGTTTGATGATGAGTGTACGAAAGAAATCGAACAGAAAAATCGGCAGGTTGCTTGTGATCTAGAGAAAGAGAGAGAGAGAGAGAGAGAGAGAGAGAGAGAGAGAGAGACGACATAGAATTGTGAGAAGTACAAAGAAAGCTGAAGCGAGTAAATAGAACTTGAAGAATAGCAAGCTTATTTATTTGATAAGGAATATGGAAAGGATTGAAAAAGTGAGTACGTAGAACGAAAGCGTATGATTTGAAAATGAGAGAAAATGTCAAGGAATGAAGAATTTTGTCTATTGAATAATAGAGGGATTCTTAATAATGTAACTACAAATTTTTCTCTAGTATCCTCCAAAAAAGGCTGTATAGTTATTTTGAGAAAATTATGGCGAATGCCATTGTGTCTTTCGACCTGGAAGAGGTACAACCGATCAGATCTTCGTTATGAAACAATCAATGGAGAAATGCTATGCACATTTATCGATCTATAATCGGTGTTTATTGAATTTCGTCAAGTATTTGATAGTGTTTCAACATTCACGAGGTATTGGAATTACCACAGAAACTGGTGAAGCTGGTTAAACTTAACACAGATCTCAGGGCAGAGCATTTATTGGCAGGACAAATAAAGTGTTCAGTGTGACGACTAGGATCCGACAGAGAGATTCTCTGCCTGGCATGTTTTTTAACCTAGTTCTGCATGTGGCAAGAAAAGAACTGAACTTAGAACGGTCGATAGTGCAAAAATGGTTGTAGCGCCAAGGAAAAGAAAGAAGATTTTGTCATGAAATTTATTTATTCATACAAATTATTTTAGCAATACTTGAAAACCTTGATTAAATATAGATTAGTCTTACGTAGAATCACAGAAATTACAAACAATCTTTTAACACTGTAATTCATGTGTTTTATGTAATGTAACAATTTGTTTTATTAATAGGGCAATCTGTCCAGACCGTATTACTCGTGAAATGGACGGTGTAGCGGATCTTACTGGGTTGTCTTTGAGGAATGAGGAAAAATAAAACCAATAAGCTTTCAAATTTCCCCACTGTTTTGGGCTAGGAAAACAGTTACTTTGCTCACTACTGTAAGGAAAAATTATTCTTGTAAAATATTTACTAAATATTTTTATCAAATGTTACTTTAGTGTAAGCAATAAGGGCCAGAGAAAACGATGAGTCACTATTGTCTGTGAAATCGGATGATATTATTTTGCATCACTTTAAAAGCATCGGAACAGTAATTTAAAGGGTTGAAGACTGTTATTATGAATATTCAAAACATAATGAACTTATATCAGTTGGACTTATATCAGTGTGACAAATATAGGCCTACGTTTTGAAAGTAAATTTACAAGTGAAAATTAGCCACTATCTCTATTCGTTTTTGTTCTTAAGAAAGTTTAGTGGTGGTGAAAAATAAATTATTTGAATTTAATGGATATATCAATTTTTAATGCACCTGAGTTCAAATAAATCTTTTTCATATGGACTTTTTTGTGTAAAACAAATACATAACTGAAATTTAAATTTAATTGGCCGAAAAAAAACTGTTAGAAACCTAAATTTCTCAAAGTCGGCTCTAAAGACTTTGATAAAATTTTGCAAATTTATTTGGTAAGTAGACTAGCCAGACCAAACGAACGGGTCGCCAAATTTCTAAACAATTGGATTGCGGAGTTCATTGAAAAAATCGGCACTTTTCTCAGAACTTTTTCATCAAATTTTGATAAATTTCAATTGATACAGAAATATAACACAAAATGGAGCGATAAATTTGAAATAAAAGATGTTTACAGTTCTGGAATAAGCCCTCAACGCCGCCGAGTTAGTTTTATTTCCACCATCAGGAACCTTAACTTGTTTATATTTTTAATTTTTTACATTGACTTAAGACATTATTCTTCGTGTATTTTTAAACATGAAACGATTTTTAAACATTGGAACGACTTTAAAAACTTTAAAACCTAGGCAACGGTAAGCTAGATAAAGAAAAATACTAATTTGAGACGTGGTCAGCTTTATGGGTGAAGCGGAGTCAGCCAAAAATCGACTAGTCAGAGTCGAAGCTACGCGGAGCGGAGCCCAGCGATGCCGTTTGACTCCGTTCAGCTCCGTTCAACGGCCGCACGCACATTAAAAACAATAGGTTAGGTTTTGAATGCGTAGCCCGATCCGCATTTAATGGTCACTCGGCCTTGTAAGCTTTCGGACCAGACTTTTTTAAACAGTCGAATTTCGAAAATGTTTTTGTAAAGATTTTAATTTCGGAGAGTAAATTATTTTATTTCCAATTTATTAAATTGTAAATTCTTAAATGTCTCGAATTATAGTCTAAATTGAGTAGAATGTCCATAATTTGACGGGCTGATTAATTTAGATTTTTGAGTTATTGACTGTGTAGCTCATAGCTCGAGGTTGCTTAAAAAATCGTCTCTTTTCTTTTAAATAATAAATTTGTACAATATTTAACCACTGTTAAGTTATTATACGCGTTCCATATTCTTGCATCACCCTGTTCAACATTATAATGGTGATCGATACGTTACACTTTCTATCACGTTAAACGCTTTACAAATTCATACACCCCCTCATAGAAAAACGTCGTTCACCGCCCGCCTAATGTGGCACGACATAACTCAATCTGTAAACTGAGAGGAAGCGTGACTACATTAGGTGGTGATGAGGGAGCGATACGTTATTAGTACCAGAGTGACAAGTTAATGGACTATGAAAATATATCTCAGCTACATTGAATATCGTTTAACGTAATAAAAGGAAAAGTACGTGCCGCCGTGATCTGTCAAACCGTTCTGCTTGAGCGAATGCTTAAGTGGCCGAATTAGGGGTTGGAGCTACACTGTCGACCTAGGCGTTGCGGTTGATTGTGTTTTCTGCGTTCTATTCGCATGATTTGTATTTTAAATTAGTTGAGAGCAATCCTTTTTGCTTGTTTTTTTGTACAGTTTTTTCTATATCTAAAATTCCCTCACCTATCGCGCATAGCGAGTACAATTATTTCCAATAATTGCGCCTCGACCTGCTCCCCCAAGCGATGGTCATTCATTATCTCTATATTCTCTTTGTATCTTTCATTCGCCTGTACACCGAATGTCTACATAATGTAATACTTTGTCTACATAATCGTTGTATTATTCCATCTGTTTCGCTGACATTTTCGCGTTCCTCTTCTGTCTGATTATCTCTGTACTGTTGAGAATTTTCTCGTAACACTGTCGTGCTTCTTTTCTTCGGTTTCACTTCTCGGCGCCATCTTTCGCCTTTACGATACGATTCGAGATTGCGAAAATTTTTACTTATGCTTTTGCATTTTTCATTTTATATTTTTAATTTTTACATTTCACTATTCACTTTCAGTTTCTACTTTCCAGTTTTTACTTTTTCTGCTATCCTTCCACTATAATTGATAAAAAGGCAACTAATGCTTGTGCGTTACGTCTCTTATGTAATATCAGCACCCATCCCCGCCATTCACACATAACAGTCCTCAAACATTCTAGAACATTCTAGCCGAGTACAACCGTAAAGATATTCGAGAACAGTCTAGTACACTATTACTTATTGTATACCGGTGACCGACTTCCAGATGCGCGTGAGCATGCACGCGCGCGAGCATACACCCCCACACACACATACACACACTAAACTGGATAATTCTCGAACATAACAAAAGATGCAAATATCTTTTAAAACATTATCCTCGAAATATATGAAAAGGCCCTAATATAGTGTCAGAAGCCATCCCCACTACTCACACATAATGGTTCTTTGGTCGAAATATAAAAATGCCCTAGGTCAACCATTTTCAACTACACAACTACAGCTATAGACATGCAATCACCATAGTTGAGGGACTGGAAGATACTACCGCACAGAAGTACCAGTGATCTACGTTGGGTAGTTTTAGCTTCAAAGTCAAATATACGGACACACACACACACACACACACACACACATATATATATATATATATACATAGTTTAGAAATGTCCTCCCTTCTTTCCCACCCTTATCTTACAGGGGGCGATACTGTAAGATACTAAAGCATCATCTTATCTCCACTACTGTTATTTATATGTAGGGTTAAAAGCAGTTATCCGATGTAGCCTTCCCGCCCCTAGGAGGCGTGCCCATTCTAGCTTCTACGTTGCCGCAAAACTCTTTCATTTAAAAAGGCCAGGAGAGACCGCAAAGTGACTGTCCCAGTATCTGTTATAGTGACCGATATAAAATAATATAATAACAGAAATATATTATGTCAATATCTTATTTTTTTATGTTCTGATTTCATTATCATAAACAGAATTAACATCTTCATTTACTAACATTTTAAACTTTCGAATCACGAAAATACAAACGTTAACTCTGACCACCTCAAGTTCAAATTCATAATTTTAATAGATTTTGTAAATTCAATATGCTAAATTACGCAGTTTTTAACGTTGATTACGATAGTAAAATCAGGTTAAAAAACCACATTTAAGACAAAGAAGTTATAAGTTTTTGAAGATTTAAATAGTCGCCCATTGAAAAAGATTTCAATATTTCAATTTTTATTTAACTAACATTTAATGCTTAGTTTCAAATCTAGCCGCCATTTTGTGTTTTTAAAAGAGCAAAAATTATATGTTTCTAAACGTAAATGTTAAGAAGTAAAACATTTGCATGATATTTAGTGTTATGTATTCAGAACTTTAGAAGAGTAATCACTGTATTTTCTTTAAGTTTGTCAAACTGCTGTTATTATTTAAACATAATAAGCTATTGTACAATTCGTTTTTGTCGAAAACTCAGTTAACCTTTGAACTAGAGAAAGACTAAAAACATATTGTTTATCGTTTAAAATGGAAAATATTTTGTTGAAGTTAACAGACTCCAAGATATTCGGCATTACAACATTTAAATTATCGCCATTTTAAAATAATTTAAAGGAAGACGATTATTATTTTTTATCAGATTGAGTTTTTGTAAGAATGAGTAGTGTGCAAAGCTTAAACTCATTATTATTTACCGTTAAAAAGATATGTTTTTTGTTGTTAAAAACACTAGATATTTTAGGAAGACTGTTTATATAAACTTTTCACATGATTTCATATGAGGATTCCTGAAATAATTTCTAAGCACCTTATATATATATATATATATATTGTTATTTTAAGGCGAAAAGCACATTGAAAAGCTAATATCGTCTCCCTAAATGTAAGTGTGAGAGTAAAGTGTTAAAGTCGTAAATGTAGTTTTGCAAGTGTAAGTGTGTGTTAGACTCGGGTACCGCGAGGGACGTCTAAATCCTCTTAATAGGTGCAGCTAGCCTGCACCCCTGCGGGGATATATATATATATACACACATACATACATACATATACACACACACACACATATATATATATATATATATATATATATATATATATATATAAAATACAAAACGTGTTAATGTGACAGTATCGGCGCTACTTTCAATGTGCCTGGTCTAGGTCTTACCACGATGGACGTTCCAGTAACTCATTTTTCAATGGACTTTCGTTAAAAATCCAAAATAATTATATTTTTCAATGTTTTAATAATGGCTATACTTTGTTACCGATTTTACGAACATGCCGTAAATTCAGGCTTAGGCTATAGTTTTAATTAATTTTAATTATTGAAGATAAGAAGCACGGGTGTAACGAAATATGAAAACATTAAGCGCGTTTCGTATATAATTGTTACGTTTGTAACTGAGGGGGGTTAGAATTTGTGCGTTTTTTCTAATTACTCTCAACCTGGATCAATCTCTCTTGGCTTTCTTTCAATTCACATTTGCTACACTAATTTGAGTTCTTACGTGAAAATCTGGGCAAAAATAATTTTTTTCTATGAAATGGAATGTAGAAATGTTATAATATATATTTTTGTATGATAGGGACAAATACTGTAAGTGCTTTTAAAGATTTACGTCTGTAAGTTCTTGAGCAAATAGTTGATATAAGTTTGAGTAAAAATGATACATTGCTGTAAAATGGAATGTAAATTTGCTATAAAATAATATGTTTTTGTAAAATAGGACACATACTGTAAGTACTTTTACAGATTTACGTTTGTGAGTTCTCATGTGATAGTTTCAGAAAAAATGATACATTGCTATAAAATGGAAAAATAAATTTGCTATAAAATATTATATTTTCGTAAAATAGGAAAAATACTGTAAGTACTTAGGCCTATACAAATTTACGTTTGTGAGTTCTCATGTGAAAGTTTGAGCAAAAATGATACATTGCTGTAAAATGGAAAAATAAATTTGCTATAAAATATTATATTTTCGTAAAATAGGACAAATATAGTAAGTAGTTATACAGATTTACGTTTGTGAGTTCTCATGACAGTTTGAGCAAAAATAATACATTGCTATAAAGTGGAAACTAAATTTGCTATAAAATATATTTTCGTAGGACATGGACAAATACTGTAAGTGCTTTCACAGAGTTGCGTTTGTTATTTTGTATGTGACAATTTAATGCAAAAATGACACATTGCTATAAAATGTAATATTTTGTGTGATAAAGGTAAATATGGTTATTGTTCTTATAGAGCTACGTATGAGTTAAATTTAATAACATTTTTCTAATTTTATTTTGAGAAAATTAACATTTAATTTAGTTTTTTGGGAAATGTTTTAACCATGTTTTAAAGTGAATTTTAACCATATTTTTTTAAGTGAAAATTTTTTTGGCGCCCCTGATTAAAATGTTTATAGAGATTAAAAAAATCTAAACTCATGTGAGATAAAAATCGTCACGCTTATTTCTGCTTATGAAAATAAAGGATATGAGTTCGAAACCTGCTATTGATTTTAACTTTTTTTACGTTTCATTTTTATTTCTTTGAAATTACGTATATAAATAAGTAGAATAGTAAATAATGTTTTAATTGTAATTAACGCCATTATACTACGTAACCGACATATCTAGCACAAAATTGTTTAATTCTATTACAGTTAAATATATCTTGCAGAAATTTGTTTAAAATTGTGTTTATAATTAGGTTGAATATTAAATATTTTAATTATAAAAAACGCTATTATACTACATATCTGACTCGTATAACACAATAATGTTGGAGCTTTTACAGTTAGATATATGTTGCACATCATACAGTACTTACGTTTTAGATTATTTGTTTAAAATTACATATATAAATAAGTTGAATAATAAATATATTAGTTATAATTATCGTCACTATACTACATACCTAATCCATCTAACACAAAATTGTTTAGAGCGTTTACTGTTAAATTTTATCTTGCAATTATTCTTATATTTGACATTTATTTGTTTAAAATTATTTATTTTAATTTATTTGATAAAATTATATATATATATATATATATATATAAGTTCAATAATAAATATTTAATTATAAATAACGTCACATTATAATACTTGTCCTACTTATCCAATACAAAATTGTTAGAGCGTTTACAGTTGAATATATCTTGAGCATTGTACGTGAGTAAGTTAATTAATAAAAACTTAAGTTTTTAATGAACGCCGTTACACTAAAGGCCCAACCCAGCCCAGCCATTTATATCTGTCTGCCGTTCCGCGACGGTAACATTTTTTACAAAAAGGACCTGTGAAGATAATTCTGTAAAATTTAAAAATATTCCAGAAGTATTGGAAAAACTAAACGTAACTTACTTAAAATTTTATCAAAATTGAAAAAATCGTTTAGTCTTCAACAATAAGCACAACACAAACACAAACGCAGACGCAGGCACGTAGTGGAACTAAAATATATTTTTTTAATAATTACAATAGCATACTCTCTTTATATTGGTATTTTAGCATATAAACTAAACATAGGCATTTTTTAATAATAAATTTATTATTAATAACACTTAAATAATTATTACCATCAGCAGTTTTCTTTCTTCAAATACAATCATTTTTGAAATTATCTTAATGTCTCTATACGAAACCAAAGAAGACTTTATTATTCAGCCCATTGTTAAAATATTTTATATTTTACTTCTAGTAGTTTTCATCTTTTTTCATTCGTGTATTTTTTTATATTGTGAAAATATAATTGTATTAATAACTGCTGTATGTTGCCAGAAGTTGGGTTCAGACTAAACAAGCGATAAATTTCACATTGCTACCATTTATACACTAGAAATCGTGTTACCCAAACATAACTAGTCTAAGAATATTTGATTTTATCTACGATTAAACTACTGGAGTTTTTTTATGCTTCGTTGTAAATTTACATTTGCTGAAACTATCTCGGATTAAATTGTGATATTTTTTATAAGGTAATTAAAATTAAACTAGAATCAGAAACACTCACCTTCAAAGAGTAACTCCTTGTTATACATAAAAACTTGGTATTACTTGTAAACGTATTTTCCCGCGTATAAATGCGCACATACACGCAAAACTCTCGACTTCCCGACGCGTACTGGGGTTAGCAATTCACTTATCGCCCGAGTGTTGTCTCTGCGCATATGCGCGTCTTTATAAACTTTATTGCCAGTATTAGCCGAAAGTTTGCAAGGCGCGAGATATCGTTGTTTAGGTATTTGTTTAGTATAGCCTGGCCTATAAAAACAATATGGTAGGCACTGTATGGGTAGAGCACTAAACACGCATGTGAGTCTGGCGTGTTGTTTTGTGTAAACTGAACTATTCAGCCTATGTAGCGCACAGATAAGCAACACCAGTTGATTGAAATCTAAGAAATCTATATTTTACAATGTAATCTGTTATTGTAAAAACTGTTTAGCTAAGTCTAATGAAAATTCAGTTATGTTTTTTCTAAATGAACAAGAAAAATCCATTTAAATTGTTTGGGAATGGTCAGTTAAAATACTTTTAAGATTAAATATATTCGCTTAGATTAAAAAAGAGCGAAAAAATTACCCAAGGAAGGACGTGTAAAAATGCTTTTGAATTTGTTTAAAAAAATAATATTTGTCCAGCGTAGACAGAAAAAGCCCTACGTTTTCAGATGAAAACCAAAAATATGCTTTTAAAATTTCCAGCCAAGACTAATAAAAAGGCGGCTGTTAAACATCTCATTAAAAAACCCTTAAATTTTTCGATAAAAAAAAACAAAAATAACTAAAATTTGTCCGGTAAACGTTAATTAAAATGGCTAAATGTTGTACTTAAAGAAAAAGAAAAATTCCCTTAACGTTGTCAGAAAAGACAATTTAAATATACGTTTAAATACATTTAAAATATAAAATTAAAATTTCGTGAGACATTTTAAATATGTCTTTAAATGTACCAGAAAATATTAATAAAAATGTGTCCAGAAAGAGTAATAAATATTATTTAAAAAATGTTTGATAAAGACGAAGAATTGCTCAAAAATTTCTTTAGCAAACATTGTTCTATAGGCAAATAAAAATGTTCTTGAAATTATCCAAAAACTACCAGTAATAAGTCTTTATAGGCTAATTGTTAGGCGAATACTAAAAAACGCCCTTAACTTTCATGAAATACAAATAAAATGCTCTTAAATTACCAAGCATAACCATTAGATTAGCCCTTAATGTTAGTCTGTAAATACAATAAAAACCATTATAATTGCAAGACCTATAAAAAAAGTCTAAACATTTCCGAAAAAAAAAACAAATAAAATTAATCTTTATTATTAGTAAAATTTTAAGATTTACTAATACAATCACCTAAATGCTGTAAAAACTTTTTTTGGCTAAAACCGATTACAATTCTCCTAAAATTGTCAGGCAATGACTAATAACAAGCTTCTTGTGTGTCCGGAAAAAGCTGATAAAATAACCAATATAATTGCCTTAAAATTGTCTCATGTACAGGCCTAACGAAAAAAGCAAACCTTAACTTGTTTGGGACTCGGTGGTTGAAGTGGGTCAGTCTCTGCGTCACTCAACTGCGCGCCTAAAGGTTCTTACTTCTCTGTCAAAAACAAGTTGACCATTAATAATCCTCTGAAACTTTACCGGTAAATACCACCAATTTTCATAAATAATTCGGCAAAAACAATAAAAATTTGAAAACATTTTGATTGGTCTTTGCCGGATAGATTTTATAGCATTTTAATTTCAAAAAGGGTTTTTTGGTCTTCGCCGGACAATTTCAAAGGAATTTTTATGGGTCACGGATTAATTTAACAGCATTTTTTATTTGTCTTTCGTGGAACATTTTAGGGGTACTTTTATTGGCATTTGCTTGGACCAATTTAAGAGTACTTTTTTATCAAACTATTTTAATGGTACTGTAAGATTTTCCTGGATAATTTACAACATTTTTATTGATGTTTTTGGAACAATTTTAAAGGCGTTTTTTTCTTTTTTCGGACAAATTTAATGGAATATTTATTTATTGGTCTTTTCTGAAAAAATTAAAGAGCATTTTTGTAGTCTTTACCAAACAATTTATATTACTCTTTGCTAGACAATTTGAAAGCATTTCAAATGAGATTTTCCAAAAAATTAAAGAAGCTTCTTATTACTATTTGGCCGCCTCGGTGGCCTAGTTGATAGCGTACTAGGCTTTCACCCCGAGGACCCGGGTTCGATTCCCGGCCAGGGCTTGGCATTTTCATACGCTATAAATCATCCCATCGTCTGCATTAGCCCAAGTGTGCACAATAGTCGGTGGTTAAAAAAAAAAAAACCTTTTTGTTCGAAAATTGTATATTGTTTTTTTAGTATTTTCTGAAAATGTTTTATATTGGTTTTAAGGAAATATTTTGGTATTTGCCACATAATTTATGGCATTTTTATTTATGTTTGCAAGTAAATATTAAGGACAATTTTATTATTCTCTGCGAGAATTTCAAAAGCAGTTTTTAAAATTTTTGGTAGACAGATTTAAATACATTATTATTGGTCTCTGACAAAAAAAAAGTAAAAGTATTTTTGTTGGTTACTGCCTGAAAATTTTAAATGCACTTTGTTGGAAAAATTTATGAAACTTTTTATTCTTTAAGAACTTTGAAAAACTTTTGAAAATTTTAAAAACTTCTTTAGGTCTTTACCGGACAATTCTAAAGACATTTTTGTTGACAGTTGCTGCACAATTTAAGAACATTCCTATTGTTTTTTGTTGAAATTTTATGGACATTTGCATAGGTTTTGACTGAACAAATTTACACTAAAGAATTATTGTAATGGTCTTTGATGGACAATTTTAAATGCACAGAACTTTTTATTAATCTCTGTGGACAAATTTCATTAAAAATTAAAATGCTTTTTTTTAAGAATTGAAATGACTACTATTTTAAAACTGTTGAACGGATATTGGTATGTAACAGACTGTTGAAGCTATAAATTTTTATTTAAAGTAGACAAATATATATATATATATATATATATATATATATATATATATATATATATATATATGTGTGTGTGTGTGTGTGTGTGTATCTTGTAACATCTGATAAAAAAGTGATATAGAGGTTACAAGAGCAGCACTGATTTCAAGATACCAAGTCTGCATTGTTGCTCCAACAACAACAACTCATTTTCTAATTGAACTTTGCTAATAAACTAATCATTAAGTTTTAACTTAATTTTTAAAGCCATTGTGTAATTTAAAGGGGAAACACACAAAAACACAACAAAATAGTTATCATATATTTTATTATAAAAAATAACGTTAAGAGAAAAGTAAGAAGAAACACAAATAAAAGATTTATATTAAAAAACACAAATGAAAAAATAAGCCTAAAACTTCCCCAGTTGGTAAATTTTAAATATATTTTTTTTGAATATGTAGCAGTTTTGAATCTATAATTTACCCAAAACCTATGAAAATATATATTACCCATTATAGATACACTATGTACAATTTAACCATGCAATATTATACATTATTTTAATATACATTTGGGTAAAAATACAATATGTAGTACATCTGATTAATTGTAAGAATAATTATTACTTTTTGTTATGTTAAAGGATAACAGTATATGAATAAATCAAATTTATATGTACAAAATGATTAATAAGTAGCGGCTTCGTAGATAATGTTTTTAATAACCTATAATAAATAAAATTTGTTTTATAGTTGTAAGAAAACATAGCACAAATCCAAAACATTTTTGTTCTTTGAAGCTTCATTTCTATTAAAATTATATTTTCTGTTAGAATATTTATATAAAATACAGTTCAGTTTTCTAAATCTAAGTGACTCTATTTTACTTGTGAAAATAAAATTTAAATTATGGAAGTATACATTTGTCTGATCAAAAACAATAACTTCATTTTTTTAAAGTCAAGTTAAAATCCTAAAACAAGTAACCAAAACAGTTGAGTATTTACAAAGAGAGTAAACCTTTATCTCTGGATATAGATATTATATAAACATAATTGTGCTACACTTAATTATAAAATAGTAAATAGTTAAATATTACAATATTTATTTATATATTTACATAATGTGTTTAGCAGCTAAATATATTCAGGTGTGTATTATAACTATACTAAGGTGATAAGTATTATAAACAATAGAATACTTATAATTAAGTGGGGCAGTGCAACCAATTTACAACCTAATCTAATGTGAAGTTGATTCTACTTTCACCTTTTACTGTGAATTTAAATACTGCTAGTCGGTATGAAAAATTAACTATATTAATATTACACTCTCAAGTGAGAAGAAGATCATATGTTTTGTTTTCTCAAACAAAGATTTATTATTATTTTTTGTCAGAACAAATTTCAAATTACAGGATTTTTAAATGTATTGTATTTATTGTACATCCAACTTAATCAAATGTTTAGGTAATGCAAAACTATAGTTTCAAGTTAAATAAAATTTGTATATTTATTTTAAAATATTTTTTAATCATTAGTGGTGCATTTTCAAGTTTACTGGTGATGCAATCTACAAGTGAATGTAGAATCAACAACTGATTCATTTTTAATGAATTGTACAAGCAAGATAAGGTAAACACTTTAAAACAATAATACATACTTTAGAAAATGTAGGTTGATTCAGTATAATTTATTTGATACAATTTTGTTCTAAAAAGAATTGAAATTAAAATACCTGTTTTCTATTGAAACTTAAATTCTTTTTATCAATCAGTTTTATCATCATAACTTCGTTTCAGAATCACAAAATAAAATAAACATTTATTAGAATGATAAACAGAGGTAAACTTGAATTAGAACCTATGATCAAGCAAAAGGCACACTCCTAATTTTGTTCAGCAATTTAACTTTTACATATTTATGTATCTGTAACTTTAAACAGATCTGGATCTATTAGCTATGCATTTTTATTGCTTATAAAGTGTTAAGAAAAAATGTTTTACAAATTACACTAAAAATAATAAACAATTAAATATAAAGTACAAGTGCAATCCATATGTTTTGGCTGGACATCAAAATGGATTGGGCACTTTTGTACTTGAACTTTCTTACATTAAGTGCACATGGTACAAAGCAGACAATGCTTCTTCTGTTTTGTTGGCTGTGAATTTTTAAAATGTCTGTCCTTCAAGAGAAAATTCTGCAAGTTGTGAAGTATGTCCAGTGACTGTTTTGTTAAAAAAAAAAAAAAAACAAAAAAACATTTAATTACAAGCAAAAGAAATTAAATTCATCAGAAACTTTGTGAGTTCATAAGAAAATATAGAGGCAGAATAAAGTATTAAGGTAGAATGACATGCAGTATTGCATTATGTTTAAAAATTACAATACTGATGTTCGTGATAAGGACAGTGGTCAGCCTAACCTTTTAACTCTTTTACTATCTGGAAAATAAAAAAAAAAAATTGTGAAGGCTACTGCTTCATTATTATGGAGCTTTAACTTAGTTTCATAAAATTTCATGAAGTTTGTCATAAGAAATTGAAATTGAGAAGCTAGGGCTACCAAAAGTTTTGTACCGAATGGGTATCAAAACTATTGACAGAAGACCATGAAAAAGTGCACGGCATCTTTGATATTTCTCAAGGCTTATGACAAAGGTGGTGACTCACGTTTCGATCATAAAAGACAGTCAATGGAATGAGAACACACAAGTTCTCCCAGGAAACCTATGAAATATTTCAAGCATTGTCAGCAAGAAAGATTATGGGAACTGTTTTTTGAGACAGAAAGGGAGTGTTTCTGGTTGCTTCTACAGAATTTGGCTCTACAATAAACTCAAAGAAAGAATTATTGTAAGCTCTTAAAAATTTAAGGACAGTGACTCAACACAAGTGTTGGGGAAAATTGAGTCCAAAGGTTTCGTTTTTTTAATAACAATGCCAAAGTGCACAATGTCAATTATACTCAAGATCTCTTGGATAAATTCATATGGGAGGTGTTTTGATATTCACTTTAGAGCCCAAATTTGAACCAAGTGACTACCATTCTTTCTAATGAAGGAAAGCTTGTCCACAACGTAACACTTTGACGTGATACAAAACTCGAGGCAGGCATGAATGAGTGATTAAAATGTTACGCAGAAATATTTTACAGATGGAATTGATTAACTCGTACATTGTTACAATAAATACTGCAATCAGAATGGAGATTATAAAGTAAAATTGTTCATGAGTGTGTGTTTGTATATACCATTTTTTCCTTTTTATTTGGGGTTTTTATTCCAAAATGTAAGTTTATTTTGTGGATGGTCCTTGTTCAATTTTTAATGTAAGATAAAATAAATTGAACAAATTATATTGGTATTTAGTTTTATTATTTTTTTAAAATTTATAAACTAACAGTATGTTTGGGACAACAACAACAATGAAGAAAATCTACAATTAAATCATTAAAAACAAAATATAAAATGTTTATTAAACTCTGAAACGTATAACTGGATAAACATTATAATACATTATGGTACTTCTAAAATAATCTTAATATATCTACGTTTATATATATAGATACATAACTAACTCTAAGTACGGTTTTTAATACATTTTTTGAGCAAACAGGCATTATAGCCTCCCCAAACTTAGCCTACATTGTCACATATTTATGCTTATTAAAAACTTTCTTAATTTTTAAAATATGTATGTAATTAATCAAAATTATTACTCTTTCATGTTTCGTTCAGTGCTTATTATTTTTTTACAAGACCTAATAGGGGCTACTAAACTTATACGAAAGGATAAGATTATCTGTGAAAAGGTAGGAAATGTTAGGACGTAAACCCAATAATCTGACAGAAGACAAAACTGAATAAGAAGAAAAGGTGTCTGCAAATGGCATTCTATAAAAAATTATTTTTCAGTTCAAAGAAAAGTTTGTTTTGAATAATTTTTTACATATTGGGAAAAATTACCACCAAATATAGTGTAATTAAAGAATACATTATATATATATATATATATATATATATATATATATATATATATATATATAGAGAGAGAGAGAGAGAGAGAGAGAGAGATAGAGAGAAAGACAGCATGAAAGAATATATGCATAGATAATTATTGAAAGGAGAAAGCACTGAACAGAAACTTAAAGATGCAAATAAAACAAATTACATTTATTATATAAAGAAAAATTTGATCAATAAAGTTTTGTTAAGACAGTGTAAAGTTAAGTCGAGATAAGTAATCCTTCTTAGTCACACATTTTGTTATCATGAAAAAGTTGTTATTGTTTAGTTTAAATATAGAGTTCTTATAAATATAAAACATAAGTATGCTACCAAGTGGTATTTGGATAATAAATTCAGTGATATTCAAATTTTGTAAACATAAAAAAAGAAATCAATTGAAAAATTATTTGTTCTCATATTCAACAGAGGTCATTTTAAAATAAGTACTATAATACTTATAGTTTGTATTACTATACTATGTATTTATACTTACAGGCCTAGTTATAAATACTGTATAGTGTATATTAAAACTACAATGACAAAAATTATTCTGAACTTTCATATGTATTAGAAACCACTTTAATGTAAACAAATGATGACGGAAAATGAACTTTAATTTTTGTGCTATAAGTAGTTGGCAGTGTTTAAGGGAACACCAAACTTAATGAGGTGTGACTAATTGCATTAACTTAACTTGAGATGGCCTAAAGTAAATCACTAAGCATTTTTTAATCATAAAAATCTGCATTTTTAAAAATCATCCCGATGTAGCAATACTTAAAACTGGCCGCGTACAAACACAAGACTGTTTAAAAATCTTAATCACTTATTGTAAATTTCATATTGCACAATTTACAAAGTTCTAACCACTACTTCTAAAACAACACACTGACAGCATTAAATATAGACAGCTTCTTTCTCCTGCGACTTATATACAGACGATTTGTTGGTTTGCTATTTCATCCTGTTTATTACCAGATCGGATACGACTGCAAGAGCTTTTTGGTAAGGAGATTCTGCGATTGAACCGACTAGTCGGGTTGCTTCTAGACAATGCTTTCGTGCTAGGAATCGTGTCTGCTCTAATCCATTGGACTTGTGTACCAGCTCAAATGCTTTCTCAACGTCTCCTGGTTCTTGGAACCTCCGCATGATCATCGGATTGAGTTCTGGAAACTGAAAGAAAAATAATTATTAAATAATTTCGAAACAAAACAACTGTTTTTAGCTCATTAGTACTGAATCTAGTTATTTATTATCATTGGCTTTTTCCATGTCTTTTGTCAAATCTTCTTTTCAATTAGTCAAACTGACATTTTTTTAAAGTAGACAAAAAACTAGAGTTCTGCCAATTAGAGAAATAAGTCTTTGAAAAGCCTTGCTATAGCAGTTATATATAGCCTGTTACAGCAGAATGATATAATATCACAAATTTCAAAGAATTGTGATTTTCAATTTTAAGGTCAATTTTGTATTTATGCACATTATCATTTCATACTGTTTTTATTATAGAATTTAATAAGAACTGTGAACCATTATAAATTACATAACATTTCAAGAGACAAAGTTAGGACCACATGGTCCTCTCTTACACCAAACTTCACACATTTACATACAAATATAAATCATAACATTTAAACCATACTTCATAAAACGAATTATTAAAAAAAATGAAACGGAAATCATTTTATTAATATAAGAATACATTATGAATTAAAGCAACAAAAAAATAGGGGGAAACATGTTAAATAAAGACAATTTAAATAATTTCTATAAATAACTATATGAACTTTACAAAACATAAATAAGGTAAAATAATGTAAAAGAAGAAGGAAAAAACCTAAAAAGATAAGAACATTCCTTCACTCATGGATGCACACTCATATCCAGTCCATATTACCTAGGGGTTTAGAACTACTTGAATTCATCCTGAGACAAATATTTAATACTCTTTGATAAAGGATTCCGTAACTTGCTATGTGAATGACTTGTTCAAGGTATCGGTTTTATGTTTTGAAATAATTAAAAATTACACCCTGAGTTTTAACAACTCTCTCCATAGAGAGAGCAATAGAGTGCCAATAGCCATAGAGTACAGCTCTTCTGCCACAAAGTGGGCAATTTAGTAAACAGAATAGTGGACAATGAGAAAACGTGACGATTTCATAGAGAGTTGAGTTTTAAAATAGAAATCTCTTAATACATCAAAACATAACTATATCACTTTCAACTGAAAACAAGGAGCATACAATAATTTAGAGCAAGCTTCAGTTTTTTTTCTATAGTCCTACAGACATTTCGTTAATTTCTGAATCAATAAAATGACACTTATATAATCTGTTGAATTAATTATATCAATAGCTAACTGCAGTTTTATAGTTTCGTGTAATAAGGCAATTCCCTCACTTAAAACAAGTTGATGTGCATTTCTTAAGTCTATTTCACTTTTCATATTTGGACAGAAACACATGTTTTGGAAATAACATCTGTTTTGGTTTTTTTGACATAGTAAACTTTTGAAAACCCCAATCTAACTTAGCCACAAGAAGCAGGTAATATACACAGTCAAATGATTTTGAGAAATCAAACGTATCTGAAATAGTCACCATCCCAAGGTCCATAGCTATCAAATATTTTCAGTAACACAAAGAAATGCAATTTGTGCTACAGTTCTCTTGGATACCAAGATTGAAAATTACTAACACATTAATCTGTTTCTCAAGTACAATTCATAAATTTGTGTATAATTTAATCATAATGTTTAGAAATTGTGGGCGAAATACTAATTGGCCTATAAACTAAAATACCTTCACCAGTTGATTCAATGATACAATAAGTTTTAACTATCTTCTAAGGTTTGTACCTTAGTTCTGTAAACCAACCCTTCTAAACTTAGTTTGCTAATATTTGCATTTGCAGTTTTCAGTGCTGCTCCTGCTATACAGTCCTCCATCACAATTTTTAGTTGCTGAGACAGTTTTGATACAATAATATTGTATGAATAATGTCACTCTTTAAATATTTACTTCCAATTATTATTAGTAATTTTTGAAATAGTTTCAGAGTCCACTGATAATATCAATCTTATCTGTAAGCTATTTATTTACCTTGTGGTCTCAAATTAGATGACCTTCTAATCATTAAATTACACTTTTAGTTACTAACTTTAGTTTAAAAATTAAATTCCAACTACCTACACCAAAATATTTCTATGAAAACAGTACACTTTGGAGAAAAAAAGTAACTTTTAGATAACAAAAAACCAATAAAATTAAACAAACTTTATGGAGTTAAAATCATAAAAGAAAAATACAGTACAGCTGAGTCGTCCACGATTCATCAATATGCTGCACTCTAGGAACGGTTTCATGAACTACGTGCTATAGCTGACAACACTAGAAGGTACAGTATTATTTTAACTGTTCGGTCGGTAATAATAGAACTGCAGTCCATTTGTAGGGTAAACCTTATAGTTCTTATTTACTATATCCTAAAGAGTGCTTTTACTTGAATTGTCATTTTTTTTTAAATAGAAAATTTAAAAAAATAATACATATTATACAATTTTTGACCAAATGATACAAAACGTTAATAAATGTTGCCAAAATAAAATTATATTTAAAAAATAAATTAATTAATTAACTACCAGTGATCGGGATTTTTTTGTTTCTTTTTATTTACTTTCAAACTAAAAATTTCTTGTATTTCAAATTTGCTATGCTGACTGACTTTAGTTATGAATCTTTACATCCAACCAAAATTTGGAAAATTCTCATGAATCCATTTTGAGAAAAAAACTGAGTTTTCAGGGTTTTTCCCTATAGCTCTAAAATGAATTCTTTATAACATCAAAACACTCAAATTTTTTTCAAGCACTTATGAACTACATTTTAACCAAATTTGATCAAAATTATTACGTCAATTTTGAGAAAATACAATTTTTTAGTCTTTTTACAAAAAATGCATTAAAATCCTTTTTTAACTATTCCTGAGGTATAACTCAAAAAATCTGCATTTTTAATTTTATTAAATTATATTTTAATCAAATTTTGATACCAAGTTATAATTCTCCAAATATGATCAGAATTTAAGCAAAATTTACACAGCAATTATTTTCAAAATTTAAGACTACAAAATTTTCTCCGCATTGCTGATTGTCAGGTATGTTATGAAGCACGTTGAAATATTATTCCAAAAGCTAGTTTTATATCTGGAAACCTAAACACATATTTCGTAAATAAAAATCATATGAAACAATATAATTAATGATTGTAGAAAAATTACCTTTTCACAAGCAAAGAGCACAGGTGCAGTGGCCAATCCAAGTTTCAGATCTGCTGCCGTTGGTTTTCCCATTGTCGCAGTGGACGATACAAAATCCAATAGATCATCTACCAATTGAAAAGCTAAACCTACATTGCGGCCATATTGAAATGCTATTTCAACTAGTTCTTTGTCTGCGCCAGCTAACATTGTTACCTGAAACATTCGCAAGTTGTTTAAACCAGATTTCAAATGTCAGTTGCAGCTTCAAGGTTTTCGGAAAGATAAATCCTTTCAAAAAGTTATCTTATACTAAAAAAATGAAAAGATTTTATTACAATTTTTAAATGTCAGTACACTGCATGGAGCAGTTCAATAGAATTGTTAGTTTTATACTGTTAGCCATTCATACTTATGAACATATTAATATACTTTTTGAATAATTACCTATATTTTATACATCAAAATTTATAAAAAACTTTTTAAATAAATGTTTACAACATTAACAGGATAATCGCTCTAAAATAGAGCATGAAAGAAACTGCATAGGCTCTGCACCGTGATTCTAAAAAAATATCATTGTCTTTGATTTGACTTAGAAAATAATATTTTATCATTTAACATAATTATAAAAGTTAGCCTATATGGAAATAAGTAAGTTGTTGTTTTACTTTTTTCAATTTCCAAATTATAATATTTTGGAATAAAAACATTATATTGATTGGGAATTGTAGTTAACTTTCATAAACCTTTAAATTTATAAATGACTATTTTTGGTCACCAGGATTGCATACTGGTGAAATAGAAATTAATAGAAATACAGTACCATAATGTATCATTGCAACCCTTATTTTCTTTTAGTGTTTAGGATGACCAGTTTTGACCAGGTCATATACATGTATTAAAAAAAAACACATTAACTTAAAATGCATGAGACAACAAACAATGCATTGTTTGAAGTGCACATTAAACAAACATAAATGCTTTTACTTTAAACCAGACTTACCAGGTCAGTAGTCATCCAGTCCCAAGGGCCAAATTGGAAATAAAATTGAAGGTTACCAAATTGGAAATAAATTAAATTATTTATTGTTCCAATGTAAACTGGCAAAAACAGATGGCAGTTGGTTTTTTCGATTTACCGACAAAACATATTTATTTTATGTCAGATTTGCTATAATGATTTTAGTTATATAGTTTAATATATGACCAAATTCTGATGAAAAGATTTTGAAAAAAATAAATCGATTTTTGCAACAACTCCTAAACGGATTTTTCGTGTCACATGGTCTCTCTTACACCTAACGTCATACAGAAAAATAAATGTATTTATTTTATAATATATGAATTTATGAATATATGTATTTATTTTATAAAATGAAATGTATTTATAATATAAAAAGAAATCATAAAATTTCAAATTAAAACAAACTTTTTTTTTTTATCGTTCTGACTATTGTGCACACTTGGGCTAATGCAGACGATGGGATGATTTATAGGTATGAAAATGCCAAGCCCTGGCCGGGAATCGAACCCGGGTCCTCGGGGTGAAAGCCTAATACGCTATCAACTAGGCCACCGAGGCGGCTTCAACCCTTATAAAACATATTATTAAAAAAATGCAAATGGTTAAAATATGCGATCCGAATATTTTACTTGAGTACTTATGGACTAATTGAGCACAATTTCATGAAAACCATTGAAACAGATGTTTAGTTGTGATTTTTGACAGTTTTTTTGGAACTAATAAAATAAACGGGGTACTCACAGCTTTGACAGAGTTGGCTATGAGACTGGCGGTTTTGCGGTAGGTTTTTGTGAGATAATGGGCAAACCTCTCGTTTTCCGTCTCCTTGGATCCCAGCTGCATAAACTCTCCTTGCACGAGGTCCGTCACTACCTGTGTACAATAGGATTACTTTACATTAAACCTTATACTTCATTTACAAAATAATACAGTAACAACTTTCTGTGTGACACAACTTTTTAAATTTCATATTGTATTATTGTAATAAATACTCAAAACAATTGATGTTCTTAAGAGATAAAATTCAATGTAAAAATTAGGTATATTTCCTTTTTTTAAAATTGTGCTTCAAGACAGCGCTAAAAACACAAATTGAAAGTTTTCCCTAGTTACTCCAGATAGACTATTACCTGACTAAGTGTTAGAGTAACATCGTCGTTTCGCAAACGAGCTATCATCATTGAAGTAACGGCCAAGATGAAGTCCCCAGTCACTGTTACCTGCAACACAAAACAAACACTGTTAGGCTCTAACCGAGATCACCACCTGGCAAAGTGTGGGTAGCAAAATAAAATTAATATAAATCAAAAATGTTTATAGACCTCTCAAAAAGTGGATCTAGAGGTCAGGATCGAAATTATTTCAGTGTCGGGTTTGGGTCTGACCGTAACTTTATTGTATCTTTTCCCAATGAAAATTCGCCAACAAGATGTCCTTCTGGATTAACTGATTGATATATTTTAAAATCTCAACAGTTTCTTTAAAGCGAACTGCTTGCATTTTTTTAAAGTAGCAATTGTTTTCACTTAGTCATTAAATGAAGTGCACAAAATTATGGTATCATGAAAAAAACGATCCTAGGATATGTTTTAATATTTCAAACATTTTCGCTCTCTAGCCCTTTTTTTGTAAAACAACTCTTTACTACAATTAACACAAATTTAATTTTCTCAAAATTACCTTTGTCAATTTTGATCAAATATTAGGTTACTTGAATGGAATACTAAAGTTCCAAAATCTTGGGTTAGATCACTCCGTCCCAAGCCAAGATCGAACAGCGTACACCGAAGCGCAGAAAAAACCCTCCAGTGTTCACACTGGCAACTAACGTACGAGTAGCTTTCATGAGAAGGTAACGACTAATGTTAAATTTCATAAAAATTTGTCGCTCAGTCGTCAAAGTGACACTTCACACAATTAAACGTAATTAGAGGTAAATTGGTGTAAAATGAACATAAAACACAGACCCCGACCTCCGGCAAGTAGTGCGCCGTAGTGAAAGGAAATATTTTGCAACCGTCTCATCTTTTTATGTGTACATTAAATAGTACCATTGCATCACTGCTTTAAAGTCGGGTGATTGATTCCGCTACTTGATGTGAACTGGCTGCATCAGTTGTTCCCATCGCACATCAGTGAATATGTTATGCTTCCATAGCAAATACGCTACAACGTTACAACGTATTCTTTAAAAACAGTTCACCGGTTCAATCAGTTCACAGTTCACCAGATTTTTTAAAATTGAGCCCAAAATATCCTTAAATGATCAAAAACCGAGTTTTTTTAAAACCGGTTATAACGATTTTTAATAAAATCTATGAAAGTTTATTTCGACAACTGTTGACAAAAAAAAAGCTAAGAAAAGTTCAGAAGCTATCGGCAAAATAACAGAGAAATGTACCTTATCTTTACTCTGTTATCTTATCTTTTCACCAATGCCTATTTTGTTGTTTTGTGTACAGCTCCTGTATCGCAATTTTTTGCGAATCTAAATTCAAAACAAGCTATGTATTATTTGCAGCCTAAATAGACTGCATTTAAATTAATTTTAATATAACAATTAAAACAGATTTTGAGAAAATTTATTTTTAGTTTTTTTATAGAATTTTCTATGCTTCGAAGGTAGTAAGATAGTAAGAGGGACTCAGAGGCCCTGGACACGAATGTGTCATCAAAATTGATTTTATTATATTATGTACTTTCTTTGATCATAATACACACGAAACTTTTCATATAATATACGTATCTTATACAATAAGAATAAGAAAGTAAAATTAGTTATTGTACCACCCACTACTGCATACGATCCATATCAATAATTTAACACTGTCTCTTTATGCAATTTGTATAAGCCATTATGGTCCGATTCGTTTCATACTTGGTAAATGCATTGCTTCAATAACAACTTATATGGAGGATAACGGTGCAGAACTCTTTAATCCGTTCCAAGACGGCATCCATTCAGAATACGACGCCCACTTGATAGGCGTCCAAACTTGTATAAAACTACTCTACGCTATCAGGACATTACTAAATACAGTATTATTGTCAAACTGTTTGAACAGCTGATTGTAATGAACTGAAAAATCTACGTAACTTAATTAATAATACGATTTTTGGACTGTCTATCTATTTTTGCAATAGTCTATAAACACAACATGTGGGCTGATTTCTCTCGAATTCGATACGTGAATATATTTCGATATTTTCATCTCGTTTGATCAACTTAAAATTTAGGGATGGTTGCGAATATATTTACAAAAACAGCTGACAGATTGAAAACAACATTCTTCCGGTTACAGCCTAGTTTCATTTGGTAATCCTAACGAGTAAAATTTGGTATTTTAACTTGTCCGACATTGAAACTATCATTAATTTCGTTTACCTAACCTTGACAGTTCAAGCCTTATCTTCAAATACTAATTTTTTTGTTATCGAACAGTCATTTTAGTGTTTCATACAAAGATAACATGCAATGACGCGTAACGTGGATCTGACTTGTGTTGCAGGCATTGTCACGACTAAATAACAAACAATTCTTCACACAAGACCGACCAAAATCTGAACAAAATCTGGTAAACCGATTTTGAGAAATTACGTCGATTTTTTCTACAGCTCTGAACTGGAATTTTCGAAGCAAAATATGATTTTTTTAGGACAGGCCTACTTTTGGACAAAAGTCAATCAAAATATTTTTAAAAATTGGAACAGAACAAATTTTGAGATAATCCTATTTTTACGATTTGTTTACCAAAAAAATTCTTGAAAAGTTTTAAATTAAGTTTTAAAGTTTTCAAGTTGATTCTTGAAAAGTTTTAAAATACTCCCGTTATGTGGACAAATAAAACCTGCATACCAAACTTCATAAAAATCGGTCAATTTATGTACGCGCGCGCGCGTGCACACACACACACACACACACACACACACACACACACACACACACACACACACACACACACACACACACACACACACACACACACACACACACACACACACACACACACACACACACACACACACACACACACACACACACACACACACACACACACACACACACACACACACACACACACACACACACACACACACACACACACACACACACACACACACACACACACACACACACACACACACACACACACACACACACACACACACACACACACACACACACACACACACACACACACACACACACACACACACACACACACACACGGAAACAACTTGAAGCAAAAACAACTTTTTTGAATTCAGGGACGTAAAGATGAATTTTATTCATACAAACCAATAACAATTATTTCAATTCAGGTTTCATTATTAAAATAGGCTGCACAAATTTTTACCTTTGATTAAGGATTACATATTTTTACGTTTGGGTTAGTCGTTATTTTGGAGGGGGAAGTTTTCCTTTCAAAATGTTTTAAAACTTGTCCACTCTACCGCTAACAGGTGATTACGATTTTCAGCAATGAATAAAATTAGGTGTTACCGGACTACCAGAAGAGCTGTTCTCACGGGAGGCGTAACTCTCCCACTTGCCAAATTCTCCCTCGCGGCCATTTCGAAATCTTGTCTTACACAATGCGTTCTGATGTGCTCGATAATTACCTTCGAAATGAAGTTACGTTAGAATCCTTTGCCGAACCGCCACTTTTAAAATTGTCATCAAAACGTGACCCGTCTGTCTGTCGGCAACGAAAGCTACGGCACTTCCCACACAGATAACACTGCAGGGTCTGTACGTAGCAGTGCTAAGTATCTCACATTCGTAATTTTATTCACTCATTATACAGAACATAGAGAAAGTATTGTGATCGTGAAAAAATTAATCTTGAGATTTTAAAAATTCTCAGTAAAACAGGGTAGTTGTCTCAAAAAAAGTGGTTATTACTTTGATATCTGTCAGTCTGTCGTGTGTGTGTGTGTGTGTGTGTGTGTGTGTGTGTGTGTGTGTGTGTGTGTGTGTGTGTGTGTGTGTGTGTGTGAAAACGCGCGCGCGAGTGCATATCGCCGGAGACTAAACCAATTGACCAATTTTGACGAAATGTAGAATGCAGGTCTCTCGCTCATACATATCGTTGCCATTTTTGAATAAAAAAATGTTTTTAAAATCCTTTTTTGTTAAAAAAAAATGTTAAAATTAACTTTCAACAATTATCAGCATTCGTTCATTTTAAAGTAAAATGCCAGCTACTGTAAAATGTTTTCAGCACAATTTTATTATTTCCATTTTTGGATTAACTTTAATAATGTTCTCCGGGAGCATCCTGGATATTTCGTCAGCTGACTGTAAATACCGGTGCGCATAATGTATGCGCAGTAGCACATATAAGACGACACGCTTCTCCGAGAAGAAAGTCGAGTGAACGATGAATTCGAAACACTCGCTCGAGCTTTCACCCGCCATGTACAGCTTGACACTTGGCAAGATTGTTTGTGACGATCGATTTCCGGCTCCAAAACTGGACGAATTCTATACTTCCGGTTGGCGAAAGTACTCCTACCGCACTGCACAAACTTTCTGTTATAAAACTAGACGTAATCACTGATTCACTTGCCGAAGTAAGTTGTTTCGTACTTTCCGCCGAGTTGCAAACATAAAAGTTTACACTTTAATGCTGGCGACTTCTTTTCAACTAAAAATCGCAAAAAACTTAAATTCATTTCCAAAACTTGCTTATTTTAATTTCCTTCGTTACTTCTTTACTGCTTCTACGAGGTTTCTGTAATAACGTTTAAATAAAGCGAGCGCAGCGAATTAAGTCAAGGTTTGCTGAAATTCCAAATTAAGGACCATCGGCTTATTAAAAAAGACTCTACTGAGGTTAATAGTTTCAAATTTTGGAGCCAAAATTGAATTTTCTTTTGTTGTACTAGAAATGTCATGGGATATTTTTTATTAATAAATATTTTATTATATCTAACTTTATAATATTAACTTTATAATCTAACTTATAATCTAACTTTAAGATAATATTAACTTTATATCTAAAAAATAATTAATGTAGTCCTAATTAAAAAAACCAGAGCTGTTTAGCTAAAGTAGCCTATACACTGCACTCGCACAAACAGTTTAGACCTGCGCCCGAACGATACTGAACACGACTTTGAACACATTTATATTTGAAATTCCCTGTTTTTTTAATTTCGACTTGTTTATGTAACTGCCATACTTTCCATTAGCAAAATTCAAATTTTCATATTCATCGTTCAAACGCTAGCGTTACGTTACTTTATATACTCGATGACAACGCCTTATGATAGCAATATGGAAAATAAAACAATAACAATTGTTGTTGATAATACAATACAGTATTTTATTTGTAATGTTGGCAGGCCTAGCTGGTCCGGCTGGTCTCGCTGCAGTCTTGACGACCTTCCGAGGTATTTCATTTAACCCACTTTCTACTACTACCGGGTCACACACTGACGCTGGATTTCTTTCAAAATACCACCTGCCTGTATCTGTGAAACTGTGAAAACTGCTTCCTCCTCATATTTACAACAGGGTATTCATAGAATGCGATGTTTTAGTTGAATTAAAAAATATGTATTTTTCAAGCGAAGCTTTTAGTGTTAGCTTTGGCGAGAGGTAGCATTTCCGTCTGCCGAACGGAAGAATGTAACGGAAATATGGAACGAATGAGTAAACGAATTTCGTCTCTCTATTTCTGTTTTCCTTTTATTCCTCCTTTTCGATAACAGTAGGTCTACACGCGTATTATATAAAACGTTGTGTTGTTTTGGTTTCGGTATTTTTCCTTAGTTGAAGAACACGTGCACGCTGTAAACGTTTATAATAACTGTCGTTCATATTTGCTACTTTTTAACAACATAACCTGAAATTTATTATAACTTATCAGCTGTTCAATGAAATCAGCTGATCGTTACGAATTAATATAAAACAAGTTATCTTTTACTATAACAACAATAAATAACACCTAAGCTATGTTCACGTATTTATTTATTTAAACAAAACCAGATATTTGTAACACACCTTTAAACTAATTACATATTCAGCGAAGATATCTTTAACAAAAGCTTCGTTCTGTCGGTAACTCCCCGAGTTTCACACGTGTACTTTTTTAAACAAGTAAAACTCCATAAAAATTTTTAAAAAAACTTTTTGAAATCACTTGAAATTAAAACAGATTTATTCAAAAAAAGGAACGGTTTTATTCCGTCATTCGACACGCATGCGCTATCCATACTGTCAAAGTTGTATAACCACTGGATAACAGAAGTGCTCCTGATAAAATGGATGGACCTTCTAAAATTAAAGACACTACTAAATAGCATTCGAATAAAATTCATTCTATTGCTATCCAGTTGTAAAATTTGTTTTCTGAATTACCATTTCTAGAATGATTATAAAACAAAAGTTACTAAAAAAAACTAATTGTATTGAATTTTTAACAACACAGAAACATTTAACGGAAGAATTTGAAATATTGAAAAAAGAAACCACAAATATTCAATGACAATTTTTTTCTTACTAACTGTTTAAATCAATCTGCATACCGAATGTGTGTGTGTGTGTGTGTGTGTGTGTGTGTGTGTGTGTGTGTGTGTGTGTGTGTGTGTGTGCGCGCGCGCGTGTGTAAACAATAGACTTTTAGAGTACTTTTGAAGTACCAATAAACGGATTAAATGTTTGTAGATAACTCTAACGAACAGTTTCTTAAGATATACGAAGCATCGATGACCGTGTAAATAGTGTCCCATGACGTCAGCCACACACCAGACAGCTTGCCTGTAGCCTAACCTATAATCGGCTCAGCTGGGCTGCCTGCCCGTCTATCTTGCCCACACCTGTTTATACTTTCACTCGGCCCGGCTCACAACGGACGACTCGGGGAACCGGTTCCAGAAACCAGGTTTTGAAAATGCCAAATATACACTACGAGAGAATATCGATAAATAAATAGGAAATATGTTGCATAGTATTCGTTTTGGAATTATGCCCAAACTAGCAGATAGGTTGTCTAACATGTTGCGTAAAATTATAGTTTATAGTTTTAAAAGCTTAACCGAATAAATTAAAATGAATAATTATTTCTCATAAGGACGGAGTCCGTATTCTAGGATACACCGCTGGCAGCTACGAGGGTCAAATTTGCCCCGCTGAACAGTACAAATAACCTCGACGTTGACGTAACGAAAACTATTCAAAATGTACCCATAGAAAGCACTAAAGCTTTTGTAATTTTGATTCGATTATTTTTCTGTGCGGTTTATAATTTAGTCAAAACTTGGATCAGTCCGCTATGTGCAAAATATGTACACCTGTTTCAAAATGATCATTCAAAATCATTAAATTTAATATTACTTTTTATACCAAATTTTAAAAATCCGCAATAATCAGAATTGAAATACTCATAAAGTAACAGTTTAAATTTAAAAAATCGATTAAAAATTAATAGAACAAGACAGGCAATCGAAGTTCAGTTTCGTAATTGCAATTAAGTTTCAATATTTAAAATACTAATTTATGCAGATTTTATGGTGAAACTTTTCCGGAATATGACCGCAGACCATGTGTATTCAGTAACTAAATAATTAGCTATTAAAATAAATGACAAGGCTGAACCCCGCAGTTACTTTTACAGTAGTCGGTAACAAAGCTGCTAAACTTAGTTATTAGTCATTAAAACAAAGAGTGAACCTCACAGTTAATGACAACTACAGCAGTCGGTAACTTAATTATTAGCAATTAAAATAAAAGAGCAAGGCTGAACTTCACAGTTATTCTGTTTCCATTACATTTACAAGGCAGTTTTTAGACAGAAGTTAACATAACTGTACAATGTTGCGGTACCATATACAACCTAAAAATGATCTTACCACCTGTTTTTACGTAGATATAAGTTACAGTACTCTGTTATCATCACATTTACAAGTCAGTTCTTAGACAGAAGTTAACATAACTGTACAATGTTGCGGTACCATATACAACCTAAAAATGATCTTACCACCTGTTTTTACGTAGATATAAGTTACAGTATTCTGTTATCATCACATTTACAAGTCAGTTCTTAGACAGAAGTTAACATACAAGATATACAACCTAAAAATGATCTTACCACCTGTTTTTACGTAGATATAAGTTACAGTATTCTGTTATCATCACATTTACTGTACAATGTTGCGGTACCATATACGTAGATATAAGTTACAGTATTCTGTTTTCATCACATTTACAGATCTACGTTGTACAGACCCCTATACAGCCCAATCATCTATCATTTCTTCTTAAATATAACTTGAATGAATTAATGAATGAATATTAGGAGTTACAAACACTGCGACCTTCGATGCTATACTGTGCCCCGTTTCCTATATGTCAGTTACACTATCCTTTCCTGTCTAGCTTTTTCATGAAGTCAAGGATTTGGAGAGGATTCAAGGTGGGTAAAACCCTCACTTTTAATTGGTAACTTCACAAGCTCTTCTCGTTGAAATTGCTTCACAGTCTACTAGCAGAGTTTTCTCTTCCCTCCCGCAGTATCTGCAAGATTTCTATGATATCTCTCCATAAGGAAACCACCCCTCCATAAGGAAACCCGTCAGAAATCTTAACTTACTTTTACTAAAGCCGATAAAGACCTTTGCTCTGCTCCTATAAAGTTCCCGAGGAGCTCCTTAGCCTGTCTTATACCTCGTTTATACTTCCATAGCTTAGATCTTCCAACCTCTTCTTCCTCTCTAAGCTTCATCTTAAAGTAACTGTCCTCAAGTACACAAAACGGTTCTGTTCTTACATGTTGTCCCCTTATAGAACCAACAAGAGTCCTATAAAGGTCGTTGCTCCCTTTCCTAGCCAGCTTATCTGCTTTCTCATTTCGCTCTATCCCAGCGGATCCTGGTACCCAGAGGAATGTTACCTTAATGCTTTGGCCGAACCTAATTAACTTTTGCAGGCGTTCCCAGACCACTACCGAGCTGATGATATTTTTCCAATTTTATCACCTGTCAATCGCACATACTTTGGCCAGAAAGGTGCTGGGCCCACTGCCTTAAAGTGTTTGGTTCTCGGAACAAGTACTTTGGCTCCAGTTCCCTTAGGTGTCTTACACCTATCTGTAAACCATATTACGGTATCTTCTAATAGTGAGGTTATGGATGTAGCTTTCCATTCACATTTATTACTAAGCTCAAAGTTGTACTTCCTCTTGAACAAGTCTCTTGGAAGTTCACGGCAATCAACAAGTTCCTTATCTTTACTGGTTTTGTTCCCAAGCTGGTTCTATCCATCCTGAGATATGCGTTTTTAGCTGCTGTCTCCATTTCTAACTGGAGGGGTTTGCGGTCTAGAAAGTCCACCATTGCTGCTGTAGGGCACGATATTATCCTGTTATGCATATGCATGCCAGTATTTTTACTTTGTCTAACGACCTCCTTACTTCATTTCATTCTGTCAGACCAAGATACTGCCCCATATGTGATAGCTGGTCTTCCTCGTGTACATCCACCTGAGAATGTGGAGATGGCATCCTCACGTTTTTCTGCTATTCTTCTGCACGCCATTAAGACCGAGTGTGCTTTATTAGCAGGGCTTCACTCTGCCTTGCCCATTGAAGCTTTTTATCCAGTATCAGTCCAAGAAATTTAACCTCTGACTTTCATTGTAACTGCATTCCATCTAATCTGATTGGTCTCAAATTCCGGAGCTTAGTTCTGCAAGTAAACCGTTACTAACGTCGTTTTTGTTGGATTTACATTCAACCATCGCACTTGATTGCACTACTTTTTTACTTTGTTTATTCCATTTTATAATAAGTCACAAAGGGTTCCTTCAAACGTGCTTCTGGTCATCGGCGTAACCAAAACAAGTTAACTGCCCCAGTAGTTCGTCACATACCACGGTTCACATAAAAAATGACAGAACCCTTCTTGTAGATAATTCTTAAACTGTACAGACTTAGATGGTATTTCCTCAACCGTCGTTTCTGCCGTTCTAGTAGTCAGAATATTGCACATCCTTCTGAATGTTACCCTGTTTACTCTTCTTTCTTCCAGAGCCTTTTTGACAGCCTCATGAGAAGTATTACCAAAGGCGCCTTCAATACCTATGAAGGCACATACCTTCTCATCAAGAGTACGTTGGATGATGTTCGTCAGCTCCAAAAGTAAATATAATACAGTATTCTGTTTTCATACATTTAGGCCCACATTGCAGCATCTTATACAGTCCAGAAGTGATCTATCATATATTCTTACTTTGTTAATAATTAACTGTGTAATATAAGTTACAGTATCTGTTCTTAAATATAACCTACAGTATACTGTTTTCATACATTTACTGGCACATGTTGCGGCACCCATAATAGTCTCGAAGTCATTTACCATCTGTTCTTAAATACAAGTTACAATATTCTGTTTTCATCATATTTACAGGCCCACGTTGCGGCACCCTATACAGCCCACAAATCGTCTATCACCTGTTCTTAAATACAAGTTACAATATTCTGTTTTCATCATATTTACAGGCCCACGTTGCGGCACCCTATACAGCCCACAAATCGTGCCAAGACGGAAAGTTGAAAGCGGTCGTGTCGAAATGCGAGTTACCGATCCTTGACCCCATTTTATTCGGAGTTGTCCGTCTGTCCCGACATTATGTCACAGATTTACTCAGAGAATTTATAAAGACCGCATTACTACATATCACACGAATCACAAATCGTTGGTGTAACATCTATTCCACTCACAAAATAACTCCGTGTATGAACGATTGCGGAATTAATTAAATTTTGCAAAGGCTCGTAACCTTGCAATTCTACGAGCTTTAACCGATTTTATTGAAATTTCTAGACTACAAGTAAACTATTGAAAATCAAAATGATCAAACTTTTTTAAACATAATCCATAAACACTAAAAAAAAAACACTATATTACAGAAAAATGTATTTCGGAAACTGAAATAAGGTTGCAGAATAAATTGGGGAAAATAAACCCTGACCGTCGTCGAGCAGGTTCTGTTCGGATTATTCGTGAGTCGCAATTTTCTTTTATTTAAAATTCCGTAAACTGACTTGAATTTTGATTCTTCATATACGACCAAACTTTGAGCTAAATCTGATAATATTAGGCTGATCTTCTTCCGAATATAATCTTTTGAATAACCGGATATGAAAAAGTTAGTATGTTTTTGCACCATTTATTAGTAAGAACAGAATCAGCTGTCTCTCTCGTTCGACGTGACTTGATCAGTTGAGCCACACCGACCGACCGGTTTGCCTCTTCTATCTGTGTAAGTAGACCAGGGAAAGGATCGGATCCTACCGTCTTATGCAGCATCGTTTTCAAAAGACTTGAACACAGCATGCTGAACATTGCATTTCTTGATAGTGGAGAGTTATTTTAGAAAGATTAAAAGTTGATCTAGTATCAGTGTTATTAATTACAACGGGCGCTAATGTTTGGAGATAGCGACAACCGAAAACGTTAATAGATTAAAACTTGTCGCTCTGAACAATAATCCGTTTCTTCGAAGCCTCAGTACCCCGGGTCAGGAAAGCAGTGTGTCAGTGCTGTTTATTTCTGTCATAAATCAAGAAAATTCTTAAAATAAAATAAAATGAACCCTATGTACTCGAACAGAGACTTAACGGTGGTGAAGAAAAGAAAGCGATTCGACAGAACGGGACACTGGATCGGGCGAGCACAGGTATTCAGGTGTTAGGTATTCTTTAATTGCGATTTCACCGCCCGCCTTGTTAGACATCCGGTTAACCTTGACTGACATACTTCCGGTGTATCGACTTCTAAGTGTTTACACTCCGGAGAGCTTTCTTTCTCTAACGACAGAGCGCGCGGAAGCCGAATCAGTTGACGCTGTTTTCACAAGTAAAATTATACAGTTTTCCAAAGTCTTTGTCATTAATACGAATCAGTGTTTCAGCAGCTGGACGCCGATGTGAAATGAAAGTTGACTTCACTATTATACTAATTAATTTAAGCTTCACTGTTCTAATATATATATATATATATATATATATATATATATATATATATATATATATATATATAAAACCTTCTGTTCTGTACAGAACAGTCCTCACATAAATGTACATAACATTTGAAAAGTCCTCACTGACTCATCAACGCACAGCCGAAACTATAATACCTAGACTTAAAATTTTCAGGGTACCTTCGTGCCACCATGTTGGGATGTACCTCGATTTTGCAATATTCATCCCCTAAAGCGATAAAAATGGGAAAGAACTGTTTTAACTGAAAAATATATGTTTTTGGTCCGATCTTTTTGAAACCTATTATAATCACTCTAAAACACAAGTAATGAAATGTACTTCTCACTATCACCCAAATCATCCCCTAAAGGGATTTAAAGAAGGTGAGAAATAAAAAGGGGATATAAAATTTTGCCCTATCATTTTTTTTTTAAATCATACATTCTAGATACATTGGCCGAAACACAAATAATGAAACACGTATTTCAGCATTTCTTTATGCCCTATAACAACAAAAATGTAAAAATGAGGTATAAATGTTATTAATGGAGAAAAATGTTGTTAATCGGATTTTTTTAATATTAAACAAAAACAAATCTAAAGCACAAATTATGAAACACGTACTTCAGCATTTTCCCAATTCAACCCCCTAAAAGAATAAAAATATAAAAGAGGTATAAATGTTTGCAATAGAGAAAAATATTTTTTATCAGATTTCCTTAAAATTAAACAACAACAAAAATTTTAACACAAATTACGAAACACGTATTTTTTCGCATTTTTCCGAATTCATCCCCTAAAAGGAGAAAAATGAAATAAGAAGTATAAATGTTTGCTTTGGAGGAAAAATATCGCATTTTCTTTAAACTTGACAATAATATTCCAAAACACAAATTATGAAACATGTATTTAAGCATTTTCTATAAATCCCTACGTGACGTTCTCCCCTATTTGGGTCTATTTTTTTCAAATAGCACCCTATGTGCACTGCGTGGTCGAAATATCGAAAACCCCCGCCTCTAAAGATTAAATCGTACAAGTCCGACTTGCAGCGAAGCAGCTACGTTTAACATTTTACACCCTCCAAATTTAACACCAAATGATCGAAGCTTTTGAATCGACGCGTTCGTACTACAGATAAAGTAACGAATTCCCAAGTAACTTCCACACACGCCAAAAACCTCAGTAAAGTTATGCGCGCACAACGCTCGCGCATTTAATTTGCATAGTGAAGAAGAAAGTTCCGCGGGGAACCTCGCCACACCGGTGCAGTAAATGTTTTATGGTTAGGTCAAACAAACGTTGCAATAACGTTGCAACAATGTTGCAAAATCTTTAGTAGAATAACATTTAAACACATGTATGTCTAACTTAGGTAAAATGACTGTGTTCGGGGTTTCAACAATAACATTTAAATATATGACTGACATAAGATGACTGTGTTCGGGTGTTTTTAACAATAACATTTACGTCTATGACTGGCATAAGATGACTGTGTTCGGGTGTTTTAACAATAACATTTAAATCTATGACTGACCTAAGATGACTGTGATCGGGTGTTTTTAACAATAACATTTACGTCTATAACTGACATAAGATGACTGTGTTCGGGTGTTTTTAACAATAACATTTAAATATATGACTGACATAAGATGACTGTGTTCGGGTGTTTTTAACAATAACATTTAAATATATGACTGACATAAGATGACTGTGTTCGGGTGTTTTTAACAATAACATTTAAATATATGACTGACATAAGATGACTGTGTTCGGGTGTTTTTAACAATAACATTTACGTCTATGACTGGCATAAGATGACTGTGTTCGGGTGTTTTAACAATAACATTTAAATCTATGACTGACCTAAGATGACTGTGATCGGGTGTTTTTAACAATAACATTTACGTCTATGACTGGCATAAGATGACTGTGTTCGGGTGTTTTAACAATAACATTTAAATCTATGACTGACCTAAGATGACTGTGATCGGGTGTTTTTAACAATAACATTTACGTCTATAACTGACATAAGATGACTGTGTTCGGGTGTTTTTAACACTAACATTTACGTCTATGACTGACATAAGATGACTGTGTTCGGGTGTTTTAACAATAACATTTAAATCTATGACTGACCTAAGATGACTGTGATCGGGTGTTTTTAACAATAACATTTACGTCTATAACTGACATAAGATGACTGTGTTCGGGTGTTTTAACAATAACATTTACGTCCATGACTGACGTAAGATGACTACGTTCGGGTCTTTTTAAACAGTAACATTTAAATGTATATCCTGACGTAGTGTGACTATGTCGGGCGTTATGTTAAACAATAAAATGACTATATTAAACAATAACGTTTAAACATCAGTATGTCTGACGTAGGTAAGATGACTATGTAGAGTTGTTTTTAACAATAACATTTTAAATTCTGTGTCTCATATAGCTAAGGTGACTATGTCCGAATGTTTTTAACAATAACATTTAAACATCTGTGTGTCTGACGTAACTTATTCATTGATGTAAACTGACGTAATTTTACCAAATATTTTGTTTGTTCGTTTGTTTTATAAATAACCACATTGTAACATTCTTTAAAATGTTAAAAATAAGAAAAACAAATAACTTAAATTTGTTTATAATTTCATAATAAAAGAACAATGAGCGGTTCACCAGTAAATGCAGTGGGGAAATGGTAAAAAAAACGTTGACCCTACTCTCTCACTTTAGAAATTATCTAAAGCCCGTGTACCCTTACTTACAAAACCCCCAACTGAAAAGTGATGGGAAAAGTCGAAAACACATTTTGTAAATCGCTCAAAGTTTGAACACGCAGTTCTCAAGTTAATTTTATATTTTAAAATTAGAAAAAAAACATAATTCCTAAGTACACCTGCAAGGCAACCAGAAGTTAATTTTTGGGTTGCATTTTATTCCATCTATTATTTTTACTTTTCTACTGATACATTTGTTTACTGGTTTTGTAAGTCCAAAAACTGGTTCTTACTTGACTCCTGTATTTATGTGTCAACATTGCTGCAGTCTAAACCAATTGACCGATATCGATTTATTAATCTCGTAGGTGGCGTTAAACACACACTCGCGCGCGCACCCACACACACTCCATATATTACCTTAGAGACTTTTTTTGCAATAAACGGCTTACCTTTTTATGACTCCAGAGGACGTTGACGCTAGGCTTTCCTCGCCGGAAATCAGATTGATCTATGACGTCATCGTGGATGAGAGAAGCTGTGTGGAACATTTCTGAAATCATCGCGACTTGTCGTTGTGCCGGTAACAGACCACTGCAACATATACATACGCATCATTCAGTGCTGAGCCCAAACTAGTTCGAGTTATGAATTTTGAAGACCATATTTTTTAATTTATAACCATACTACACTAACACGCAGGATAGGCCTATACAGGATGTTTCACGGGAAGCCACACAAACTTCGGGAAACGGATCCTTAGATCATTATAAAAACAAATGTTATACAAAGACAGTTTCTAAACACTGTTGTTGTTTTCTATTTACAACTAAACATTGGATTTGTCCAGTTTTGTGAGTACTGAATGCATTTTTCTACCTCTAGACCAAACGTTAGTGAAGATATTTTGTTAAAACATACATGATTAGTTAGACAACAAAATTCTGAAGATCTATCATTTTTTACGTGCAAAATGTTGACCTTGATTAGGTAATATCTCTTCAAAGGTTGAAACTTATAAAGAAATGGGTGCTTAAATATATTTTTAACATTCTTACAAGTTTAAATTATTCAATCAATTTTAGAAAAAGTGGTAAAATTTTCAATTTTACAGAATAAGATTATACCTACACCTTTTCAGTCTTGTAAGTAATGTTTATATGACAACATAAAATACCATAATATAACAAAATTGCAAAGGAAAGTTTAAAGGCTGTATGCTTAAATTAAATTACAATACGTTTTTATTAATTTTCCATAAACAATAATTAACTGCACCTTCATATAGTAGGTTTGATATCATTAAAAAGTAGTTTAAAAAGTTTTCGAAACTTCAGGGAAGACAGTGCTGCTTTTATCATGTTAAGTTAGGATAACAGCTCCTGTCTTGTTTGCTGGATGGTTTTATACACCCGTTTTCATGTGTCCCCACAGGACTGATCAGCGGGCCAGTGACCAGTCCAGGCCTTAAGGTATTTTGCCATACTGGTACCACGGGTTCATGCTCAAGCCCCCCGGGGGACCCCTAGGGTCATCCCTGGGTGCACGAGAAGGTGTTGGATTCGTGGGGGTAGTGGTGGTGTTGGATAGTAGATGTCTGTCTTCTTCTTTGATCTTCTTCTGTTAAGTGGGGATGGTGGTAAACCCTCGTGGTAGTGACACCATTTCCTTTAGCAATTTATTGCACTTAATTTAGTAGTAACTGTCCCCACAGGAAGAAGTCCATCGACAACTACCATAAGGACAAATTTACAATTTATATGGGGCACTAAATAGTATAATCTATGTACAGTTTGTACAAGAAATCTACAACAGCTTCTTAAAAAACAAAGGAATATGTTTTACTGACACATGAAGGAGCTCCCCCGCACAGGTCACATGACGTAGTTCGCTTATTACATAACCGTTATGGTACAAAATCAACAAGACATGAGCTATTATAATGAATCTTAGATGTTCTCAAACAATCAAAGAAAATTCTAACGTGGTAAAAGCCGCTATGTCGCTGTTAAAGTGAGCCAGTCTTTGCCGAGATCACAACTGAGAACATTTTGCAAACTTTTTAAATTAATTTAGGCCTAAGTACTTTTAGTGATAAGTGAATACCATTAATTATTGTTTTTGTACAATTAATAAAAATGTACTTTTATTTTAATTTAAGCGTACAGCCCTTAAACTTTCTTTTGCAGTTTGTATTATATGGTACATATGGTACATATGCAGTCAACATATGGTATTATATGCTGTCATGTAAATATTGCTTACTGAAAAGGTCTAGATATAATTTTATTTTGTACAAAATTTTACAACTTTTGGTAAAATTTGGAGCCCAAATGATTGGGTAGTTCCACGTTGAAGAATGTTAAATATTAAACATATTTTTAAGCACTCGTTTTTTACAAATGTTTACCTTTGAAGTGATATCACCGAATCAAAGTCAACATTTTGACACAAAACCATTGACCATTTTTTTACTTGTATTGACCTAAGGATTCATTCCCGAAAGTTTGTCAGGGTTCCCATTAAACACTGTATATTAAAGACACTAAAGATATTAAAGTTCACTACTTGAGTTATAGGGCGTACAGTCTATGATAAATTTATTCCTTCTTTGATAGTGTTCGCTTAGGATTAGGTTTAACTTAACATGTTCTCTTCTGTAATCCTGACATCCCGAAGGCCCGGGGCTTATCCTTCGTCCTCAATCACCTTTATACGAATACATTTTTACTTTCAAAACAGAAAAGTCACAAATTAAATAGAACAAAAGAGTTTGGTAGTGTATTAAAAAAAAACCATTTCAGATTAAAATGTTTTTTTCTGGTTTTCGTAAAAATATCAATATGAGAGCAATTAAGTGCAATTTATGTCCATATTTAATTTAAATACTAGGACTTAAAAGGTCAAAAACCAAAGGTATTATTTTGTAATGAGGTAAAGTATTAATAATAGAGCAAATCAGAAATCTATAACTAAAATGAGCCACCAAAATTAGCCTGTTGTAAACAATCAAAAGAAATGTAATTTAAAATTCTATAAAAAGTAAATAATACTAGTTCATATCTTTGTTAGTTATGTAATAAAAACTTCATATATATATATATATATATATATATATATATATATATATAAACAGGTTGAAATAAACAATTTAAACCATTTTTGTTTTTATGATCCTTTATTCAACATATATATATATATATATATATATATATATATATATATATATATATATATATATATATACATATATTGAAGTTTATTTATTTATTACATAACTAATAAAGATATGAACTAGTATTATATATATTTTTTATAGAATTTTAAATTACATTTCTTTTGATTGTTTAATTCTTTGAGCTCATTATACAATTTATTAATAATTTTAACCTAAATGTTATATAAAATATAGAGTATAACAATGATTTTACTTATATAATTTATGCATATGTTACATAATAGTAGTATATAAGGAATTTTAAATAAATAATACATGTTAATTACCTAATTTATTCAAGATTTTGAATAAATAATGTATGTTCATTACAGGATGTGTAAATATATGTGTGTTGAATAAAGGATCATAAAAAAACAAAAATGGTTTAAATTGTTTACTTCAACCTGCCAAAATGTCCAAATACTAACAAACCTTTTCTATTAAACAGTATTTTATTGTATCGTAACAAAAAAGAAGATCCCGTTAAGCGTTACTACAACTTTACACCCAGTGTATTAACTTTCTTTGAACGTACGCATTTAACCCTTTGTGTCCCGTGGACGTTAGGCAACGTTCAGAAAAGTAAACATATGTCAAACCACACTGACTTTTTTCTAAATGAATAACCATGCGGTACACGTTATCAGGGAACTACCGGCAACAATGACTGACAGTCCAGTAAACCCGGTGTACTAAATGTGTACTAAATAAAGTCGAGTGTTACGGTACAGGATAAGTTGTAAAACGAAGACTTCAGCACCAGTACACTCGTACTCGTACCGTTACACTTATTACAGTAAGTTGATACAAGGTCACTAGACGAAGATTTGCATCAGGTTTACCATAACAAAAACTTGCCAATTAAATAGGACAAGGGATTGTTTACTTTTGTGCCTCGCTATGTTTATGCATGATGCATGATGCTGTACCACTGTTAGCCAACAAGGACTTCCTTCATGTACACACACTTGCTTTCCGATCGGTTTATCAAACATTTCAGAAAAAAAACTATCGCGGCATGCAGCTGTCTTGTTGGCCTGATGATAGCGAATTTTCAAAAATTAATAGTATCACAGTAATTTTTATCTCACTTTTTCATCTATCTCCAACGTTAGAGCCTGATAACTGTTACAATCTCCACTAGTTAGCATTTAAAATTTTCGAATTTCATTTAAAATAATAATTTATGTATATTTTCAAGCTACATAAAATGGAGAAATCAAATTTTTCAAAACGTGCAAGATAGAAAGTTATGTATTTTGTAAGATTTTGAACGGTTACCATTTTGAAACGGATGAACTGCGGTAAAGAACTTAGGCTATTGTGAATTTAGATTTTATACTAAATTTGAATCGAATCGGAGAAAACTGCGAACGCTAATGTGTTAACACAATTACGTATTTTTGAATTACGTCTCAAAATGTTATCTAAGGGTCAAGATTAACGTTCATTTCAAAGACTCGGGACTGGGTCTTATTATAATGGCCCCCACCAACAGCTCTCTTTCCAATGGAGATTCATTAATAGTGAATTTAAATACCAATCGGCTCATTTGACCAAAACAATACTGAATTGTTTATATCAGACAAAAACTAAAAATACGTCAACATGTTTTTGATACATTAAGAGGCACTTGGTCTTATCTAAAAAGCAGAATATAATTGACTATACTGTACAACTATAGCGATGTATTTCCGAAAATCTTTACATATTAGACTAAAGAGGATGAAGGTTCATTGTCAACGGAAGGGAAAAGCAAAGGAAGCAACTGCGGCTCGAACTAAGAACCTTTACGTGCGTAGTTTAGAGACGCAGAAGACTGATCGGTGCTTTATCCACATCGACCACCGAGCCCCAATCTTAATATAACTGTATCTATGAGTGTGTACCAGCGTCAATGATGAAAAAAATCAAGACAATATTACAATACATGCAAGGGGCCGAGTAAAATGAATAGGACTATAATAAATTGTCACTTTTTTTTACAAAGTGAGTATGTTTTTATTTATTTTTTTTAATATGTAGTCGCAAGTTTACTTTGGACTGTACTTTTTTTTATTGAAGACGGGGATTTTCTTCGCTACAGTGGTTTAGGTTGAAGTTCAAAAAAAGTGCTTGCAAATAACAAGAACATACAATTTTTTTTCCGGCGAAAAACCGTTAAGGTTATCATCGCCGAGGCACGATATTAATAAAATAAAATTTAGGAATATCACAAAATAACAAATAACACTAATTTAAAACAATATACAATAACAGCTATAAATACTGTTCCTAAAACTAGTTAACAATAAAATATAACAACAAATAAATAAAACTAAACAACAAGGAAAACAAAGCAAACAATAATAAATTCAGATAAATAAATAGCCAAAAAAATACAACTTGTTGCAGGGCTGTAAAGAGACCCTGCAATATTATTTTAAGTTAAATTTTATTTAACAAATTCAGACGATGAAAGAATTTGAGCGTCCGGTCAATGGCCGAGACACTATCTCCAATGTCCTCTGCATACTATTCCCCAGACCACATACACGCCGTATATTTTGGAAACCATCACAGTCTAGCAATATATGTCTTACTGTGATGGTTTCTCTACAAAAACCGCACCGAGGCGGGTCCCCACGTTCCATCAGAAATCCATGTGTTAACATGGAGAAGAACATACAAACGAGGCTGTGAGGAATGAATGGTAAAACACGATCAACTACGACGTAGGCAACTTGACCGTCTTTTATGGAACAAAAACATAGAAGAAAGAACAAATTTATATTTTATAAAACTGTCCTTTAATCAAGAAAGCCTTGAAAAGAAACATTTGTTGCTGTAGAAAAACTAGACTGGATTAGAAATTTGGTCGGAAATGCTTCTCAATATGATGTGCTCAACAAACAATAGGAACGACTCACTTTACGACTGTCACGAAGGTAATTCTGTTGCTTCGTTTCGGTTCCGAGCTGTGGATTCTAAGGAACAGATTAGCGTGTAGCTCCTACCACTAGGTACTGTACAATGACAGTGTCGAGTTCATGAACCTTCGACAACAGATAAATGCAAATCGACCGTACTTTGGTCTACAGTTGCCAAAAGACGTTCTATTGACCGATAATATTAACAAGGTGCGGCAGGGAATAACAATCACTTCTAATCACTCGACGGTCACGTGACTGACGACATGGCCTTGGAACCTAACTTCCGGCGGATTTTGGCAAAGAATATCATACAGCCTCTACTTTATAAAAGAAACAAGCCTGCAAGGGTACGATGTTGTATTTCATGCAGTGGTTAAATCATGGAAGAGTACAATGCAGTACTAGAAAGCAACAGGGAGGAATATCGTGGAGAAAGTACAATTTGTAATCCGCATTCTATAATGGTGCACGTATATTCTCACTAGAATCGCACGGTATACATCCGCTATCTTTTCGAAATTAACACACAAACTAAGTCAAATTTTATAATTCTTCGTTTACCGTTTCGGTGATGAAGTTAGAGTCGAGAAGAAACAAGGCGTCACAACGTGGCTCAGGAAATTTGTCCGTTGTTCGCAGATTCTAACCTACATTTTCCTTTGATATTTTTGATCCTACCTAATCTTCGTTATCTTACAGACAAAATTCGTTGATAGAGAAAATGTCGTTTTGTGTAAAGTATTTCTAAAATAACAAAGAATATATTTACATAAATTTGGATTTAAACGAGTATTTTTAACGTTAACGTTATGGAATTCTTTTCGAATCAACTAAGATTGGACGGAAGGTCAAACAAATAAAGACTTCTTAAGCAAGGCCGCATAAAAATGGTCAAATTTGCTAGCAATGCCAAGGTTCGCGGGAAGACACGAAAGTACGATGGCACTAAATTGTCTACTCTGACTTTTTGTGACTCTCTGTGTTCCATCGAAAATCCACGAGTCAACCCACAGAGTCGATAAAAAGAAGAGTAAGAGGCAACACCTCGAGTGAAACTATTCAGAGGATGTATATCTATCTGGATGGATGTCTTAGAGGAGGATGTCAAATACAGGGGTCGTGTATATTGCACATTATACTAAAAAGAAAAGAAAATAAATTAATTACAAAGGCCTTACCTCTTGTTCATATGGTAATTGATAGCTCTGGCCATTAACATGACGACCATAGGTCTTAACGCTTTGCCTTGCCCATCGAAATAATACGTAGCAATGGTATGCAGCTCTTCTTGGTTGGTGTTCTTTCGTAGCTCCTGTAAACACACGTTAGCGTTATTATTTGTCTTATTCTGCTTATGCAACAAAATACATTCAACCGTTTCAAAATGGTGGCTTAAAAAACTAATTTCATCACCATAATTAGATTTAACATCCACATAAATAAGCATTTAAAATTTTAAAATTTAATTGAACATGCGATAAAATGATACCACCGTCGAATTCAATTACTAATTGTAAAATTTTAAAAGAACACTAAACAGTGCTTCGAGCTTGGGATCGGAAAAAATCAGGTCAATCTAATCGTGACGGCTCATTTTCCAATTAGGTAATCGTAAAACGAAAAAAAAATTGAGTTGGGAATCTCGATCCCGTATATCCCGCAGGGGGTGCAGACTAGCTGCACCTATTGAGAGGATTTAGACGTCCCTCGCGGTACCCGAATCTAACACACACTTACACTTACAACACTACACTTACGACTTTAACACTTTACTCTCATTTACATTTAGGGAGGCGATAATAGCCTCAATGTGCTTTTCTCCTTAAAATTTAAAAAAATCGATCTCGTATGTCCAACCGCTTAAATATTGGACCTTCAAGAAGACATTCAAAACCTAAGTCGGTACAGATCCGTAACTTATTCGCATTACAAATTAATGTCATTGCATTTCACGTGGAATCTATCTTCGGAACCACAAATGTATTTCTTCGCCACTATTGCAACACCCTATCCTGATAGCGTCGCTTTTGTTTATTTAGTCATCAATATTCTTTTTAAAGGTTACTAGCTTCGCTGTCAATAGCACGTATATTTTGTTCGCAGTGGTTACGTGCACAGCGGCAGAGAAAGTGTAAAGGCCTCACCCACACTTCTTGACACGTGCATCCTAGTCGACCTTGGGAAGCACTTTCAAAGTCAAGGACTGTCCTTTCTATTCTAAATTTAAAATTAGTAGTTTTACTCCAATCGAAATGATATGTGCCCAATTCGATCGTGTGGTATTAGTTACACCCGATTTTCTTTTCTTCCTATAGACATAGGAATACAAACAAACCTTGAAGTAATTCTTTATTTTTTTTTTTAGCTACTAAGAGTGATGAAATATTGTAAAAATTGTCATATCTAATTTGTTCGTGATCACAATACTTTTAATTTTTGTAACAGTCGCGGTAAAGTAAAATGAAACGTTGTGGGGACATTTAATAAGCCACAAAATCTTAAACAATCCCCATGAGGATTGTCTCTTTTTAACAAAATTAAAAGCTGGTAACACTGTCTACCACTCTTGAAATAAAAGGGAAACCAGCCTGCTTTTGCTTGTTATCTGTATTGGACATATAACAATTCTTACCTGCAAGGCATGTTAACAATTTCGATTATCAGTAAAAATAACACTCCAGAATACATAGGCGATGATAATTGATAACAGCAAAGTCAATAAACAAAAATATTCAAATTCCATACAGTACTAAAATTTGCAGTAGGTTAAGTCGACGGTTTTAACCGACAAAATTATACTCATTAATGGCAATAAAACACAAATATGTGACGAGACCGCACTGCACGTTAGTATTCCGTGGACACACATCCTTGCAGGGTCTACGACCGGGCCGGGCCAGGCTATTGTTTCGGAAGGTAAAGATCAAGGCCTGGAGAAGAAAGCATAACGAAACACGACATGATTAAGTAGGCATGTCCCACATCACGTTACTTAGGCTTTGCGAGTTTAAACTGAAATATCCGTCAATAGTTTATAAGTTACCACATATCTAAGCATAATTACAAAGACTATACAATAGCCAGATGTATGTATAGGTGTTGATAGCTTAAACTGTATCTGTTAACTTGATGATAGTTGATAGGCTACGACATAAGTAAGCGTAATTTACCGGGACTATACAATAGGCTGGCTCTACACCATAGACCTGAACTTAAATATCCGCAGTCGTGTTGGTAGTTGATAGGCTACCACATACGTATGCGTTATTACCGAGACTATACAATAGACTGGCTTAAGCAAAGGTAGTGCCTACTTGCAGGACTTTTAGTATATGTAGGTTAAGTTGTACCTATATTAAATATTTCCTCAAAATTAAAGTATTTAAGCTGATAATCAATTTAATTAAAAATATGATACTTAAAAGTTTTTGATAATCACTGAGAACAATATGAGAGCTGCCTTGGTTTTGGTAAAGTATCAATCATACTCCTTGTTCATCTTTTACATCTTATATGTGAAGACATCTTAAAATGCAATACTATCAGATCTTTTATGACAACTGTTATTGATATAGCAATAACTATCAAAAACAGCCAAGTCCTCAAAACACTGTTTGATCAATTTCCATTGGACAAAAAGTTTAAACAGAATTTTTTTGAAACTGTCTTGGCAAACAAGATGGGGAAGCAACTTGTTTTGTTTGCGGAGTTTGTTATCACACAAAAATGTGCTTCAGAAACTAGCTGTTAGTGAAGAAGCAAAAATCTCATCAGAAATGAAAAGCCAGCTTCTTGATGACGGTCTGTTTTGCATCAGAGTTGAGAAAATGGTTAATATCTTTGATCCAATCGCTGAACTTATCACTGTCTTTGAGTTGAACATCCCTCCCCCTAATCTACAAGGTTTTACAAAATTTTAAAATCCGTAAAAAACTTTGAAGTAAGAAATGTAAGAATTTCCTCTTCAAAAATCTGAGGAATAAATGTGTTTTCTAAGTTAGAAAGTCATATTAAATTTGGTGTGGGGCGAACTCATATTGCTGCTGACATTTTGAACTTTTCTTTCAAGGTTTCAACTTGAAGCTTGAGGAACGAGGTGGTGGTATTAATTTTGTTTGTGAAATGGACAGCAGTACGGGATTAAAAGCAGTTGATCTTCGTCAAAATATAGCAGATTATAGGAACAAAGAAGGGTTGTGGTGACGATTTTTTATTTGGGAAGATGTAAAAAAATCCGAAAAAGAGAAAGAAATCAGCCGCATGTTATGGTGGAGGTCATTGGAGGGACTTGTGTGTTGGCTGATGTAGCAGTGAGAATCCTAGCAGTCCCTGTGACGTCTGCTGCAGCTGAGAGTACTTTAAGCTGGATTCACTAAAAAAAAGGAATAGACTAACCACTAAAAGAGCAGGAGAACTTGCACATTAGTCTCACAACTGGAATCTGCTCAACAGCACCAGAAACCCAAAGACACAAATACGTGTAAAAACCAAAAAGATAATTGTGAAAATGAAGTGAAAGAGAGAGAAGATCAAGTGCAAATATCATCTAGTGGAGATGATGGCCACATGTCACTGCCAAGCCATTCAAGTGATGACAACAATTCAAAGCCACAATATATTCAGATAAAGTCATCATTGTATTTTATTTTTGACCTTACAAGAACAATAATTTTACATACTAAATATTTAACTGTTTATTAATATACACAATAATAACAGAATTGAAACTAAAAACGTTTACATCTTTATCTATGATATTACTTAGAAAACCCAGGTTGTCAATATAGGCCTTGATCAAATAATAATATAAAAAAAGGATTCACTAATTTAAGTAATGAATAACAGAAACAGTTATGTTTAAGCTTAACTAGACATAAAAATTGATTGTTACAATTCTACAAGTGGCTTGACATTTATTATTTGTTTTTATAGCTTTTTCTCAGCGGTAGCAGTAACCTAGTATTTGTTAATCTCTTTACCTAACCTAGTATTTGCTAAATGTCTACACTAAACACACGCGAGGCCTAAATCACATTTATGGATTAATCTAAGTTTATAAATGCTGATTTTTTCATTTCTTAAACAGTTGTCCCAGACTTTTCCAAGTTTAATTCCATCCCCTGAGTTTTAACCCCATTTCAATTTATCTGAATTTTCCCTGTTTACAAGGTTTGTAGGAACCCCGAAAAAATGAGTCCAAGTAGATTTCACAAGGTTTAACTTACTCCGATTCATGATTAATTCAAAAATACCCAGGTACTTATTCATGAACCTTGGGTATTTCCCCTGAGTTATAAATACCAGTGTATTTCACCTCACTAATCATAACTCAAGTCGATGTACTGAATTTGAAATGAAAGAAATTTACAGTTCCAGAGTAGAGCTTAAATCAGAAAATAGACTATTACGTGTGAAGGTATTTTTGTTTTGTTTTATCGATTTATTTGCGTAAATTTCTATTACATCAAATATGCTAAACAGACTTGAGTTACCTTTATAAAGCTGTATATTACCTATATATTACTGTAATTTGAGTATAATCAAAAATTTTCAACTTTTTCGATAGCCTTGATGACTACTTCGGAACTACAAAGACAACACAGACAGGCACTAAAGTAAAAACCACATTTTTTGACTCAGATACTGAAAAATACCAAACTTACTACAATTTCAAGAAGTTTATTTTAGACAAAAACTTTACTTTTAAATTCCGTACAGTGCGACGATAAAATTAACACGTGTTTGAAACGATTATTATATGTTTGTGTGGAAACACTAAGTGTAGGCTACGATTCAGCAAACACGTAAAACTATCGCATATCGATAGTCAGCGACATAGGCCCTAATGTAGATTACGATTTAGCATTGTTTGATCGCAACTTTTGTATTACTAGCGGCAGGCCAGCCAACTAACTTTCGGGTTGAAGAAGCGTTAGCTCAGTCGGTAATATTTCAAACCGCGTCCCCTCTCGTATTTATCCGAATGTTCATGATACGAGAATTCGGGAAATTTAAAAAAAAGTACACGTGTGGACTCGGAAAGTTACCGACAGAATGCGTTACCGTTTTGTTAACTATATTTTTGCTGAATATATGATTAGTTTGAAGATATGTTTACAATCTTGTTTTGTTTAAATAAATAAATACGTGAACCTAGCTGATCTGTAGTTATAGTAACAGATCAGTTGTTTTATATTAATTCGTAACGATCAGCTAATTTCATTGAACAGCTGAGGCTAAATAAATTTCAGGTTATGTTGTTAAAAACTAAAAATATGAAAACAATTATTATAAATATATACAACGCGCACGTGTTCTTCAACTAAGGAAAAATACCGAAATCAAAGCAACACGACGTTTCCATATAATACGCGCGTACTGTTATCGAAAAGGAGGAAGAAAAAGATACATAAATAGAGGGGGAAATTCGTTTGTCGTTCGTTCCATATTTCCGTTACATTATTCCGTTCGGCAGACTTTTTTTTATTCACTCCTATTGCCAAAGCTAACATTAAAAGCTTCGATTCAAAATCTCAATGTTTGTACTTTGAAAGCAAGTTGCCAGCAAATTAAATAAAACACAGAACAGTATTATTAAACTGTATTCTAAATAATTTAATGCGAGCATTTCGTTTATTTCTCTTAAGTTCCGAACTTACGAAATATTGAAGTTGTCACGTTGAATTTACAAAGACCTTTAATATCAATTACCGTTCATTATTTCATGAGTAAGTGTAGCATATGATTTGATTTGATGTATACAGAGCCAAACTGATGTGATTTGCAACGAAACTTGCATCTGACCGTCCCTCCCGCAGTGTATTTCGTCAAAGAGTAAAGCGCCTATTTAGGCTATATGGCTGCGCGTAATCGAGTGACCGGGCAAAATCGTCGAACAGATCTTATATAACGTCTCTAATCACTGACTGTTACTCTGCCATCACGTAAAGATGTGATTATTCTGGTGAGCTATGCACTTATCTAATTAGCACTTCTTGTTAATTGGTAGTATTTCTTAACATCGGGTACACGTAAGCAGCTCTTTTAACTGCGTTCACAACACGTATTTCAACGTACAGATTGAAACAATCTGTGCGTTTGTACAAATAACAAGTAATTACAGAACGATTCTGTGTGTAGGTGGCATGTCTCATTGTAGACTGTGTGCGATACGACATAAACATTTACTACACTTTGTCGGCTACAATACAGGTCGAGTTTGGTTACTACCGTTGGATTTTCCACACGTTTCGACGATCTCCCGCCTTCATTACTCTTAGATAAAATAAAAACGTTAATAAATAATAAACTCGGTTATTGATTTCAACTATGAAACTTCAAAACCTTATTAAAAGTCAAACTAAATTTTTATCGTTAAAAATATTTTAACTATTACGCTTTTTTTAATTATCGATTTTTGATATCTCTCGAACATGAGTTTTATATTTTATTTCAATAATTAAGAACCAATACTAAAAGACAGTCTTAAAAAATATTACATCATTCCCCAGGATTTTTTAAGGGAAAAATCATTTTCCGCGCACCTAATTATACCAAAAATACATTTCATTTTTGGTGTACTATTCCTGTTAGAATGGGTTCGGACAGAACGGGTTTATATTTTTCGGAAAACCTGCTTTATTTGGTGTCACCAGACCCAAAATAAGATATTTCCACACTATAAATATAAAATTTTTAGAAAGTCAACACACTCCCTCTATTTTCCCAAATAGGTTAAATCAAGAATGAAAATAAAGAATTAAAGAAGAAGACACAAAAACTGAAAGCATCGAACTATGATTCCGCTAGCACACGTTTCACCTAACCACAGTTATGATATATTTCCCTCATCGTGCAAAGATTCACACGATGATTAACAAAAAAAAGGTCGAAGTGAAGGGCGCATCGGCCCGTATGATTCATTCACAAAACGGGTCGCGACCAAAGATCAATCTAATCCCAAGGCCAGACGTGAGAAAGGAAAGCTTCGGCCTGCAATTTGGAATAAGTGTCGTTACACAATCGGTTGCTCCGTTGCGCGAATGTATTGCACAGGATTCGGACCGCGATGTACTCGGCCGCTGCCAGCTAACATTTAACACAACCACCTGACAAACTTCGGACAGTCCTGAAATTTGTCATATTTTAAAATTTTCTATAAAATGAAATCTTGTCGGTTAATCCAGTTTAAAAAAAAAAACAGTAATACAAAAAAAATGGCGCCCCTTAATTTAAATGGCTTAATCGGCGGTGAAGGCTTAATCTTAAACCATTAGAAAATCTAATTCCATAATCATTACCAATATTAAAAACTGCATACATTAACATTTAAAAATTTCAAATTACATTGACGATACGAGAATGAAGTTTGACTACCGTCAGTTTAATTTTCGTATTAGTAATGAAATTTAAAAAATTCAAAATGCTAATTTACGAAGATTTTAAAGCTGATTTCGATGGAGCAATAAAAAGTATAAAAAAGTGGAAAACAAAAAGATTTGAAATCTAACGTCCTTTTGAAATAGTTGAACAGATTTCGCTGAAAAACGATTTGTTCAAGCTAATTTTAAAATCGATTTTTGCTAAGTTTGAAACAAAACGGCAAAATTTATAGCATAATATTTTCAAATTACACTGACGATACAAAAATGAACCCTGATTAATTGCAGTAATTTCACTTTAGTAATCGGACGTTTAACAAAAAAAAAAAAAAAAATTCACTTTAGTAAAAGCAACTTCGTTAATCCTTTTCGTAATTAAATTGGATTATGAATAATTAAATTAGCATAAATTAATGTTAATCGTTGTTAAGTAGATTTTCAAAAAAAAGCTTAAAATAAAAACGTTTTCTTCTCTTAAGTTATGAAATGACCGTAATTTGTAATTGTTAAACGGATTTTGCTGAGAAACACGTTCAAAGTGTTACGACAATCAATTTTTTTGTCATATTTGACAAACTAATTTTTTTACACAGTACGTCGACAAACAACGTACTGGTTAGTTCCGATATTAGTCTAATACATACAGACCAGAAGCGCATCATTGTTGCAGGCGTTTGTATGATGTTTGTAAATATGGATCGCTTCGTGGTGGCGCTGTAGTCCGTGACAACGGTACTCGCTACAGCCTGCAACTCGATGTACGAGCGTGCAGCTTCTGTTGGAAGTGTGTCCTTGCTTATTTTACTTCTTTAGTATCGATAAAAACAAAATAAAATGGTTTGGACATGTACCGACTAAAAGGTTAACGACATCCAGCGACGCATCCTTCGAAGGATGTTGCGTACAACTTGTTCTTGCGTAACCGAGGCCGACGGTTGCGACAGACCGATAACGTCCGACGGTATCACTTCCGACACGCACTGAGGGAAGCAGTAACGTTTAATCGCTCATTACGTAACGTTCACACTTTACGCGCCGAATGGTATGTGGACAGACCGTTTTAAAAACAGTACGGTCCTGGAGGTTTTCATCTGTTTTAATAAAACAAGTTTCATTTTAAACGGTTTTTGATGTAGTTTTCGGGAAGGGGAGGCAAAAAGTACACGAAGGCTATCATTGCCCGACCGGAATATACCTAAGAACAATTTACAACTAAAACTACACACTTAAACGCAGTGCGAATAGGGCCACTTCTGGTAGTTAGCGGTAACTAAATGTGTATTCGGCAAATCTTGCTGTGCGGCCACCAAATGCGGAGCGGAGCTGAGCTGAGACGAGCACTGCGGAACGACAATCAGAAGCGGAGTTCAGTCACTTTAAAGAACGCGTTTGTATATTTTAAATGTAAATATTTAGGCCTACTATTGTAACGGATTCTAGGAAACTACTATGTTTAAAAACCGTAACCTGGGCAACAGTTACCTAGGTAACAAGGAATAAGTTTGGTAGCGTGATGAAGTGGTGGGGAGAAACCGAAGTCAGCTTGAAAACCGAATCAAGACAGAGTAAAAGCTGCGCTGAGCGGAGTCCAGCGGCGCAGCTTGACTCCGCTCAGCTCTGTTACGCTTTCAGTGGCGGTGTTTACATTAATAAGATAGATAGGTTAGGTCTTGAATCCACTCCGCTCAGTGGTAACTCCGCTTCGCATTTGATGGCCACTCGGCCTCAATAACCGAAAAGAGATTTTATGTAACAGCGACTGTGTTAGAGAACACGTGCAATGGAGCCACTAATAATAATAATTTGCCAAGAGAAAACCGAGTACCTCCGACACCAACGTTATACAGCCGAATTCGAGTTACCGTCAACTTTCTATTACTAGCCGCATAGGCTGAGCTAAACTATGTATTATACATTTTTGAAGAAAATAACGCTTAAAACATTATTTTTTCAAACAGCTGCGGGAGTGACTGAGAATGTATCGAGCAAGAGCAAGTGTTCCACTAGTTATAAATTAACAATACCTGCATTCTGATACAAGTAACATTACGCAAGTCATTGTATATAAGGGGATACGTTACATTGTAAATTTGTAGGTTACATTGCGACCGTAAACTGGAACCGGATCGCAAACTGGAAAATGCAGTACTTGCTACTCAGCTGAGCAACACAGATGGCAACACTTGTAAAATATTTAAGTACCCGATACCTTAACGCGAAGTACGGTGTCAGAGGTAACGCAGGAGCAGACCAAGAAATCTGTATTTTCAGACTTTAGGGGAAACTCTTGGTCACACGTCGAGTTCATTTGCGCAATAACAATCACAAATATAACTTCAAAGTTAAAATTACTGTGAATCAACTGTTTGCAGATCAAATCTGTTCATATTTTGACTCGTGATTTCCCCCCACCAAATTTGAACTTAAAACTGCTAAACAAATTTCCAAGTTTATTTTCGTCACAAAACAAAATTTTGGTTTAGTGATTTTTCATATCAATTTCCAACTTACTAACTATATATATATATATATATGTTATCGTGTTTTACTTGAATATTTCTGTTTTTGTTAATTATCAATTTTTACGATAAACAATACCAGTACTTGGTTCAGACGATTGACAATACAAATATACACTAGTATACTTGCGTTCGCTTATTCCATCAAGGTACAAAAATCGATTTCGGTATCAGAGTAAAAAAAAAAAAAAAAAAAAAAAAAAAAAAACAGCTCGGGTATGTTCGATCGTATTGGAATTTCGGTTTTTTAAAAAACTTTGAACTTTTACTACACTATTTTAAAGATCCGATTTACCTATCATAGTCACAGTTAACGTTTTATAAAATATTATTAAAATTTTTTAAATTTCATTGAAAATACATTTTTTTTACAAATTTTTATGTGTAATTACAATACTCAAGACAGGTTTTCTGAAAAGTGCAAGATACAAATTTTATATCAGGAAGAAAATGTTACATAATTTTTATTGTAAAATAAGAATACCGTATCGAAATATTCGTTTCGGTAATGCTACTCGATGTCAATTTTTACACACAAACTGGTTCATATCAAACGTTTCCGAAAATCAAAATATTTGTTTGTCTCAAACAATTAAAATTTCTTGACACACTTATTTTGAATAATTTGCTTTTTATCGCTACATCTCTATATTTTACCTTCGGGCCTATCTTCAGGTGTTTACAGGGTCATTGCCGGTACACAATACTGACATTCACAGACGAGAGAAAGTATAATTACGTGCAATTATATAATATAACGTAGACGGTTACAAGGTCGAATATTAATTTCATCTAATTCTAGTTTTATAGAGAAATCTTTCCTTCGACTTACAAGGCCGCAGATAAAATTATTTTCCCAACTCGTACTTTTAAAATGGGTACGACAAACAATGATTCACGTTTGTTGAGTACAGAGGAAGAGATTCAGTACAAAACATTGCACTTACTTAAATTATTTAAAAGCTGCTCGAACGCAATGCCGAAAAATACAGGGCGCAGAGAGTGTTTATTTTCATACTTCTTCAATAGGTCCTGGAAAAGGATTTGTTTTATGCAGCCCTTAGGTACCCAAAGTTTTTATTGAATATATACAGGCTACATCTGAACAAAATTATTAAAATCGGGAAAAGTTTGAAAACTGACTCAAAGAACCTGAAACCAAAATCTTAAAATCGATTTCTTCCGCTAACACCATACTTTGTAAATACGTTTTAGTCGTAGCTTACTTTGCATAGTGAGAAATAAAAATAATAAAATTATAGTTATTTCCGTTGATAGGTTTTCGAACTTGTGTTAATTTTTTGTCTAAATTATTTACATAGCACAAACTTAATATAAACAGATTCACTTTACATACACTAACATACGTAAAACTATGCACTGACTGTAAAAACACAGTTTTAGAGCCCATATTTTATTTTTAATGATAAAGTCATTAAGTAATGAAACCGCACAATAACATAACACTAGAGGCAAAAGAATCCACTAGGTGTGAACTCACCTAGAAGCATTTTTGTACAGTATCAAACCATTTAGTACAATATTCTGAAATGTTTTAATCTGTATGGAAAATTAACGTGTTTATATTAAGACAGGCGCGACCACAGAATGCGGAGCGAAACGGAATAAAGATGAACGAGAACCAGAAGCGGAGTTCTGTCAGTTTAAATAACACGTTTGCATCTTTTCAATCTAAATATTTAATTCTACTGTAACGCATTCTAGGAAACAACTATGCTATAAAAACCGTGTACTAGGCAACGATAATAAGAAATTAGTTTGGAGGCGTGATCAGCGTGGTGAAGGAAGCGGAGTCAACTTCAAAATCGATTAAACAGAGTCGAACTTACGCGGATCGGAGTCCAAACGTTTGACGCCGCTCAGCTCTGTCAGGCAGGGCGGCCACCAAATGTGGAGCGGAGCTGCGTTGAGCTGAGCGAACGGATTGAAGCGAACCGGAAACAGAGTTCATTCAGTTTAAAGGACGCTTTTCTATCTTTTAAATCTGAATACTTAGGACTACTGTAACGGATTCCAGGTAACTACTGTTTAAAAACCGCTACCCAGGCAACGGTAACCTAGGTAAACTAAGATTTGTTTGATTGTTATTTTAAGGCGAAAAGCACATTGATGCTATTGTGCCTCCCTAAATGTAAGTGTGAGAGTAAAGTGTAATATTGCAAGTGTAAGTGTGCTAGACTCGGGTACCGCGGGGGACGTCTAAATTCTTTCAATAGGTGCAGCTAGTCTGCATCTCTCTGCGGGGCTAGGTAAAATAAAAAGTTTAAAGGTTTAGTGGGGAAGCGGAGTCAGCTTAAAAACGGAGCCCTAACAGAATCGAAGCTACGCGGCTTGACTCCTTTACGCTTTCAGTGGCCTCACTTACATTAAAAATAAAAGGTTAGGTTTTGAATGCTTAGTCCGCTCCGCATTTCGTGGCCACCCGGCCTACGTGTGCCACCCCTGCATAGGCCAAACAGCTGTAGTAAGAAGGTAACAGCCTATAATGTAAGGTATAAAGGAAATCTATGAGCAAATAAAGGTATGTTACTTTATAAATAAATAGAAAAAAATTAACAGATGACCACATAAAAATAATGCGGTTGAAACGGCTCAACTGTATGCAATGGATGTAGAACACAAAGGCAGCAAAATAGTATAGGCTGGAAAATATGAGCGGACGTCCCCTTAAAACAGGACAGAAGGTTAGGAAAATTGCATGTGAAAGTTGGTTCGACGAGTGGAAAGGATATTAGAGCGGTTTGAGAAGAAGACCTCTAGCCAAGGTATGGCTAATAGAAAAGTAAGAAAGTCATTAGACCCAAACTCAGAGGCGGAGTCGGGAGGCTATATTGCCAATCTCACTGTAATAGTTTTAATCGTCCAGATATCACTACACTTACCTTACGTATATCGAGGTAGAGATCTTTCAGATCGTCTTCAAGCAATCGGTAAGGGTCGACAGTTTCGTAATCCGGGAGGGATCCAGGGCCGGGCTGCTGTGTCGACAGCCATCGTGCGTGTCTTCTGGTAACGTCTGCGCATGTCGTGTGCTTCTGTAACAGCAAGTGTGACATTAATAACACGTGCGGTATATTCCTACAGCGTGTAAATTTCAATGTCTTAAATTATGTCATTAGCAAATAGGCCTTATAAAACAATATCTATTTGGCAGATATAGTTGGAATGTGTACAGAAATTGCGTTATTCGCATAACGGAAACGCGATAGGCTACTGGTTTGAATTAAGAGAGGAATAACGTGTTCCTTAGGCAACATGTTATACAATAGGTCTACTAACAATACGGATAGAAACATGTAATATAACAGAGTCCATGAACAGAATGAACAGGAACTTTTTAAAGCAATAAACTAACAAAATCATTAGCCCATTAACAATAATAATAGTATGTAGCCCAAAATACGTTGTCCGGTCACCATTATTTTACTGATTCGAGATTTGCGGCAATTAACTTAAGTAAAGTGTATCTCAACACAGGAAAACACAAAAATATATTCATGTTTTTGGTAAGCCTATATCTACAAAACATTTGAAGTTCGATTGCAATAAATTAATTCAAAACTATTTAGTTATGAAAATCCAAAAATATTTTTAATGATAATGATATATGTGATTTTTTGTAATGTTTTTAAAACTACTAGCCTACTTAATTTTTTAATATAAAAAACAACGGGAAAACGTAAAGGCGAATAAAATAATATAGTGCGTAATCGTCCATTATAAGTTTGTAAATAAATTTAAATTCATAATTTCAAAAGTGTAACTTTTTATTCTACGTTGTTATGATAGAAATAGCCTGGATCAGCAAACAGCTTATTTTTTCGACAAAATAATATTAACTAAGGTTACTTACGTTTATTACCACAGTTCCATAGTTTTGTTTATATTACAAAGTAAGGCGTAACATTTAAATTTATTTATAGTCTGAATACAACTCGTATATTGCAACAATTACATCAAATTTTGAACAATGAACTGGTTGTATGATAAATATTAACTTAATCATAATTAACGTATTTAATTGTACTTTTAACAACGTTTATTCTAATTCGTATTAGAACAGATAGCCTACAAGTGACTTACGTCACAATAATGTTGATAATTTCTGCATTATAAGTTGATGTTATTTTGCTTGCGGGGTTGGCCCATGATTACACAGAAACGAATTGTAGCTTATTTCGTCACTGCCAATGAGCGAGTCTAGCTGAGGACATCCGATCATCTATTACTTAAGCGGAGGAACCAGTCGGCGTTGGGCTTGTGGTAAAACGGCCTTGTAATACATCGTCCCGCCTTCTCTCGCTTGGCTAAGTAAGGGGAGGACTTAAAAGATATCCGGATAGTATTTTCAAGTATTAGCACTATAGTTAAAAAAAAAAACAAGCAGGGCAGCTACTTTGGTACGAATACAAGTCCGGAACGTGATGTGCACCGATCCTTATATTTGACAGTGATGAGTGGTGGTTAAGAAAATGGCAAAATAGCTGTTAAAATTTTGAAATTTTCTCTTCAAAATAGGCAAGAAATTGAATTTCTTAAATTTGGCTATAAACAAAATTAGTTTAAAATGCAAAGATCGGTCATTTAAAAAATATGTAGTTTACACTAAGTACAGTAGCCTACTCGATGAACCACACTGTCTCCCGTACAATCGGAGAGTTACACAAGTAAATCATTAGTCTTCTTATTAAATACTGAGCAAATGTTTTAATACATAATTCTGTAACATCAGAAATACGCGCACAACGAAAACACAATGCCTTTTTTTAGCACTAAACTTAATATTTAAATTATAGGCTACATTATGTCTAAATTTTAACTTTAAAGCTACTGCATATAGCGTATACAGAGAGAAAGTATTGTATTGCAATATGTTTAAAAGTTCGATGTGTCAACAGTTCTTGGCGTTTGTTTCATGACCTTTACGTGACTGTCCATATCTACGATGTCCTAGTGGATAAACTACTATAAGGGGACTCTGAAACTGCATTTCCCCCAGAGTATTTTGGATTAGCACTTAAGTGACAATATTGAGTGTGCTGCCCATAATAAAAATAAATGGTAAAAAAACATTAGACACACTTTCTCACATTCAATTACTTGCTCGAAAAATCCCATTCGAAAGCTACCGGAAATCAGTCCGATTCATCAAAATTTGTTCATTAGATTTTGCTTAAAATTTACTCTTATAATCCCGAAATAAGTTGATAAAATATATACTGTACTATTTTTTTATATTGCACTTTTTATTTCACCTCTTGGAATAACAAATTGAAATCTGATATCGGTTTACAAGTTCTTTGTAAGCTAAATAACTAAAACGCCCGGGACTTTTTTTACCTAAACTGCTGTAAATGAAAAGTATTGAACTGATGGTAAAACTTAGATATAGCTTTTACGATGTGTACCACATATTATACGTAAGCACCCCTAACATATGTGATGAATACATCCATTCTGACATATCTCAATCAATAATAAAATTGTTTTATTTATATTACAAGACTTCTTTTTCGTGATAACATGAATAATTTTTAAAAACCAAAAGAAATCATAAATGACATCGGTGTACCAAATTTGAAATAAATAAAAGAAATTTACTGGATTCAAAAGTAAATCGATGAAGCAGTAGACATCCGACAGCGGCCAGGGTTTATTTTGATTTTTCCGATGTACTACAAAACCGCAAATTCCTTTTATTTCAAATTCGATATAATTTTTTATAGTTTTGTTTCGATAACACCTGAACCGGATTTTGTGGGGTATATAGAACCCATACGCTTTGTGTGATGGACTCTATTTCAGCCTAATTTAATTTGATTTTAAACAATCGTTGGAACACACTTTGAGAAATTCCGATAAAAAAACCGTTTTACCAAAAAAAAGTGCTTTCAAAAAACTTTTGAAAAAATGATCCCAAGATACGGGTAAACGAAACCTATATGCCAAATTTCATAGTAGAATCGATCAGTAGTATTCAGAAAAATCGCGCGCAGCAGTGTTCAAACACACACACACACACACACACACACACACACACACACATTCAAGTAAAACAATTTTTTTTATTCAAGAAACTAAAAAAGGACAGATCAAAAAAAAATTTCAAAACGATTTTTCCCACGATCAATAAACTTTTTTTTATACAGTACTTCGTATAATAAAAATTGAAAAGCAAACATCAAGTTTCGATTAGACATTTACGGACAACAAATAATTCCAGTTAAACGTAGAATACAAATCACGATCAGCCAAAACTGCAGTCTAAGAAACCCAGTCACTCTTACTGGCATTAAGTTAAATACCAAATTACAGTATATTACTCAATCAGTCTAATTACAGCACAAGGAATAATACTTTTAGAAAGTAGGCTATTAATCACTAATTAATTAATTATGTACTCGTAACATTACCGGCTTTAATGAAGCTTTAATACAATGCTTGTGCTTGTGAATGTTTAGACAATAGCCTATTTAACTTAAATATAGCACGGAACTAAACTTCTTCCTTCTATTCTTATATAATTTTAACCAAGTAATTAAGCTTTTCATATAAAAATAAGTATTCCTATTGGTCAATAAAATAAAAGAAGCGAAGGATAATTTTATAAAACACTTTGATATTGTCTGTCCTGTTTTTCCCACTATAAAAACTACAAATATAATTTGATGATCTTGATATTTAGATAGAGGGGTGCAGACTAGCTGCATCTATTGAGAAGATTTAGACATCCCTCGCGGTACCCGAATATAACTTACACTTACAACACTACACTTACGACTTTAGCACTTTACACTCACACTTACAGTAAGGGAGGCGATAATAGCTTCAATGTGCTTTTCGCCTTAAAATAACAAAAAAGAAAAATATTTACGTTTTTGAGTCCCAAAAAGTTGTTTTTTACTTTGCTTGTTTTGCCTATGTGCGCGCGCATCCGTACAGTACTAGACACTAAAACGACTATTCTAATAAAACTTGGCATATGTTTCTCGTTTATTCATTTCTCGAACTCTTTAACTGACAAAAATTTTATTTGAGCTCAATTTTTGTAAAAAATACTTTAAAACATTGGCGCTAACGATTTTTATCAAATTTTGAAGTAATGTAGTCCATAAGTAATCAGATAAAATGTAAGAGTCGCTATAGCCCCCTCCCCCCAAAATGTGGTTTCTCAATATCGGCTCATCAAATTTTGGTCACACTTAATTAAAGTAATTAGCAGAAAATTTTAAATATAAAAAATAAACTTCGGAAAAAGAAACCTGGACCTCCGTACGGTTGAAAACTAACCGATATTGAGAATACTTCACGTTTAGGTTTGGATTGTTCTTTAGGTTGTTTTTATTATGATTATTATTATTATTTGAAAATATATTTTGATAGAAAAACTGTTAGAAATCGGTTTTTTTTCAAAATCTGTCGACGTTTCTTAAAGATTTTCCTCAAATGTATGCAGTTCGTAAGTACACAAGAAAAATTATGGGTGACACATTATAAATCTGAAACTTGCAGTTCGTGCGCTGGCCTATTGAAACGAACTGAAAAATCGGCGTAGTTTCTCAAAATCGGTTTATCAGATTTTGCTTAAATTTTGATCAAAATGATAAGGAAGGATAATAAAGTCAGTGTAAAAAAATGGAAATAACATAAATATTCGGTTAAAGACTAGATCGAAAAAAAATCCTAAAAATAAATCTTGACTGCCATCGAGTTTGTTTTGTTTTTTGTTTTAACAGTAATTTTATTTTATTTAAAATTTTGGTACAAATAAATTGTGATTCTTCATACATCACGATCATAATTTGAGCAAACTTCATCAAACCTATTTTGTAAAATTAGTGCAATTTCCTCTTCTTTTGTTGGTAGTTTTTTTTAAAGGTTTTTGTAGAAACAATTGAATACGGGGAAGTTTGTTTCGTGTTTGCACAATGTGGCCTGCCACAGTACAATAGCCTCACCAAGGCGGGATCGACATCTACAAGGAAAACATTATTTATAATCGGTTCCAGGTGTGGTTTCTAATTTATGCGTTTTGCAAAATTAATTATATACAGAATTAATTTTATACTCTGCCAGTTGGACCAATAGTAAATCAACATTCTTTTGGAAGGTCGGTACGCAAAAGGTCAAATCCGGGCAACTTGTGAGAACGATGTTCAAGGATGTCGAAGGTTCACTTACTTTTTGTTGGTATCTGATTTTCTAAATACACAACTATTAAACGCTTCTGCAGTCAATGTTATAATAGTTACATGTAATTACAATAACTAAATGGGAAAATGTATTCAGTATTTAAATAAATAATTTAAACACATTAATCAGCCTTGAAATGTGCACAGTGTAGCGTTTAAAAGTCCACCGAAAATTAAAAAATAATTCTGTCCTTGTAAGGGTTAATTTTCTTAATTTTTTTAATTATGAAAATTTAAAATAAAGATTTTAATGTTGATTATGATGGTTAAATCAGATTTAAGAAAACGTTTTAAATTAAGAAAATATTGTGATATTTTTACTTTTTCGGGATTCGCTTCCATCATGTTAGCGAAACAGCTGTATAACAATATTACTTTTTTTTTTTTTTACAAAGTTGTACAGAAAAACGTTTAATGGCATAAGAGGAAGTGTTCAGAATCATACTAGATTTGTTGGCTAGTTATTCTTGAAGCTTATTTTTGTTACGGTAAAAAGTGAAAACAGCCATAGCAGAGTAGCATCCTTAGAAATAGCAACGACTTTGTTCCAAGGAGTATAATTCGTGCAGTAGGCCTATTTAGTTTTTCCATAAATTTAGCGAGTTCGATACAAGCAACAAGTAATATCTGCACTTATTGTAACTCAAACACTGTACTTATTGTAAAAACAAAATTAATAAAGGATGTTTCACTTTATTGTACGGGAAGACTATACATTTATAAAATATATCAAGAAGAAACAATGATTGAAATAACCGAAATGCGGCCACCGTGTGAACGCAACTAAGATAAATGTAAGACAAGATGGTGTCTGTTAAGCCTTCATTGCATACGTGAAAGTCAGTGCGTGTGTCTAAATATTTATATCATTTGTTGATGTTTATGTATGCGTGCCACTAAGATATAAGGTACATAAATATTAATAACATAACATGTGTGTGTGTATGAGCAACGAACGGTAAAAGCTGTGCAATTAGAACAACACAAAATGTATTAAAATGTAAATATTTCAAAAGAATGCGTGTTATTCAAATCGAGAAAATTGTACTTATTTCCATACATTTGAGTAACTTGCGTTCCATAAAACTAACAGTGCAAAAACAAACAGATTTTTTTATTTCAAATATTTTCCACAAAGAAACTGAAAAACGGTAAATAGACTTCATTTCTCAAAATCGTACGTGATGACCTCAAATTTTGGTTCTACTGTATAATAAGAAAATTAAAAATCGGTCAGCATATCAAAATTCGAAATAACATAAATCACGGTTCCACAATAAATGGGGAAATGGCTAAGTACTGACGGACATTTAGTGACGGAAAACGTGTAGCAATCTAATAGTTGCTACATTGAAGTATTAAGCGACTGTTCACCCACAGCCGTCATCGATCAAGTGTTATTTATTGTAGGCTGTATTGAAATACTACGCGATTGTTTACCCACTTAAGTCATCGATCAAGTCAGCATAATGTCATATCTTGTAGGCTATATTGAAATACTACGCGATTGTTTACCCACTTAAGTCATCGATCAAGTCAGCATAATGTCATTTCTTGTAGGCTATATTGAAATACTACGCAATTGTTTACCCACTTAAGTCATCGATCAAGTCAGTATAATGTCATATCTTGTAGGCTGTATTGAAATACTACGCGATTGTTTACCCACTAAGTCATCGATCAAGTCAGCATAATGTCATATCTTGTAGGCTATATTGAAATACTACGCGACTGTTTACCCACATCCGTCTTCGATCAAGTCAGCATGGTGTTAATTATTGTAGACTACACTGAAATATTATGCGATTGTTTACCTATCCGGCAACGATCACGTTAAAATCGTGTTACAGAAAGCTACACTGAAATATTACGCGATTGTTTAACTACATCCGGCATCGATCATGTTAAAATCGTGTTAAAGAAGACTACTTTTGAAATATTACACGATTGTTTAACGACATCCACCATCGATTACGTTAGAATCATGTTAGAGTAGAATACATTGAAATATTACGCTACTGTTTACCCACTTAAGTCATCGATCAAGTCAGCATGGTGTTAATTATTGTAGACTACACTGAAATATTACGCGATTGTTTACCTACATCCGGCAACGATCACGTTAAAATCGTGTTACAGAAAGCTACATTGAAATATTACGCGATTGTTTAACCACATCCGGCATCGATCATGTTAAAATTATGTTAAAGAAGACTACTTTTGAAATATTACACGATTGTTTAACGACATCCGGCATCGATCATGTTAGGATTATGTTAGAGTAGGCTACACAGAAATGTTACGCGATTGTTTAACCACATCCGGCATCGATCACGTTAGGATTATGTTAGAGTAAGCTACACAGAAATGTTACGCGATTGTTTAACCACATCCGGCATAGATCACGTTAGGATTATGTTAGAGTAAGCTACACAGAAATGTTACGCGATTGTTTAACCACATCCGGCATAGATCACGTTAGGATTATGTTAGAGTAGGCTACACAGAAATATTACGCGATTGTTTAACCACATCCGGCATCGATCACGTTAGAATTGTGTTAGAGTAGACTACATTAAAATATTAAGCGATTGCTTACCGCAAAATGCGGTTACCTCATCCGAGATCGATCATGTTAAAATCGAGTTAGAGTACACAAACTGAAATATTATGCGATTCTTTCCACATCCGGCACCAGTCACGTTAGAAAAAATTACAACCACAGTTACGCTCGTTCCCAATGTATCTACAAATCACAACTTTATTTAGTTTAAAAATATCTTCAATGACTTGAGTTATATATCTTAAAATATATCCAAACTTTAGCAAAAAACTGACTTTTCTAAATTAGGTCGACTTTCTAAAAAAAACTACTATAGCTATTTTACATAAAACTTGATAATAATATTATCAACATGATTGATTTTTTTATTTTTAAATTAAAAAATAGCCCTGAGATATGGAGCCAAAATTTTATGAAAATCGATCAAATAGTTTAATCCCTAAAGATAAACAGACGGGCAGCGTCTAAACCAAGAACCACTTTTTGGAATTAGGAGACCTGAAAACAGTTAAATTCAAATAAAATGTCATTTATAAATTTTAATCCGTAAGTACCCAAACAAAAGTGTTCTCGACGTATTTCCGAAAAAAGTCCAAAAAAAAAAAAAGAGGTATCGGAAAAAATACAAATTGTCCAATTTCTCAAAATTGGTTTATCAGATTTTGTATAAATTTTAAACAGTTCCGAGGCTCTTTTCGGTTATATAAATATGTTTCTTATAGAAACTCAATTTTGAAAATACCATATCAAATTTGAAGACAACAGGGCTTAATCTTATTTTTATATAATTTATTCGCCAACTATTGTTTGGAAATTTCTGTTTTCTGCGTTATTTGACACATTAGTATGCCTTTTATTTTAATCCATTTCCATAACGTCCGCGAACCAACTGCACGTCACAATTACTTAGTGCCTTTTAGTTTCCCTCCAAGCACAGCCGGTATGTTTCATGTAACAGAATAGACGATGTACCACTTAAAGCTTGTTGACCTCAACGGCGTCTGTTTCCTATCGCATTCATTATGACACACTCACTCTGTTCGCCCAGTACTTTTACTGATCGATCCGTATAAACCGCATTAAAGTTCTGAAAGTTTTCCAGTATTACTGAGTTTAGGTATTGCCTACGGTTTCGGATTTCCCTGAATCGCAAGGCTAATTTTCTAACGGACAACTTAGTAGCAAATTTCCATTGGAAAATGAGCCATCATGATAAGACCTAGTATCGGGGATCTTAAAATGTGCGCTGATTCACACAGACACATTCATATATATATAGATATATATAGATAGCATAAGTCAGAATAAACCTACATGACGCAGAAATAGACTCAACAGACGTTGAAGACAGGAACGCATACAGAAGAAAGATGCTCGGTTGGAAGGTCCCAGAGAATGAAATCTCAAAGAGAGCAGGGGTAAAATGGACGGAGGAGCGGAAGAGGATCCATGGGGACAGGATGAGGGAAGTGTGGAGGATTAGAAGGAGCAAGATATGAGTCGGAGTGCTTTGCGTGATCCAACAGGGTCTATACGCAGATAATAATAAATAAATAAATAAATAAATATATATATATATATATATATATACACTGTTGTTGACTGCAGAATTGTTGGTAGACAAGCTCCTAGTAGTTGTATTAAATTTAGCGTTACTCTGTCTGTGTAACTTAATTGTTCCACGTGATGAAGTAGACAATAATCGGCAATATAGATCTTTGTAATAAATTATAATAATTGGTACTGACAAACTATTCAAAAGTACGAATAATATACAGAGTCTGCCGCAGTTAAATTATTTAATGCGGCAACACGGTTCAAGGTTCTAGTATCTCACCTGTATCTGTCTAATTAGCTAAGGAAAGTGGTTTAATAAGAGTTGCACACTGCGTGAAAGCGTGAACCGAGAATTAGTGCGAGCGATACATCAAAGTGGAGCGGGCTAAGTTGTGGCAGTGATTGGTTAATTAATGTTGTTAGTTGGCGGAATGTCCGCTTGTTGCGTGACTGTCTGCAGGATGGGGTGGCACGAGGTATCCACCCAGAAAATCAAAATACCAATACGTCCTTGTATGAAGAAACTAAAAACATATTTTGTACTATATGTATAGGCTATTTATATTCTAATGTATTGTAATGAATTAATTTCGAATAAAAAAAAATGTTTAACTTTGTGTACGTTCGGTAAGTTGATCAAATATAGTTCTATAAAAATGCAGATTAGGGTAAATTTTTGCTCATTATTATACGAGTATTCCAAAATATAAAAGTGAAGAAACAACGGGAAGTTACAAAAAAGTGAAAATTAAAGTGCCAAATATAACCTTGTGACTAATATAAGAGACTACCGTGCGAAAGTGAGAAACAGCGAAAACGATAAATTTCATGTGTTATGTGTTATTAATAAATAAATGTGTGTAATTAATAACGAAAGGAATATAATTTTCTTTTTTCTAAAAAAAAGAACTCAGTAACCTAACTCGACTCGGCTGTTACGTCTTTAAATACGGCGACGAACATTAACACACCGGGTGCAATAAAATAATGAAAGAAATATAATTTTTCTTTTTTTTTAAAAAAAAATAATTCCAACTAAATATACTCGGCTGTTGCGTGTTTAATCTAACTCGAATCGGCTGTTACGTGCTTAGATTCGGCTACGAACATTAGCACGCCGGTTGCAACAAAATAATGAAAGGAATATAATTTTTCTTTTTTTAAAAAAATAATTCCAAACTAACTATACTCGGCTGTTGCGTGTTTAATCTAACTCGAATCGGCTGTTACGTGTTTAGATTCGGCTACGAACATTAGCACGCCGGTTGCAACAAAATAATGAAAGGAATATAATTTTCTTTTTTAAAAAAATAATTTCATAACTAACTATACTCGGCTGTTGCGTGTTTAATCTAACTCGAATCGGCTGTTACGTGCTTAGATTCGGCTACGAACATTAGCACGCCGGTTGCAACAAAATAATGAAAGGAATATAATTTTTCTTTTTTTAAAAAAATAATTCCATAACTAACTATACTCGGCTGTTGCGTGTTTAATCTAACTCGAATCGGCTGTTACGTGCTTAGATTCGGCTACGAACATTAGCACGCCGGTTGCAACAAAATAATGAAAGGAATATAATTTTTCTTTTTTTAAAAAAATAATTTCATAACTAACTATACTCGGCTGTTGCGTGTTTAATCTAACTCGAATCGGCTGTTACGTGCTTAGATTCGGCTACGAACATTAGCACGCCGGTTGCAACAAAATAATTAAAGGAATATAATATTTCTTTTTTTTTAAAAATAATTCCATAACTAACTATACTCGGCTGTTGCGTGTTTAATCTAACTCGAATCGGCTGTTACGTGTTTAGATTCGGCTACGAACATTAGCACGCCGGTTGCAACAAAATAATGAAAGGAATATAATTTTTCTTTTTTAAAAAAATAATTTCATAACTAACTATACTCGGCTGTTGCGTGTTTAATCTAACTCGAATCGGCTGTTACGTGTTCAGATTCGGCTACGAACATTAGCACGCCGGTTGCAACGAAACTGTAACGTTTCTCTGTCAATTTCACAATTATTGCAGCATTATAGGATTTGAACAAAATCTGATGAGGCAATTTTTACAAATATTTTTTTAATTGTTAGTAAATAATTCTCAATGGTCTGCTATTTGTTTTTGTATTTTAGGGTTTCATTGGAACTAAAGTTATTAATGCACTTTAGGGACATTTGAGGAAATCATTACTTCACCACTTTTTCTGTTTGTAATATGTGTTATATATTTTCCTTGAGAGATATCAAGGCACGGAAGATGACATTTATTACGGTGAATGCACAAGAAGTAACATTTTTACCTATTTATAACTTATTTGTTTTTCTAACCTATATTCTGACATCATTGATGTTTACTTTGCATGAATGACCTTGCGTGTTTACGTACACTGATGTGCTTGTATGTTTACTTTGTAAGGTAAATTTACTTCACTAGATTAATAAGAACTTTGTAGTAAATCAGATATGATTGCGAAAGTTCTTGTTCTGAAAACACCTTTCGAAAAAATGGCTGCCGTTAATTGTGAACTTTGCGATTTGCACATTTTTGTCCGTTTAAGTTGGAATTACGGTAGTGTTGTTGGATTTCTTAATTACGGCATCTTTAAATAATTGTCCTCGTGTTCTAAAGATGCCGTAATTAATAAGAAATTCAACAACACTACCGAATTCCAACTTACACTGAAAAGAACTTTCGTGTATACCAATACACATTCTCTCACATTTGCGTTTCCAGTTGTGCAGGGCTTGTATTCCAAGCAAATTTCAAACAATGTTGGGGACAGGCTTTGGGGACCCCCTTAGTGACTTTGAAACCTTCAGACATTTTATTTCCTACTTTTACGTTTGATGTATTTTCGTATAATGTTTTGGCTGCCCTTATTAAAGTTATTCCTACATTAGTATTCACTGACGCCATTCAAAGCTTATTGTGTGGTACATAGTCGTACGTTTTTTTTCAATTAAGCTAATACTTATTGCTGAAAATAAGCAATTAAAGCGGCTATCATGGTAAGACCCAGACTCAGGAACATGTAACGAGCGCTGATTCTGATATCTAAATTACTTTTTGAAGGGATCGTTAAACATGTTGCATATATAGGCCTATATATTTGGGATCACCGAAAAAATGTACGACAGATCAAAATTCGATGCGTCACGTGATATATTTTTAGCAGCGCTCATCATCAACATTTAAATTTATTTGAATTTACTATGTTTTAATAAAAAAAATATTAAAGTATTTTAATACTTATTTGTGTCAAATCTGCTTATGCTCAATGTTATAGAACATTGATCGAAACTACGGTGGTCAAATGCACAACCTCATACACACGGAACCTCATAGATTATGAAGCAGAATCTCATAGACCGCTAATGGATTGATTTGATTTTATGGGTGGGGGTGATTGGTTGGATGATTCAATTTAAAGAGAGCCGCCTAGAGGATGACAATTTTTGAAATAATACCTTCAAAAACTAGCACTATTAATCTGTGTTGAGACTTGAAACGCATATAAAATAAGTGTAAACATTTACTCCATTTTAGACAAAAAATAAATCACTTAATTTGTTTAGATTTATAATTTTTAAAACTTTTGCAAAACTGGCTCCATTTACATAACTTCTCCTCTTCTCAATATACGTATTTCTATTTTTTATATATAGTTGCACTTACTCCAGTTTCTTTACCCTTACCCTTAACGCTGATCCCACGTCCTCATTAGCCTGAGCAAGCGTCACAACAGTTTCTCGACCAAGTTTTGATCAATTTTAGAGTCGAGAAAGGTCTTTCTGTTGTTTCAGTTAACGCAGGAAGAGAAGATAAAACCAAAATAAAATATCTAATTTTACCGCTTTCTCACCCTCAGTACAAGCATTTTAAAGTACACGAACGTACATATGTGCATACGGACAAAACTTCATGTACATACAAAGATGAGATCGGGATAATGTGACGGGTTTCGGAACCCTCAGATGTCTCTTTGACGTTTTTCCTCGAAGCTGCGATACTTCCACTTTAAGGAAGTCAAATAGGATCTTTTACATTTTTTATTTTATTTCTTTTGCCTCCGAAGGGGCGGTCGCCCCTTCGCCCCCCCCTTTAATCCGTCCTTGACACAGATTATAACGACCTCTCAAAAAGTGATCTAAATATTAGAATTTGCGGTCATCTCAAGGTCTCTGGTATCCGCCATTTACTGGCTAATAAGTGACAAACTGGGTCGCTGCAGTGCTCATTACTCCGTTGCTACTGACGTTACACTCCAGATACTCCACTGCAAAATATTCTCCTAGTGCGCTTAACGGGTCAGACAATGTCTGCATTAATTTCAAATAACATGAACACGCACGTACTTATTACAAAGTTATCAGATAGGCCTCTACATGGCCGCCGTTAAGTGAATTTTCTTCTTTATAAACTGTCACTGCTTTACACTGATTTTTTCGTGTCACTGTATTTCGTACTCATCTAGCAAATCTGAATCTCAGATCGAGATATGCCCAAAGGCCCAATTTGAGAAAACCCAGTTTTATTTTGAGATGAATTAGTTATTCCACGTCAAATCATCACAGTGATTTTCCTTACTATCTCCGATTTTGATGAAATTTGGTGTTCATGTAAACTAAGAAAATAGTAAACATTTGTAAAATACCTCAACCAATTTCAAATTACAGCTGTATGTAAAGTCTACGAAAATACTATGAATTGTACGATCGGATGATATTCGGATTGCAATTGTGACTCTCCTAATTAACTTATAGAACTGTGAAAAATGTAATTTTTAAGCATTATTGATGACTTTTCTTACGACATGCAACAATATACAGATTAACAAAAAAAGCTTTTTTTTCAAATTCAAAGTGAAATTAATTTTTAAAATGCGTACCCTAAAAAATTTTCAAAACAAAATAAACGTTGTTCTTTGTAATCTTGACAACTAATTCAAAAACTTGTATGATGAGATTGTTACGGGTTTTCATGAAAAAAATATATATTTTGCAATCAAAAGTTTTCCCCCCAAAATAGGATTGCACTCTTGTATTCGTGTATAGTGACAACTTTATTAGTTGTAATTGGAATATGATATTCAAAATGTATGTTCACTACACGAGTTGAATTTATTTTTTAAAAATAACTCGTTTTTCATTATCTTTCGATGCAATTAGCTGTGTGTGGTACAACTGCTCGTCATTTTAATTTAATAATTCGAATTTGAAGAATTTTTAAAAATACTATTAAAATATCTAAGTATTTTATGAATTTGACTCATATTTCTTTACCGTTGGTACTTGGTGAAAATCCATTATATTAATGAAGTAATAACACGTTTGTATATTTCCACAAATGATTTAGTTGAGTCTTACCAACCAAGGTTTCACTTATAAGAATATTCTCATATTAATTTAACAGACAATGCTCTAACAAGTGAAACCTTGGTTGGCAAGATTCAAATAAAGACATTGTGAAAATAAATAAACGTGTTATTATTTCATTAATCCAACATGTTTGATGCAAGCTGCGTTTAAACAGACATTAGTCAGCACTTTAAAGCGTCAATTGATTTGAGTATGTCTTTTCTGTGCATGCGATTTGGTTAGATTTGCACAAAATGTCATTCAATAATAGCCAAAGATTGTCAGCTCTCTGAGAGTAAAAATAAGATGGGGAAGACTCTTTTCATCTTTATTTTTGTCATCGCCAACCATCACTTTTTGTCATATGTAATTCTATGGATTACTGCAGATAGATGTAATCTTGAAACATTACGAAAAAGTTTATGTGAGTTTATAGAGGTCTTACATGAAAATTTTGTTTTGTTAATTCGCCACGATGTCACAACAAAACAGCAAAGGTTTTTTCAGGAATTCAGTTAAAATCACTGAAAGGAAATGAATATACAATCACATTAGATTTTTCAGAAAACTAGACCTTTGTATTTCAAGATAAGGCCCAAATTTACCACGGTTTAAGTGACTACTAACAATCTACGCTCTACTATTTTTTTTCGAAAACCGGTAGATATTTCAGAAAACATTTTCTTAGTTTATAATGAACACTACCTGTATACCGAATGTTAATGACCGTATATAAAAAAATATAAATACTAAAAATTATTTATTTGGATTGAAGAAACTTTAAAATAGATTTGCCGGCTAATAACTACACAGAGAATTTTCAAAATATTATGTTACTGAAAAAATGAGACAAACTTTTATATAAAAAAAATTGAGCTTCAGGAAGTTATTGGGCTTTACACAACGTTTCTGCGATAACATTAACTACTTCATTTAATTTTTTTGTAGTTATATCACCATACTACTTTCTTTCCAATGTTTTGAAAGTCGCTGTTTCACCGAAAAAGACGAATTGCCGATTAATTTAAAGTAAAGAAAAACATTTTTTTTCTTGAAATTAAATTTATTTTTCACAACGCGTTTGCATATTTAGATACGTAAAGAACCTTTAGCATATGAGAAATAGTTACAACTCGAAAATACCAAAAATAATTTTAATACTATCATATTATATTTCGTTTTTCTTAAACGATAGAAATTAGCTGTAGTGTGTGCTCGTAAGCCAATAGCAGCTGTGTCAGCATTACGCAATCAATATAACTACTGCAAGAAAGGCTTAATTTTCGTTTTGGTTTGTATTAAGATTTATTATTTTCATGACCCAAAATATTTACAAGAAGAAGTAAAAAGGGGCACGATGGAATTTTCACACAGGAGCGCAGAAAATCATCCTCGAACCGGCGCATTTCTTACGTCTTAAATAAAGGTGATTTACTTTACAACTTCAGTCATGTCTCGTAGTAACTAATACTTAATATTCAATATAAACCAAATTAAGCACACTATAGTCTTGTGATTTATTCACTTTTGTTCTATAATTTACGTCTCAAAACTATAACATAGAAATTAAAAATAGTTCCGTTTTCTAGCTCTTTTATTTTCAATAGAGAGCAGGGCTAAACCGCCAGTTCTGCTTCTTGGCCAGTTCTGTTCTCCTATTTTACATGTGATCAAGCTTGTTATTTGCTTCCTTCCTTAAACTTACCAAGCAAATGCCGGCACGAAGTAAGTCCGAATCATAGTTACATTCGGACCCTCCGTGTTAATATAGTGTTGGTGTTTATTAATGACATACACAACCCCTCAAAAACCGATCTAATGATCAGGATCACCGCTCATTTCAATGTCTCGGATCTGGGTCTTACCATTATGGCCGCTTCAATAGCTGATTTTCTAATAAAAATTTGCTAAAAATACCTTTGTAATCGCTATAGTTTTTCTAGTATAAGCTCAAACAATTAACAAAGTACAAGTTTTCATTTCATAATGTTCCGTTTTACAAGTTAAGCGCTAAAGGTAGACAGACGCACCATAATAAAGACTTGAATAAAGTTTAATGAATTCGAATCTAAAACAGAAGTAACCATTTTCTTATCGAAGAAATATATTACTTACGGATTTTTTTTTAATTGGTCTTCGGACATTCTTGGACTTTATTATATAAGTATTTTTTTGCCGGATACTTTTGGCCAAAGTCCAGAAGTAGTGGTGTCCTTGAAAAAAGGTCAATTCGGCTGAAAGTCAAGGAAAATGACGATCCAAATTTATGGCAACGACCAAGGTCAACTCGGAATGTGCCGGCTGAATACAGCCCCTGACTTTGACCGTGAAAATACGATGTTGCTTAAAGAAATTAATGTTTATTTTAAGCATAATGAGCTCTCACTTCTCTCAGCATCGTCTCTACCGGTTTTATGATATGCTGTTCATTGTTCACAACAATTAAAAACCGAAAAATAATAATTTTCTCTACTCAGGTGTCTAGCTGTTGTGATAGAAACTAGTTTACAAAACTACTCGTAACAATGTTGACTTAAACAGAAATCTATCTAAGCAATGGGAAAAATACAAAAAGTATCAAAACCCCGTTAATTTTGTTTTCTTTTTGAACTTTAATTTTTTTTATTTCGAATTTGTTATGTTAACTTAAAAGTTTATCTTTATATAAATGTTTAAATTTTTTTTGACGATATTCATTTTTTTTTTGAATTGATAAATGACGGTCTACAGGCCCTACTTGTTGTTTAGGTACTTAGCCTATGGACTCCATTGAAATAAAATTTTACTAATTAGCAAAACCTATACCAAATTTTGAAAAAAGTCCTATTTTTAATAGTTTTTTTTTTTAAGACAATGCTTGAGAAAAATTATTTTTTTAAAAATCTGCACAGACACTCATGCATGTTAAACTACTGCAATCAAAATTTCAAGATTGATTTTTTCAAGATCACAATACCACAATACTTATACTTTTTTATTCTTTTCTTTACACACACACACACACACACACACACACACACACACACACACACACACACACACACACACACACACACACACACACACACATATACATATATATATATATATATATATATATAAATTAAATGATATTACGAGAGAACAGATATACACAATTTATTTTACTACTTCATATACTGGGAACATTAATGCATTACTTTAAAGTCGATTTGCATGTAATGGTACTCGAAAGTAAAGGTGAAGAGGCAACTATTGAATCAATCCGAAAATTTTACGAACCGTGTCAACACCTGCGCGTTGTGTCAGTGAAAGTCCCTGCATTCAGCCGTCCATCCTCAAGCAGCGGGTATACAAGTGTTTGTAACAATTTCCAAATGTGGAATTTTTCAAATAAGGCTCTCACATTGGTTGTGTAATATTGTTTATCGCCCTCTTATAGATTCATTGACATACAAATATAACTTTGTAAATATATACACTATACAGACGTACTGGAGTTCGGTTTATTGTTTTTCAGGTGGACATTCGTAAATCTAAATAGCGTCGTATCAGGGGCTGCAAGTTATTGACGGATACAACATCTTGATCACGGTTAAGTGTTTACTTTTGTGTTCCAAATATAGAACGTTTTGTTGTTTTCTTTTTACAATAGGCTTAATGCACATCACGCTAAATTACTTTCATTTTCTGGCTTTACGGTGAAATCAGATAAAATAAAGTTAGTAACAAGAATGACCGGAAGGTATAATAAATAAGTGTTGCTGAATAATTTTAAAAAAATTGTTGGAAAAAGTAACAAGAATGACTGGAAGGTATAATATACATGCTGGTGTTTTACAATATATTATAATTATGTTATAATAAATAAGTGTTGCTGAATAATTTTAAAAAAATTGTTGGAAAAAGTAAGAAGAATGACTGGAAGGTATAATATATATGCTGGTGTTTTACAATATATTATAATAAATAAGTGTTGCTGAATTTTACAAACTTTGTTGGAAAAAATAACCTAACTTCTCAAAAGCGGAACAAAATTAGCCGTAATTGAAGATTGATTCACTTCTCAAGTCAGTGTACGCAACTTTAAAAAAAAGAAATTTACGGTCCGAGAGAAAATCGGCAAAAAACGAAAATAAACCATGTCCGACGATTAAAATTAAAGGGATTTTGTGTACAGCCTATAAACAGGTTATCTGAAACAAGTATATAGCATCCCATAAGTTTTGTCTGGATATTGTCGTTAGTAGACGATATTGACGAAATCCGATTGTTGTTAACATTACGTGTTTTAAAAAAAATTAAAACTAAAACTTTTGTAAAAAAATAAAAAAATAGTCACGGTAAGAGCGAACAGTACCGACACGAGAAATTTCTTGAAATTTGCACAAACACAATACACGTACACGCGCATGCGTGCGCGACGACATTCAAGTAAAAACAATTTTTTGCGTTCTCTAAGAGTTACTTTTCCGAAATTATAATTATATACTGTGAATCAGCTATTTTTCCTTTCATAATACTACACATAACATAAATTACGTAATAAAATATTTATTATTTTAAACCTATCTGCCATTTGAAAATAAAAATGTGTTGTATCCGCAATACTTGTTTTGAATTGGGCAGGAGAATAGTGCTATTAATGGTACCTTATATTACCAATAAAACATGTTACCTGGTGGCACAGAAGCTTTACAAGATAATTTTAGTCGAACAAAATTTCGTGAGCTTTGCATTATTATTTATTAACAAAAAATTTGAAACAAACAACTTAAAAAAAAACGTAAATTTTTATTTACTTACGGATACTGTACAACACCTTGGTTTAGACAATATAGCAGAAGAGTTCCGTATGGATTTTATTACCTGCAACAAAAACAAAATATCTTAACTGATAACAATGGTTAAGCGACACACTCTATACAACAAATATCTTAAATATCTTAATAAAATCAGATATTAAGGCGTCTCGATATTCCTTTGTTAAACTTTTAAATGTTTTTAAACTCATTACATAACTAGACGGTTAGTTGAAATTAAACACTTTATAACCAGTTGGATTAAAAAAAAATATCACTATATCGAAAATATCCGGAACGGACCCTGAACATAATGATATAAAAATAAAAATGCAACAAAATGGAAGGAATAGTCGCACCACAGCTGTTCCTTCGATAATACTATTCAAGTTGCAATTATGTTTATTGCCATTGTTTAAAATGAATATAAGAAATAAATCACAATTATTTTTTTTTACTTTATTTACTTAGACTTCAAAAGCAAATTTTAAAAATTATTGCCATTCAAGAACAGGATCCTGATAGACCATTAAATATTAGACAAGTATTTGCCTTAAAATCTGTAATGTAACAATACAGTGACTTAAAAGAAGAATTTGTGCAGAATCCTCGCAATACTCGCTACAGAAGTGTCAGATTGCCGAAACAATCCTTAACAATTGGTCAGAGTTATTATACATATTATGCCAAGAAATATTATAATGTTCTTCCAAATGTTTTAGAATGTAGATCTAAAACTCTTTCAAAAATGTTAAAAGGACAATTGAAAAAAATGTACAAATCTTCTAAGTGATTTTTTTTGTTAATTAATTTCATAATACAAAAATGTTTTTGTGTTAAATATCCGTTAAATTTAAAATTTATAATAATAGTACTGAGAGATACAATTTGTGAAAGTATCGGCATTCATTTGTAAAAAGCATTCAATAATAAGGATTACATATAACTAAGGAATTAATTTTAAGGACCAACCTATGTACGGGCATTTATGCCTCGTGTAGGTCCTTCATATTTTGTATTATAATTATATATAACTGCTGTATTGTAATCACTAATATTGAAATATTTATGTATTAACTAAAAGGAATATAAACGACTAGAATAATTATTGTAATTAATTTTATTTTAATTAACTACGTGTTGATAATTATATTATATAAGTTTTGCCATCGTTATGATTAATTAAAAACTAAACAGCTGGAATGTAACTATTTTTTAATTCTCTATTTAGAAACTGAGTCGCTAGAACTAATGAGTGTTTAATTTGCTAGGCTGATTATATTTTAATTTTCTTATTATACGCTAATCTCGATAATGCAAAACAGATTCTAAAAACTGCATCCTTTATCCTTTACGTGAGCAACACAGTGAAAGCGAGGACTTAAGTTCCTGGCAGTAGTCACCGATGTGTTCACAGTAGCTAATCTGTGCGTTTCCTTAATAGACGCCACATAATAAGCAGATGCATCACCGGCGCAGGAGGTGAAAGCAATGGATTCAAAAAAAAAACTCACAGATAAAAGGTTGTGTAATTCAGAAATTATGAAACGTTAATGGATCTTGCTGACAAGAATATATAGACTATATATATCACCATTATCTATTTGGAATCTGGGTTGAAGATACTACCGAGCACGCATTCACAGCTGTATTGTGTGTGTGTGTGTGTGTGTGTGTGTGTGTGTGTGTGTGTGTGTGTGTGTGTGTGTGTGTGTGAGAGAGAGAGAGAGTGTGTACGCGCGCGCGCGTGTGTGTGTTTGCACGTATGTACGGCACATAGCATAAAATTATGATTATTTAGTGCTTAAAGCTACGCTAAACTTTCAGTTAAATTCAACTAAAAATGAGCTATTACAGAATGGCCATCCACTTGAGGTGTCGTTAAAAAGTTTAAAAATAATATATTTACAACTGTATAAAGGTGGTGCATAAAGATACGTAACTCAAAAAACTACTAAATTTTAAATAAAAGCACTTTACAGTTAATGTGTAAATCTTTCGATTTACTCTCGAAGCGTAAATCGACATCGATGTTCTCCTATTTCGATTTTGAAACACGCACTTAAATATCATCGAAATTCAATCAAAATCCGATGAACCGATTTTGAGAGATTAAATTTATTATAAGGTTTTTTCGAAAGTAATTGAAAGTGAGAAAGTTTGTATTACAATCGCTTTTTCGCTCTTAGGCAATAAGTTATTTTAAGTAAAGCGATAATAAGTGTTCCAAATAAACAGCCTCTAACCACGTTACTTGTTTACGAAGAATTGCGAGGCCAAACCCAGATTAACCCCAATTAAAACAACAAAAACAATATTTAAGGAACGTGATTCATGTAACTTTCCTGAAGCGTTATTTGTAAAAGGATTTGTTATTTCTTTTCCACTTTTAAGAGCAATTACGCTGACCTATAAAATAGTTATTCAATGATAAAGAAAACTTCCCGGTCTATTATTACAAGTTTGGCGAGTTTAACTTATTTTTATATGCATTTAAAATTACTTTTAAAAATAGCCAAAGTAAAAAATACGATTTAAATGATACAGTCAACCGACGATTATATATAGATTTAGAAACCATTGAGATTATTTTATAAAAGTATCCGAAATAGAAATACACAATAAAATTACATCAGTCAGAATGGCCAACAGATATTTACATTTTTCATTCATAATCTCTGGAAATTATTTTATAACAGTAGTCGAAATAGAAATACACGATTAAAGTACTTCCGTCAGAAAGGCAAACACATAAGTTTTTTCATAACTTCATTCATAAACTTATGGAACTTGCTTTATAAAAGTAGCCGAAATAGAAATAAACGATTAACCTACTGAATGAAAACGGCCAACAGATATTAAATTTTTCATTAATAAACATTGAAACTGGTCAACACATATTTAGTTTTTTCATTCATAAACTTATGGAACTTGCTTTATAAAAGTAGCCGAAATAGAAATAAACGATTAACCTACTGAATGAAAACGGCCAACAGATATTAAATTTTTCATTAATAAACATTGAAACTGGTCAACACATATTTAGTTTTTTCATTCATAAACTTATGGAACTTGCTTTATAAAAGTAGCCGAAATAGAAATAAACGATTAACCTACTGAATCAAAACGGCCAACAGATATTAAATTTGTTCATTAATAAACATTGAAACTGGTCAACACAGATTTAGTTTTTTTATTCATAAACTTATGGAACTTGCTTTATAAAAGTAGCCGAAATAGAAATAAACGATTAACCTACTGAATCAAAACGGCCAACAGATATTAAATTTGTTCATTAATAAACATTGAAACTGGTCAACACAGATTTAGTTTTTTCATTCATAAACTTATGGAACTTGCTTTATAAAAGTAGCCGAAATAAAAATACAGGATTAAATTACTTCAGTAATAATAGTCAACAGATTACGTTCTTCATTCATAAACTTTGGAACTGGTCAACAGATATTTAGTTCTTCCATTCATAAACTTTGGAACTTATTTTATAAAAATAGCCGAAATAGAAATACACAATAAAATTACATCAGTCAGAATGACCAAAAGATATTTAGTTTTTTCATTCATAAACTTTGGAACTTATTTTATAAAAGTAGCCGAAATAGTATTACAGGATTAAACTACTTCGGTGTGAATGACCAACAGATATTTTATTTTTTTTTCATTCATAAACTTTGGAACTTATTTTATAAAATGTAGCCGAAATAGAAATACACGATTAAACTATATCAGTCAGAATGGTAAACACATCTATTTATACATATATTTATAAATTTTTGACAATATTTTGTAAAGTACTTAGTAACACTTAGTTATAAAGTACTTAGTTTACCACAATTTAATAATCAAATATCATCCATAATTAGCGTTAAATTCTACATACACTAATTAGTATTGTAAATTTCAGATACAATTTTGTTCACTATTTTTGTGATTCAATGTTGTTAGATTTTAGAATCTTTATCGATCAGCGAGATTGTTTCAATATACCATAAGAAACTATTTTAATAAACCGTACTTCCGTTGAAAACTATAACAACGAACACTAAAAGAAATTATATTTTATGATTTTCTTATGGCAGCTCCCACTAGTAATGAATTTTGACGGGAAAATTACAAATACTTCTAGGTGAGATAAAAACAATGCTTGTCAGGATTACTTCACAATCGGCCTCAGGTCAGCTTTATTCTATTAAATAACATTCTTTTTGCACTCGACGAAACTTTCCCTATATTGTCACTGGAAACCCTGACCTGACGAGGATTGGACAATACAGACAAACGAACAATCAACATCCGGTCGTGTTATTGTTTTCCTTCAAACTTATGTCATCTTATTGTTCCGGTCACAAAGAGTAATCTGTCTACAATACGAAAAGACGGCCGTCAGTTTCATTTAGGCATTTTTAATCGAATTTAAAACATTTTAAGCCCAATTTATTACGACGGAGAAAACGATATTTTCAAAACGATGTTCAGATAAATAAGTCACGATAAAAGTCTTGGCGAATTTATTACCAAAATCAATTTTATTACCACTAAAAGTATTCTAGAGGTGAGAATCGGCGCCCATGATGTACCCTAACATTGAATATTAACGTTAGAATGATGAGCCTTACGAGAAATATGTGAGCGCAAGTGGCATCGTGCAGCAACGTGTTCAACTACAGTTAAATGGATAATAGTGCTGTATATTTTCTCACCGTCTTCCCACCTGTTCTTGCAACGTTGGTGGCGGCAAATAGTCAAATTACTTGGACTCTGGTATCGAGAACGCTGTTTATAATGGTGGCTGTACTTCTAGTCCGTTTATATTGAACCGCGCTACGTATGGCACAGACAACTAACTCTGTACCTCAGACAAGTGTACCCGCTATACTCTGTTTTTGCAAATTACCAAAACAATTTTAAACTTTGAAATCTCACTGTGTAATATAACTGTTGATGACGAACCTTCACAGTGAGTATAATTAATGATGTTGGAATTATTTATTTAGCAATTGATAAATATTTATGGCTTAGTGTTAAATACTAGATCACTTATTGTCAAAAATATTTACAAAGAAATAACGACTATTTGCACACTTTCAATGTCATCGGTGTAAGCGTATTAATAACATGTTATAGCGGTGCAATCTTCGGTAAAATTAATCGTTTGAAAAAAATATAAATTCAAAAAATAAACCCTTTTGCCACGAAGTCAAAAGAAATGTTGAACCAGTGAAACGTTTCGGTAACACAGCAACAGTCTCACGAGGAACTGGAGATAAAACCTGAATAAATTCCATTGAAAATATCAAAATTAAAAACGGCGGTCAGAGTTCATGTTCAATCAACGTAATCTGGGAATTTAAGACGCTAATTTATGAGGATTGCAACGCTAGCTATAGTGGTTAAGTCAAATTTTCAATAGTGTGTAACATATAAATTAATCAAAATTTTATCACCGTGCCAATAACAAAAAAATTGTTGGGAACGAATATCGCGACATTTTCCGTAAGCCTGTCGAGAAGATATAAAATTACAATCGCGAATAAAATTTAGAACCGGTAACATAAACTACAGTCCGATCATTATGCAAAACCCGCACCGAAAACAATTCTTACATCATTTCATTCGTTACTGTATGAACATCTCGACAATTGGCAATGCTGCCAGGTAATCGTGTACATGGAAGACAGGCTTGCCAATTTAATACAGAAAATAAATATGGCGAGTACGTGCGGTGAACAGGCAATCAGCAGGCCTAGGAGAGGCAGGAATGTAGCGACGCTGCCGACATGGCGATTAGGCTGCAGTGTTATGCTAACTTCAAGGTGAAGCCGTGAAAAGGGAATCCCCCGATAGTCAAAAAACCCGAGTTTACAGGAAAATTAGCATGTTTAAACACGCGTCATGCTCCGAAATATGTTTTGTTTCCTAGTGTTTAGGAATTCGCTAATGGAAATCCCAGTTTTTGTGGTGTGTGTGCGACGGGAAAGAGAACTGAAATAGTTTTTTTTTTAAAGTTAGTTTTCAAAAAGAAATCAAAACTATAAAGGTGCTATTAGTATCGTATTGTAGCGGAAACATTAAAAAAACATTATTTTTTTATTTATATACCTAACCTATCAAATCAGAATGCCAATTTCTTAATAAATAATCGCAGCACTCAGATGTCTCGCTGAGATAACAGCAATGCATTTTTAACTAACAACCTTGTAAACAATCAAGTAACATTCATATTTCGCAATAAAGGACACGAACATTAAACAATCACTGCCTAGTTACTGCCTATAATTCGCACGCACACGCACACACACACGCACGCAAATACCACCATAATCAATATAAATCCTCCCGAAAATGGTATTTAAAAATTTAATTTCAAAATCGACGTCAGGTTCTTTGTATTTCCAATCAAATTGAAAACATGAAGTGTTAAGATTTTTTTATGAAGTGCTAATCAGATTTTCAAAAAAATGAAAATGAATTTTTTTTACTGTATTTTTATTTTATTAAGTCGGATCAATATTATAAATCCTAGAGAAAAAAATTACGTAAATTTCATTTTACAATAGAAATGTTCTAACAATAGATAAATAGGTACATGACTAAACAAACGCTACAATTATTATAATTTAAAAAACTAAATAAACCTAAATGAACGTATTACTGGTTCCAATTTTCCTGTTTTAAATCGTAAATTTCGTTTATTTTCCATACAATGACAATAATCCTCCATATAATACGTTCTGCTGGTTAATTAAAAACTTTATTTCCAAAGCCATATTTTACAAAACTTCTTGCAGTTAATCGGAAATTACGAATTGTAAAATAAAAAAATACCAAACAAAACCGAAATTAAGAAATTCACTCTTTAAGAAAAACAAACAGAGATAAACAATTCTGATATTACTTTTCTAACTTATCTAAACGTTAAATAACATACGAATTATTATATTGTTTAATAGAACTTGAAACTTTTTCTATATACTTTTCTCATGTTAGCCTACCAGTAGATTAATTTAATGCCACACAGATAGGACTAGACACAGTACGGTTGTACAATAGTTAAGGGGTTAGGTAGGCAATTTAGTTACAAAGCTAGAAGTGACCGTGTTTTCTGAATAACAGCTACCGTATTAGTTACAATAATGTTATAAGTTATCTTTAATTAGCATTGTTTCAAGACTGTGCAAATTGTCTGTTACGAGTGTAGACTAACAAATTTCACTGAAATCGCTTGATAAAACGCTGAACTACAAAGCTGGCAGACAGACAGAACATTTAAATGCTAAACGCGCTTACTTTGCGCAAAGAATGCCTGATCAAATACAGTACAATAGACACTGCTGATGAATGAACATCTAGAGAATACTTCCCGACACGTTCTGAAAATATTGATTTTGTAAATTTTTTCCTGCAACTTATTATCAGCCTTCTTTATTCAAATGTATACGAGATAACATTACCTCTCTTACCTACAATTACAGAACGTTCACGATAACAGGGAAAATATGTGCGTTTGCAAAAAATTTTGACGGCAAAAACTCTCAATTCAATTTCCTACATGCATTTTTGTTTGTACGAATTATAAATTTTACATTCCAAATACGAGTTTAACACAACCAATTGAAGGATTAGTAAAAAGGAAGGCCTATAATTTTAAATTATACATTAAGGTCTCTGTTGATAATTCTATAGAAATTTTAGAAAATTTCCTTTGGAAAATGACCTATCTTGGTAACACCCATAACGGGGAATTTGAAACGATCTCCGTTCCTCATCATTACATTACTTTTTTACAGATCGTTAAAATTTTTGTAAACACAATATTACATATATTATTTAATTTTATTATTATATGTGAATTAACGCTGGTGTTCTCAAATTCGATTCGATACCAATTTAGAACGAAAATCGATTGTTCTAATAACTTGGACATTTTACTCAGCAAAATCTTTTTTTATAGTCTCACAATTTCGGTCTTTTTTACAAATCTGATTTTACCATCGTAATTCACATTAAAATCTGTATAAAACATCATTAAAAATGTTTAAGATAAATTGAAAACCAAGCTACAATCATACGACCAAATTGAAGAATTTGGGTAAATAAATACAATTTAAGATGAAGGTGTTACGATATTTTTGTTCAGTTTTTTTTTTTTTTTATTTAAGGAAAATATACATTAAACATACGTTTTATAAAAAAAGAACTTTATTTATATACAAAATAGTCCTTTAGTTTGCTTTTTCATCTTTACTCATTTACTTAATTTACATAGCTTTTATTTATTTTTTTATCTTATTTTTTATTATTTATTTAAGAGCTCAACGGTCTAGGTGGATAAGATATCAATCAATCTGCTGATTCTCTGAACTGTGCATCTCAAGGTAGTAGGTTCGAGACGCACTTTATCCTTTCCCCCTTTCTAATTGGTTTAACTGACATAAAGAAAGGACGTTTTATATATATTGGTAAAAATGAATTATAGTAAACTATATGAATATTGTTTTAGTTTTTCAACAAATAATGCTTTTTGTTGAATGGCCAGGTGAATAAATATTACTGTAAATCAGTATACATTTGTATAGTTTATTTTGAATCTAAATCTAACTTATACTCTTTGTTGTTTTATAAGTATACAAAGTATGCCTATACAAAGTGATCCAAAAACACGCAGTTTTCTTACATTTAACTTGGAAACTTACATTGTATCTTGTTAGAAAACTATTGAAATAAAACTGAGTTTTTTATTTTCAATATGCTACCACTGTTTCAGCTCAAAAATGAAAATAATTTAATTACTAAAATTTTTTAACAGAAAGGTATCTAGTACCGCAATGTTTATAAAATTTTACGCTAAAAATAACGGTCTCTAAAAACAAAAGCTAAAACAATATTATCTATTTTAATACTGTTATGCAGCTAAGATAGGTGATTAAAAAGTGTTATCTCTAAAACGTGCCGTTTACAAACACGGAACTTATTCTACCGCAGATAAAATGACTTCTCATTGAAAATTATCTGGAATAGGTTTTAGAGCCTACTCGGCAGCGGAGGGGGATATTGCGTATGGTTCAGATTTCGCATCAATAAATAAATGTATATCTACTGCACTGACAAATTTTGTTAATAAATTACACTCTACTGGTCTAGTAAAACTATAGCAGGAAAACTGAAAATGAATGCACAGAGAGGGTCTTTTTTGATAACGTTACACTTGGAAGCGTATTGACCAAATAGAAAACTTTAAGTCATGCATCCTCAGTACGTCTTGAGCTCCGTGAACGGATACTGAGAATAAGAAAATCATTAAAATAAATAAACAGAAGAAGTTTAAGATCTGCACCGTGCAAGTAGATTTGAAACAGTTCCAAAAAGTTCGCATTTGTATCGGTTTATCACTCTTTTGTAGATAATACTCGAACCGGGAATTTTCTGGTAATTACTATTAAGCTTTTATTCGGGTACTATTCTAAGCAAAATTGTGCAGCGTTATTTCGACCGTAAACACAAAATGACGTCACTTTCTTATGGAAACCAATTGCAGCAAAAATTTCGTTACGTAAACCCTATCTGACGTCATCAGCGCCATCTCTTTTTGAAGCCAAGCTTTAAAAAGTGTTAGCTTTGACTAAAAGAGTGAAAGAAAAGAAGTCTGCCGAACGGAAGAAAGTAACGGAAATATGGAACGAAAGAGCAAATGAATGTCGTCTCTGTATTTCTGTCTCTTTCTTTTCTTCCTCCTTTTCGACGACAGTACACGCGTATTATGTGAAAACTTTGTGTTACTTTGGTTTCGGTATTTTTCCTTAGTTGAAGAACACGAGTACATTATAACCGTTTATAATATATTCGAAATTAATATAAATGTTTATAATAATTGTTGTTAATATTGCTAGTTTTTAACAACATAACCTGAAACTTAATAGCCTATCAGCTGTTTAATAAAATCAGTTGTTTTATATTAATTTGTAACTATCAGCTGTTTAATGAAATCAGCTGATAGTTAAAAATTAATATAAAACAACTTATCTTTTACTATAACTACAGTAAATAATATCAAAGCTCGGTTCACGTATTTATTTATTTAAACAAAAGAAGATATTTTCAAACTAATTGTATATTCATCAAATATATCATTAACACAATTTTCTTTTCTATTGGTAATTCTTTGAGTTTCACGTGCGTTTTTTTATTATAATTTTTTACAAATTTCAGTTTAAGTTCTTCAGTTAGAATAATATCAATCGAGTTACAGCTGCTTCACCGTGTAAACAATACACCCAACATGTATAAGTAAGTTGTGAAATATTTGCGACATACACTTCCGCCATATTGTAATTCCAATCCCGGACACAAGCCGATACAATGTATGTTAATACACTTTGGCATGTGTTATACAATACAATCTTAGACTCAAGGTGGCAATTTGCATGTGCGCACAAGGGCACGTATTGAGTGCGGTCTCGGAGCCTCTTCACACGCGAGATTTAAGACGGGGGTTGCATATCTTATCATAAAGTTTCTTGTACAAAGTTAGTGTAGATTACTGGATGAACACTATTTTACAGTTCTTAAAGCATGGGCTTACCAACAGTAAAAAAAATTACTTCACAAAAAATGACTTATGTAACACTACTTTTATTTAGACAACTTGCTGGATGGCAAAAAGTAGCTAATTTTTTTAATCATTTTACAAATAATATCGAATCATTTATGTTTCATAAAAGTGTCATTGTTACACACCCTGTTATGAAAACTCATTATAATGTTGTAATTTTATGATAAACACAGGCCTGTTTGTACGGATGTACAGAACATGTGTTTACGTTTTACAATAACATGGAAAAATAAATTATTTGTTCGAAAGATGTATAACACTTCTTTCGTTAAGAATAAAACGAATAAGTAAATGAAATTAAGAGTTACGTATGGTACTTTCAAGTATATTGTGTCAGAATATTTTATCATCTATCGTGTTACATAAAATAATAACATTACAGGATAATCATATTTTGTCCCATTAACACAGAACAAAAAATAAACTCTAAATGTTTGAAATCGTTTAATATGAACAGAATGTAATTGTTTATCGGAAACAGTCCAACATAATTTTTAAACTCGTACAGCAAAATTTTGGTAAAAGTTTACTTACAAATTAGAAATCTTAAGAAATGTATTAACCTTTCAAAAGCCTCAAAAGTAAAAAGTTACGATCAATGACATATTCGGATTAAGCGGGGAATTTCCCATTTATTTGAAAAATGAATCTATTCAGATTCAATTCAAAAATTCCAAAATTTAAGGGTTTTAGCCTTAAGTTTAAAAAAAAATGTAAAATTCAAGCGTCAATTCAGCATACAATTTTTGGTATGTTTGATACCTTAAATGTCCTATTCAGATTCAAGTAAAATATTCCCCAAAAAGTATGGTTTTTTGCCCTTTAAGAGATCAAAAAACATGAATTCTTCAATTCCAATAGCATACTCGGATTCAGCGCAAATTTTCTTTAAATTTGATACCTCATTAAAAATAACCGGTATGTAACCCCTATGAAAATTTTTACTTCCCTATAAGTTTTCCTTTAAGATTAAGATTATTTACTAGAGGAGGGGACTGCGATCGCCTGACCTATTGTGCAACTTACCTCTTAAAATACCTAGTTCAGCAGATTGGTTTCCCTAATAAGTTCCAACAACCCACTGACTAGCTCACTCTGCTGAAGATCCCTAGGGTCTTGGAAACCAAAAACCCCTAGCCTCCTACTAGCAAGAGCCTCACAATCATAAATTATGTGACCTGCAGTTTCCTCCTCTTTCCTGCACAATCTACACACAGTTTCTCCATGGTATACACCTATCCTGTTCATGTGCACCCTCAGACCACAGTGCCTTTTTATAAGCTCCATGATCCTCCTGAGTTGTACTCTGCTAGTTTGCCTTTAGCCGTGTTTACAAATTTTGTGACAGACACACAAACAAGCGAAATTTTGAAAGTTTTTTTAAAAATCTGTTCTGATCATTAGTAAAACATTTCATTTGGAGACATTTTTAACGATTTTGAAAATTTGGTTAGTAAAAATAATAACTTTTCGTCCTTAACAAGGAAGCATATAATAATGATTACTATTGTTAACTCTGTACGTGTTAAATGGGAATATTTGTAGATATTGCTATTTTACTGTGTATAACTACTCATAAACTCTGTACCGTCGGGAGTATGCACCACAAATACTCCTGAAGGTACGTGCACATTTTTGATACTCTAATATCAATTGTTATAATAAATTACACTCTACTGATCTAGTAAAACTATAGCAGGAAAACTGTTACTATTTTTGCATAATTTCTTACAATACTACAAAATACTGTTTTGTTTATACTGTTTACGGTTCGCTTATGTATTTAAGATTTATACATCTGAGTGTAAATCTTAAATAATCGCTGAACTCAGATGTCTTGCCAACGATGAAAGCGAATGTCTTTACATTGTTTAGAAAATCTCATTTCACCATTATAATTATCTATAAAATTTGCATTTATTAGCATTTTAAATTTTCAAATTGCACTTAAAAAACCGAAAACGAACCGTTAAACAGTTTCAAAATGGCGGTTATTAAATAACAACAATCAATAATTTTTTACTTAACACTTCTCTGAAAATCTAACTTCACCACTGTAATGAAAATTCAATGCTGCATGAACTAGCATTTTAAATTTTCAACCAGGAACATTTTTTACTTTTCATTACTAAAATGAATTTGACGGCTGTCAGAGTTCATTTTCGCATTTTTATTAAGTTCTGAAAATTTGAAATGATAGTATACACAGATTTTAACGTTGCTTACGATGGTGAAAACAGATTTTTTTAAAGGTTGGAATAAAAAAACGAACTTTTAAGGTTTAGAATAACCGTCATTTTGAATCTGTTTACCAGATTTTGTTAGCTGCCGTAATACCAAAATCTATTTTCGTGCCAAGTTTAAATCAAATCGAACCAAAAATTCAAACGTTAGAGTTAAAATGTTTAACTACCAGTCAGAAATTGACCTATATTTCAGGATCGGTTCACATTTCAAGTCATTGATTTTGCTACCGTGATAGCAGCTCCGATAGCTGAATTTTCAATGAAAATTCGCTAAAACAAATAAACATGGAAAATTTATGAAAAAATATAACTTTAAATCTGATTTGATTTGTAATCATTTCTGTTGATCTTTCACAACAAAATGCAATCGTATGACTACATTTTAAAATATTAGCAGACGAAAGGTCACGAAAAGATCACACTGGCTAGATTTAAGTACCCTAATTTGTATATTATACTACCATTATTGTAAGACCCTGACCAGATCTTACCTTGAAACGAACACCGATCCTGACCTCGCCATTTTCGCCCGATTTTTTCATTTTAATTTGGCACACATCGATTTTAGTAATAGCTTGGGACGTTTTTTTACCAAGCAAAACCATTCAACCTTCCGGTATAATAAATATCGTACTTGAAAAATCTAATTTGCCGTTGTAATCAGCATTAGCAAAATGTACAACTTAAATTTTCAAATTCTTCTGAACATATGAAAATGAGTTAATTGCGTTAACTAAATAGCGTGATCCTAATAGCGGTCAGGGTTTGTTTTCGTATTTTCAATGTATAGCACAATAATTAATTTAAAGTGTTAATAAACGCTAATTTAATGTCGACGAACACGGTGAAATAAGATTTTTTAAAAAAGTTTAATATAAAAAAATATTGTTTCCATGATGTAGCATTGCTACTTTTGGAAATCCGTTTCCATCACGTCAACGTATCGAAGTAAGATGAGAGTTAAATGTGAACAATATGCTTGTAGAGAACATACTGCATCTATCGAACATTGAGCATCGATTGTCGCTTACATACATCTGTAGCTCCAAAGCAACCACTAAATGATATCATTTTCCGCCTACTATAATACAATAGGAAAACCAAAAAATCGGCAACGAGGAAATTCACAGAATCTATAAGCTCCAATTTCGTTTACAAGAAGATTTATAATGCAAAATCATTATAGAAATTCTGAGTCAAATTTATGAATCTAGAAGTAAATACAGGAAGTAACACCACCGTCATGTTTTTTCACTGGTAGCTTTTCTACCGAATTTGCTTTAGAAGCCCTCAGGGCACCGTACTTACTGCTTATCAAGAAATCACAGACTTAGAATAGACAGTGTCATGGCCAAATATATTCACACCTGTTTGCGCATGCTCTGCTGTGTTTACACGGCTAATGGAAGTCAGACATAAACAGGTCGGAAACGTTTTGCTTCTTTCGGTACCTTTTCGGTCGTTTATAGAAACGGAAAAAATGTAAATTGTTCTACAAATATTTGATTACAACTCAAGTGGCATTATCAGTTACGTCAGCGTCTATAAACATTCCTACGTAAAGTGCATATATCTGTTCTAATAATCGTTTTGGGAAATATACGACGGCGCATTTGCAGCTAAAAACGTTTAGGCAAAAAAAATTTTTAACCATGTTGTGAACGAAACAATCTTACCGGAGAATTTTTTATTAAAAAATGAGCTATTGGAGCATCCATCATGGTAAGACTCAGACTCAAAACCTTGAAAAGAGGTCGGTCTTGACATCTAGTCACTTTTTGAGGGATCGTTGGAATTGCGTGTGTGTGTGTGTGTGTGTGTGTGTGCGCGCGCGCGCACGCTCACATTCGCAATTTTAGTCCTATTTTACTCGAACTAGGAACAAAAATCGATTTTGGTAATAGCTTGGACAGATTCTTTAACTAATAAAAATCGTTCAGCAGTTTCGAATTGCCTGCAATTCCGAAAAATAATTATTATCCCAAACATTTTTTGAAAACCTGCTTTACGTTTCACCTACATAATTATAACGTTGAAATTGGCAATAAATTAGCATTTAAAATTTTCAAGTTTAAAATGCTAATTTATGCAGATTTTACATTAAGTAATTATTGTTTGAAAACTTTTATCAGGTCAGCGATACAATAATTACATTTTAGATTGGGTTCGAATAGATTAAATACTCAAGATAAAGGAATTATAAGCCCCGGCACTGAGATTAAAGTACCTGTTCTGCAACCAACCTTTTGATTAGTCCAGCAGGTTGGTGCGCACAGTGAGTTCACCAACTAATTCTGCTGGGGGTCCTCTTGGTCCTGGAAGCCCTTAGCCTCCTACTGGTAAGAACCTTACAATCACACATATTATGTGGTATGCAACTTTCACTTATTTCGTGAATAACCTACACACTGTTTCTACTTCCTACATTCCTATGCCGTTCATGTGCAGCCTCAGACCACATTACCCAATAGTGAATTATATGGTGTCCTGAGTTGTTATCAGTCCAGGGTCTTCATCTGGTGGAAACTCGCTCAGGGATTGAAACAGTGAATGCTATCACTGCTACTGAGAACACTGTTCTTGGCACTGAGCAGTGAGCAGTTGTGATTGCTCTTCAATAGAGGTGAGAATATGAATGCTATCACTGCTAGTGAGAACACTGTTCTTGGCACTGAGCAGTGAGCAGTTGTGATTGCTCTTCAATAGAGGTGAGAACTACTGAGAACACTGTTCTTGGCACTGAGCAGTGAGCAGTTGTGATTGCTCTTCAATAGAGGTGAGAATATGAATGCTATCACTGCTACTGAGAACACTGTTCTTGGCACTGAGCAGTGAGTAGTTGTGATTGCTCTTCAATAGAGGTGAGAATATGAATGCTATCACTGCTACTGAGAACACTGTTCTTGGCACTGAGCAGTGAGTAGTTGTGATTGCTCTTCAATAGAGGTGAGAATATGAATGCTATCACTGCTACTGAGAACACTGTTCTTGGCACTGAGCAGTGAGTAGTTGTGATTGCTCTTCAATAGAGGTGAGAATATGAATGCTATCACTGCTACTGAGAACACTGTTCTTGGCACTGAGCAGTGAGCAGTTGTGATTGCTCTTCAATAGAGGTGAGAATATGAATGCTATCACTGCTACTGAGAACACTGTTCTTGGCACTGAGCAGTGAGTAGTTGTGATTGCTCTTCAATAGAGGTGAGAATATGAATGCTATCACTGCTACTGAGAACACTGTTCCTGGCACTGAGCAGTGAGTAGTTGTGATTGCTCTTCAATAGAGGTGAGAATATGAATGCTATCACTGCTACTGAGAACACTGTTCTTGGCACTGAGCAGTGAGCAGTTGTGATTGCTCTTCAATAGAGGTGAGAATATGAATGCTATCACTGCTAGTGAGAATACTGTTCTTGGCACTGAGCAGTGAGCAGTTGTGATTGCTCTTCAATAGAGGTGAGAATATGAATGCTATCACTGCTAGTGAGAACACTGTTCTTGGCACTGAGCAGTGAGTAGTTGTGATTGCTCTTCAATAGAGGTGAGAATATGAATGCTATCACTGCTACTGAGAACACTGTTCTTGGCACTGAGCAGTGAGCAGTTGTGATTGCTCTTCAATAGAGGTGAGAATATGAATGCTATCACTGCTAGTGAGAACACTGTTCTTGACACTGAGCAGTGAGCAGTTGTAATTGCTCTTCAACTACTCTGTTCTCTGCTCATTGTTCAATGTTCTCTATTTTCTCTTTGTTTTACAAACAATTCACTCGCGCAAAGAGATAATAAACGAATGCTGAAAATTATATGGAATAAAAGTTAGCTTATTATCAATTTTTATTAATAAATAACATATTGCTTACTTTACTGTAACTAATAAATAAGGTTTATTTGTTTTATTTTCTATTAATTAATATATGAAAAGCTTATTTTTACTTTTTTTAATTCGCATAGTTTCAGGTGGTTAACTAATGATGTCAAAAAACGTTATTATTAATATTCTTTATTTTATGAATTTGGATTGTTTGTGTTTATTGTTGTTTCACATAAACTACTGTGAAAACATCTACAAGTTTTTCCCATTATTTTGATTGAACTATTTATTTCATTAAACTGTTTTTAGCAACAATAACGTATTTTTAATAAAATAATGTCTAGTCAATTTAATTTCTTTTGTTGGTACATAATTATTACGTTAAGTACGGTATTATAATGTTATATATATATATATATATATATATATATATATATATATAAAACAATAAAGAATATAATTTATCTGCGATTATTTCACTAATTCTAATTCTATAGTAAACCTTTATTTTCATTTTAAAATTTCTAATAAGTATTTTAAGTAAGAAATTTACTAGCGTAATAAACAGCACTGAGCAGTGAACAGTTAGCATACGGCAGCACGCAGTCTTATTAGTAAACTGTTCTCTAAACTGTGATTAAATCACTGCTACTGTTCACTCGTCATTTACGTAACTGCTCAGAGCGTTCACTGTTAACAGGAAAACGCTCTTAAACCCACCACTAGTTTCGGGATCCAGATCATCACCTTCGCCATCTGGAACACAACTTTAGCTAACACTTCCAACTGTCCTTCCCCTAGCTGATAGCCCCTCCAATCATGAAGTCATTTTCCAATCAGCGCTTTGAACCGCTGAGATACTCCCATCGGATCTCAATCTGTTTGGTTTGAGGAAAAGGTCAACCGGTAGATTGATTCCTGATAGGTTTTCGGCTTGCAGGATTAACTGAAAGCCCCACTTCTGCCCACTCTTCAAGACGGTTTTACTGATTTTCAGATGTTTGATAACACCTCTCATTTTCTCCACCGCAGGTTTGGTGGGTCCTCCCAGCATGCCCACAATTTGCTACAGTTCACCGCTGGTTGATTATATGGGATTAAGTACAACACCAGTCTCTTCCTGTAACAACCCCCATAAGATCTCAATCTCATCTTCAGTTGTAGTTTACACTATAAGCTACATATTTTCAGGTAAATTTAGGCTAATAGAAAATACTGTTAAGGTATTAATGTAAAAACACGGACATTAACGTAAATTAGAACAATAATTTGCTTTATGATAAGGCATTAATAAAAAAGATTCGATAACAAAGTGATTTATATCGCAAATAATTAGGTTTGATATAAATTAACAATTATTATTGCGGAAGTATATATAGGAAAAGGCAACGATATCAAGTACGAACTTTTATCTCAAAAAGGGCCAATAATGATAATTAGTATTTTTTTATTTTTTTCATTCTTTCGTTCTCTCGGTATCGATAATAACGGCGTTTGGGTTTCTTCGATTATGGTTAAAACTGAAACACATTAATTTTGTTCGGTTGTTTGAGCGTTTCATAGAATCTCTTTTAAATAATTTAATAGAATGTGGAAATGTTTGTACAATTTTATTAACGAATTTCCATTGAAATGAACAATGTGTGTGTGTGTGTGTGTGTGCGCGCGCGCGCGTGTGTGTGTGTGTGCGTGTGTGTGTGTGTGTGTGCGTGCGTGTGTGCGTGCGTGCATGTGTGCGTGTGTGTGTGCGCGCGCGCGCGTGTGTGTGTGTGAGAGAGAGAGAGAACGTGCACAATTTTAGTCCGATTTCATCCACACAAAAATAGATTTTGGTAATTGCTTAGAAAAGTTCGTTAACAGACAAAATTTGTTCCACAATGTTAAAATGGCGGTCATATAAAAAAAATAATTCGTAAAATGTTAGTCTTAGATATTTTGCGAAAAAATGTTTTTGCCATCGTAATCAACGTTAAATAAATTAGCATTTTGAATTTTCTGAATCCGTTGAAATTAAGACATTTCATTTGACAGCGGTCAGAGTTAACTTTTGTATTTTCAACGAAATTTATAGATTAAATTGCTAACCATATGCAGATTTGAATGCTGTTTACGATGGTGAAGTCAGCGTTTCAAAACGAAGTTATGATTAAAAAATGTTTTTTAGGAATTCGCTTCTATCACGGCAGCGAGACAGCTGCGTGACGCAATTCTTTCTTTCTTTACTTTTATCTGTAAAGGTATTCATTTATTTCTGTAAAGACAATTTTATTCTGTCCTAACTTTGCATCAAATAAAGTAAATCAATCGTGCGCATCAATCAATGACCTAATTCATAATCAAAGTACAGCCAAAACTGTAAAAGCTAAACACTTGAAATTTTGTGGGTACCTTATACAACATTAGGAAACCAATATTCAACTCCTAAAGGAATTAAAAACAAGTAGAAAATGTAAAAATAGTTAGTGTATAAAATTTTGCATTGGAAAAATATATGATCGTATAATCTAGATGTACATACTCTACAGTAGAAATAATAATAACCGTATTTCAACATTTTTCTAAATTCAACCCTAAAAAAATAAAAATATAAAAAAGAGGTATAATTATTTGCATCTGAGACAAAATATTTTTATCCGATTTTTCAAAGTTAAACAAAAAATTTTAAACACAAATTATGAACCACGTAATTCAGCATTTTTCCGAATTCATTCCCTAAAAGAAGAAAAATGAAAAAATTTGTATTGAAGAAAAATATATTTTATCGTATTTTCTTAAAACTGAACATAAATATTCTAAAACACAAATATTGAAAAGAATAAAAAATGTAAAAAAGAATAAATGTTTGCATTGTAGAAAAATATTTTCGTACTAGATTTTCATAAAACTTAACAAAAACATTCTAAAATACAAATTACGAAATACGTATTTCAGCATTTTCCATAATTTATCCTATAAAATAGTAAAAAAGGGGTATACAATTTCATTTTGGGAAAAATAGTTTAAATTTTTTGAAACTAAACATAAATACTCTAAAAGTACAAAAATAAAACATGTATTTCAGCATTTTTCCGAATGCACCCCTTAAAGCTGTAAAAAGGAGTTATACAAATTTACAACGGAAAAAATAATTATCACATTTTTGTAATGAGTTAACCGTATAGTACGAGTTTTTGAACATTCTAATTCAAATGTAATATTTTGAAGTTAATAAAACATATCATATTCCGGATATACGCGTAATATAGTTTTCATATTCACTGTAATTCACGAGTCTGGTGAATTAGAAGATCATGACCAAAACAATTAATTGCGATATACATTCGATAGGTATAGCCCTAAATGTTCAAATTATAAACATGGTCCAATTTACTTCTTGTGACCAATGTGGGTCGCTGCATATAACGTTAATTTAATTAATATTTTCATTCATTTTTATAAATTATTTCATTACTGAAACAGCTTAAGTTTCTTGGGCAAAGCCGTGACGGGTAATTGTAGTACTGTATAATATAATGCGCATAATATTTAGGTCTGCAGTAACTGAAATATGAATTAAACTTGTAAATACACGGTCACGCACTCGCCGCGGGACGTTTTGCCAAAAGATAACCACTCGCTGCGAATATCTGATTTAGAAGTGAAATTTGACCCACTTGACGTTGCAACGCACAATTTTTGGCTTAATGCACCAGGACGTTCTTTGAATTCGATAATTATTGCAAGCTTCATTAATTCACGTTTTGTGGTAATGTTATCGCTTAGTGGCTGAACAGATTTATTTTGTTTTGACAAAATTACTTCGTGCCAACTTCCGTCACAATATCTGTAATAAGCAAAAAAATAAAACTGTTCAAAATCTGTACAGTCGTTCCGTCCGTAGACGTCATTAGACACATACGCACGATTAGGATTCTAAACTAAAATGTTGTTAAGACAAATATATTACAGACACCTTTACCCGGCCCAACCCTGCTCTCTACGGCCGCAGCTGACATTTTTGTATATTCAACAAAATTAAACAACAAATATTTTAAACACTGAAACTGATTTCACTAGAAAAAAGTTGACACAACTGATTGACGTTGAAGCCATTGAGAAAAAATATTGAGTTTTGTCTTAAAGGTATTCGTTGTCAGATTTTCGGAAGAATAAAATAGGCGTTGTGAGATTCGTTTACGCCTATAGAATAAAATGTTTGACGATTCTTAAATTGTTTTTATAGTTCTTTAAAATATTTATGACATATACTCATATATAAGATAAGTAATAGCTTCATTTAAAACATAAAAGAACCATTGCACGTACAGTATACACTGTTGCTTAGCGAATAAAAATTAATTTAGATAATTGCTCAATGACTCATTACTTCCACTTCACATTTTTGTACCGTTTATTTATCGGTTTAGTCCGAACAGGTTTTGTTTTTCATCGCTACGCTTAATCACTACGTTAAGTATCTCGTTCCATAACCTAAACCTTTTCCTTATCGTATTCCGAATATACAGTAACCTATGTATTCGTATCTAGTATCTAAAATAAGGAAATAACCGTATCACTGTAGCGAAGACCTTTGCATATCGAATATGAGAGTGTATAAACAACATACACTGAGAGAGTCATAAAAATAACAAAATACACTGTAACGTTCTACGACACAATAAATTATTACTTCAATACTTTTAAAACCGTGCAGCCTATTTGTATATTTATTTAAATAAGAACCTAAGGTCTTATTTAAATTTCGTTTCATTTTATTTACAAACACCGATACTGAATGAAAATAAGATAATAAATAAATACAATAATTAATTGTTGTTGAGAGAAAGTGAAGTGATAGCCGGACCTGTGAGTAGGTAAGTAATACAGTACTACCAACCCACGGACACTGTATATCCCTGTCACCGAGTTGCAAGGCAGGTTTTCATGCCTCGAGGTGGGAAATTATGACGAACAGTGGCGAAACCAAACAAGGAGTGTCATTCGTTGACAGTGTACTTTCAATTTACAAATTTTAGCTAATTTACAGTTATAAACCCTACTTTGTTGTAAACCTAACTACTAAGTATAATTTGAAATATAATTTGTTATATTTCAAAATATTCTGCAAAGAATGTTTTCTATAAAACATTTTGAACAATGTATTGTTCTTTAACATGTTAACTTTGAAGTTAAATGAATAGCGAGCGTACAAGGAAAGTCAAAACTGTTGAGGTTGGCCCGCAAAGCAAACAGGGATATTTTCTAATAATTAATTTACATTTTATTTTACAATAACGTTTGTTACATAATAAAATACGTTTGGTAATTATTTAAGCAAAACATCATAAAATCTATTCAGATTTTAAAATATTTTGTTGATTATAAATATCCATAACTGAAGTTGGCTTAAAAAATTTAAAAAAAAATAACTTTACTGAGTAAAGTTTAAAAAAATAATAAACGCGGCAGGGTTTGTTTCGTTTTCTGGTTTAATCTTAAATTGAAAGTTTTTTTTTTATTTCAAACATGCAAATCTGAGTTATAAATCTTCTTATGTTACCGAAATTTAATGAATCCATTTTGAGAAATGAAGCTGATTTTCCCGTTCTTTCATTTAATTACTTTACGTTTACTAATTAAAAATAATTATAAATGTGATTGACCATAACTCTCGGTAATATGTTGTAGATGTGCAATTACAGACGTCTGTTAAAGAATTATTTCAATAAAATTGTCGGTAATAAAATGAGCACTTTTTTAAAGAAATTTACCATAATTTCAATTTTCATCAAAAGGTGTTCTAAAAACATTAAAAAAATGTCTGTACCATAACATATTTCAACAGCATTGTTGTGGAGTAAAAACTGACAAAGTTATGAACCTTTGAGGCTAGCAGTAGAAAAACTCCGTGAAAATCGTGCTTCCCGATATATTTCTTAAAATATAAAATCGACGTTTGAAAATACATCAAAGGAATTAACACAGCTTTATAAACAAAAGAACACGCTTTAATTTTGTATATTCCTGTGCAATAATCGATTGGAACGTTATAACTCAGGTGTTTTTTTTTATCGTAGACTACGGGAGTTGTTATATTAATTTTGTTTAAACATACCAAACAGGCACTAAAATACAAATTATTTAAAGTACAAACCGCTTAAAATCCAATTCTGATCAGAAACTTTAAAATAATTAAACGCTAAATAAGTAGTGTAGTTCAGAAACTAACGCCCTAAAGAACCGTGACTTTGACAGGAAGTAGCTTATTCACGACATGTCCAAGGTCACTCCTTGCCAGGAACTTCCGTTCCTGACTCATTCGCTGACATACCATAAGCGTACGCAGCACGTGCGTGTATTTTATGGTCGTAATATCATAGCGTTTATAACTTGCAATCTGAGCTAGATGGTAACTACGAGTCCGTCTGTAGTATAAAGAGGAAATATAGAAGCATATCCTGTGTAAATACGTACCGCACAGAATTCCAAAGAACTGGTCAGGTTTTATTACCAGTTAAATGTGCAAACGATTTACCAACACCAATACTACTGTATTCTTAAACAAATGCAATACAAACACGCGTTAGCCTAAAAAAACAAGTTCTTTGTTAGTCTTCTTAGCGCTCAGGTGTTATGTTCCAACCGGGACTACCTCAACGTCGTGTGTTGACAAAATGTAATGCAATCACGTGTACTTGACGGACGTTTCGAATCCGTTACGAAGGTCTGTAATCGATTTTACGTGACTAGCAACGGATCGGCCAACAGAGCACAAAATTGCCACAGTTACGGCGTTATTTACAATATATGGGTTAAACATCGTTTTTATATTTACAAAGTTATATTTAAAAAGTTGGTTTTTTAAGATTTGGAATGGCCGTTTTGTTATGACGGCTTCTCCGATGAAAATCGATAATAATCATAACGCTCTTAGGAGAATGTTTAAACTTGAGAATATTTTTCAAAACTATATCTGTGTGTCGGGACAATAGATATATATTACTGGATTAATAACGCCAGTGTTATGTAAACGGTCTGACATACCACCTCATCCAACATGTATCAAAGGTTTTTCCTGAATTTTTATTATTACTTTTTAATATTTAAGTGATTTTTTTAATAAAATGATAATATAAATATTATTATGTACCTATAAAATTAAATTCAATACAATATATTTAAATTATAATTAACGGCTATTTTATAAGCCCCACTAGCTTAAACTTGTTACAGCTTTTATAGGTATTGCACATATTTTGTATAAGTTTGTTTTTATAATTACCGCCATTATACTTCATATCAGTCCATATAGGCAGCACAAAAAATATTACAGCTTACAAAACATAGTTAATTTATAACTAGTAATTCGAAGAAAAGTAGACCTCGCAGTACATTCTTTAATATACAGCGCACGCCACGACAATGCTCGTAACTCTTGCTGCCAATTTAACCGGTTGGATCAACTTTACTGGAAATTTGATGCTTTTTCTCCGTGAAGCGAGCAAAAGTGTGATAGATTTTTGCCTTTCAGCCAGTATTACAGGAAATAACCAGCAAAGTTGAACCAGAGCCCTACGTCTAAAAACGGAAGTGAATGGGAAAAAGTCATGTACATCTTTTGGGCTTCATACAAGGTACCTTTGTACCAAATTTTAAAACAACCGGCCAATGCGTTTGATAAACATTGCGTACTCGTCAACGTTAAATCAGAGGCTTCCATCTTGAAACAGAAGTTTCACACATACGTCATTTGAGGCTTTATACAACGTACCTCCTTAATAAATTTCAAAACAATCGGTCAATGCGTTTCGCCAAAACTTATTTACAAACAAGTTAACAAACAAAGAAACCAAATGCCGAAAGGTAGAGTTTAAACAGAGTCTTCGATTCGCTCGGTCAATTAACTACACTATACCACATACCCAGCCCCAACAAACACAAAATAATTAAAAAATATGGAATCATACTGAATCGACAATTAAACTCTAACTCGATGAATTGAAAAAAAATATATTCTGAAGTATATATTACCATTATTTAATTATTAACTTTAAAGCAATAAGCCACATGTGTAGTTTAACTTGCTTCCAGAAAGTTAAGTTTTATTTAACTCAATTTCGTGTTATTTAATTTGTAACATATTAAATTAACTGATAATCGATTACTTAACTATGTTACCATAATGCTTAAGAAAAATAATCACTGTGACTACTGTATCAAACCTACTCAAAATTAGCAATGTGTAGACATTTGCTTTGTTAGTCAAAATCCGTATTTTCAAAAAAACGTTATTAAAAGGCATTTCAGACTAAAATTTATATTTTATTACATGCGCTCAATCTTTCGTCGAATATTTAGATGCACATTGTTTTTAACTATCCAATTTTAAGCCACTGAAATAGATGTGAAGTTATTATGACATAATAAAGTACATTGTGTGAGTTATTTAAATCACTAAATTTGTCAACGTGTGAGGCCAAGGGTTACAGGAAATAAAAGAGCAGTCAAAAAGAAACAATGCGCTTATCAAGTCCGGCCGCCATGCTTGACTCACTCGGTGGTCGATGTGGCTAAAGCACCGGTTAGTCTGCTACGACTCTGAAATGCGTACCTAAAGGTTATCAGTTATTCCCGTTGCTTTCCCTTGCCGTAAACACTGTTCCCTCGTCCCCAGAATCTGACGTTTAGATGTTAAAACTAAAAAGACGTTTAGACACTAAAAAGGGAAACTGACTGGCAAAATTTTTACATAGAGTTGCACTTCCAAAAACTCTTAGTGTGTAACTCTAGATATGATCCTTAAATTAACAAAACTTTCTGCCCTCGTTATATTGATTTTCTTAAAATCTAAAAACTTAGATTCCATTTAATACTTCACAAAACAATAATAATTTATTAGAAAAAATTACCAAATTTTATAATTCTCCCAACAGACTAAAGTAAGCTCTAGTAACCTATTAATTACAAAAAAATAAAAACTTACATATTCTTGTCACTCCGTAAATATTCCCTTGATGATTGATTATTCATTAATTACCTGTAAAAATAAAACGTCATTAGTTTTATACCATTATATTACAGTTTTTTAAATATTTTTTGTAACCTAAATGAATACTGAATTATTAAAAATATTTTAATTAGTTCAGAGTCGAATCTCCGATTATATTTGCAGCTTTAATATTCTTTGCTACAAAAACGTCTAAAAACAGCTTTCTCGACTTCAGTTATTTCCTATAAAAAAATAACTTTGGGAAATAGTTAACACCTTTAAGAGCACAAAGTAATTTGCGCCAGCGAGGTGACCACTCTTCATGTAGTATAGTTAGCCTACTTTATGTTAACAAGTAGCTTATTACGTTTCACCATAGACGACCTTGAGAACGCATTGGTGAAATCGCCAATACCCTACGTCTACGATTATAATTACGTCACACACAAATTTGGACATATACGGGGACGCTTCACTAAGCGTGTTCGGAATGTGGAATCCGCCACTCCTTGGTCGAACACACTTTCTAATCTGCCTCTGATTGTAATCATGGTATGTGTGTGTGTGTGTGTGTGTGTGTGTGTGTGTGTTTTGTAGGCGTGGTCTATTACTGGACTTGGCAGATAACGTATATAAAAAGTGCAAAAAATTACAAAACACATAGTTTTAACAATACTGTAGTATTATGAAATACTGAAAAGTACGCTGCTATACTTGGAAATAAAATAATTGGAATAAAAAGAGATTTGTATAAAAGCAGGTTCTTTATTAAAACAGTATTTAGTTCTAGGGGTTAATAATGTTTAACGTTTTTCTTGTATATTGCCACCAGAGTGCTCTCGATACGTTAAAATAATAAAGTATCTTTAATCTATTCTCACGCTTTTACCTATATACGTTTTCCTTTTAATTCTAGTAAATATTGATTAATGTTAATACTTTAAAAATATAGAAAATGTTAAATCACAACAGAAAGTTTTTAATAGAACGTTTTAGTTATGCTATTACAAAACAATTGTTTTGCTGCAATGTAGATAGAGCGAAACGAGATTAGACCCAAGTATCAGAGCGCCGTGCTAAGGCCGGTTATGCAGATTGCGTAACAGGAATGGATACAAATTGCCTGCGATAAACTTATATAGGCTAGTGTTAGTAGCTGCAACCGATTACAATATTGTTCTAAATAAGTCAAAAATAATTAAAACATCAGAATAATTAAATCCATATCTGTTTTAGCCGGTATGGATAGAAAAATTGGACAGTACCCGAGTACGTTATGGAGACAGTGCCTTATTCGGTCATACCATAAAAGCTACGCCGGTTTTGTGAATTTATTTGAAACCAGCTCAACGAAACGATTGAGAAAACAAAAATAAGGACGTGTAATATATGGGGTACCTACAGATTCGTCAGAACACCAGGGAACTCTCACACTTCTCCATTTTAAACCTTTAAAATAAAATAAAACCGACTTAAAACCGATAAACAAAATCTGTTTATAAAGTCTGTAAACAAAATTCCAATATATTGTCTCCGTGACAATGCAGACAATTGTGTATGTACCAAAACAAATGATTGCTAAAAAAAATAGTGTTGAAGTAATATTTAAATTATTACTGCATTTAAGACTTAAATAATTATTGACCGAAGCAGTTTTGAAAGTAGAATCTGTAAGATAATCTAGGTCAGTTCTAATATTTAATATGTTAATGTTATGAAATAAAAAACACTCTCCTTTTAGTAAACAGTGTAGTATTGAAGTTACTGATATTCAGTTTAGGGATAGCGATTTCATAAGACGTACAACACGTCTTAACCAATTTTCCTTCTCGTTCGTGTAATAATTATTGCAATAATCAGTTTTGAAAGTAGAATCAGTAAGACAATCAAGGCCAGTTTAATATGTAAATGTTATTAAATAAAAGACTTCGCTTTTAGTAAAAAGTAAATATTGTAGACTAATTTAGGTATGTAATGTAGAATCCGGTTATAGCAGGTTTCATTTGTAAATATTTCAATAAGGTGAAATGTTAGAATTAGCCGTTATTTTTACAGCTTATAGTTTTAAATACTAATTAGATGTATTAAATAACCCAAATATAATAAATGACATTGCTTTATTAACAAGTCATACAAGTATAATATATAACTATAACGTCTATTTTTACCTAAAATTCAAGAATATTTTATTACTGGCAAAAAAATAGTAGACCTACATGATTTTGTAACGATTTTACTTAGGAAGATATTACAGTAATCTTATTATGCATGTACTGAATTAAATATTACAATATAACACTCTTCAACTTCATGCTGAACAACTTCATTGTTGTATATTATTCGTTTCTTGTTCCCGCTATCTGCGAAAGGTTGTGGGCACCACTAGTGTAATTATATCCCACTGACGGTTTTAAAACTAACGCAAAATACTGTGTAATCTAGATAGAATTATAGAACAAAGAGCAAGCCGTGGTCTGTATACACTTTACAGTATTCCCAGACAGGGATGCAGACTAGCTGCACCTATTGAGAAGATTCAGAAGTCCCTCGCGGTACCCGAGTCGAACACACACATTTACAACACTACACTTACGACTTTAATACTTTACACTCACACTTACATTCAGGGAGGCGATAATAGCCACAATGTGCTTTTTGCCTTAAAATAACAAAAAAAAACTACAGTATTTTTCACGTATAATTCGATCGATAGCTAAACATTTTTAAAACTGATTGATTTATACAAATCGTTTTTTCTAACGTTAAAATTTTTCAATTTAAAAATCTTAAAAATGTATAACGGGGTAATAAAGCAGTATCGCTTAACCGTCATTCTTGGGACCGTTGGTGTGAAGGATGACACAACAGACGGGTAACAGAAATAGACTACCTGCATTTCGGTGATCATTAAAAATAATACCATTATATTCTATTTAAGCAAAGAATATTTTATCGTTATTATTTTGGGAAATGTAGTAAAACTTAAAACTTATGTTAAACCGTAATTATGTATTATAAAAATTTTACGTAGGTCTTTATTGCATTAAATTATCTGTTCTTAAACTTTTGACAAGTATTCACGTAACATTTGCGAGAGCAACGTGCGCGCCATTTAGAGTACTCACGTGACTAATGTGATCGAGTTATACGCTGAACGGTATTATCGTAAATACTGTGAAAGTGTTTATCTTTTAGTGGAAACTTTCACGCATTCATACGAAATTAGATGACAGTACTCGAAGTATTTCTATATCACCCATTAAACGATAGGATCGATTAATTTTTTGATTATCAGTGTTTGCTTAGGTAGCAATTAGTGTCAGCTGTAATCGCCTATGCTATAAATAAGTCTTATCCAGTTACGGTGTTTTATTATTTGTTACAAATTATTTACTGTTTAAAAATTTCAGATAACACATTTATTAACCTGACGGTTAATAGGAACTAACGGTTAAAAGTGTGATGGTTAATTGAGAGTATATACGTTAAAACCCTCCAAAATCCAGTTTTATACGTATCGGACAGTTTTTGAAAGCAGATATAGGACGATAAACGGTGCTAACATTCATTCTACATCCAGCCTCGAGGAAACTTATCGCGCAAGTTTGCGTTATTTATTTAAATATTTGACTAAACCAACACAACTAGACCATGACCAAGGCAATTTGCGGCGAGCCACACCTGCGTGTACTTTCTCCGATACTTGTTCCTCATTTACTTTCTTTGTAATAACACCCGCTGCGAGGCTAGCCAAGGTCAGACAAACGATCAATCGATACGTGATAGACATGTCCTGTCATACAACGTAAACAATCAAGGGTCTGTAGGTGATATTTATATGAAACTGTAACTAGATTATATTCTTTTAAAGGTATTCGATGAACATTTTCCACTTGTATTCTACTTTTCTAGATTCTACCAGTCCGGCCGCGTTATACGTTTTGTATAACGAATTTGTGCGCAAAGACCAGAGGTACTGCAGACGCAGGCAATTACAAAACTGGTGTATACACTACAAGCTTAGATCAAGTTGTTTGGCTTAAAAAACTGTTTATATTTATTGTATTTTAAGTAAAGCGAGAAAATAAAACATTCAATACAACTAGACGTCGCGAAATAAATAAATCAATCGTATATGTGTATGATTTACAAAAATTATTTATTTATATGTTTTAGCTTATTACAAATCCCGGGTTCAGTGTTCAGTTTGTGCCTCGGCTAGCTTTCAAGTTCAGAATCACTTAACGTTACTAAAGCAAACTCTTTTTTTTGTTATTTTAAGACGAAAAGCACATTGAGGCTATTATCGCCTCCCTAAATGTAAGTGTGCGTGTAAAGTGTTAAAGTCGTAAGTGTAGTGTTGTAAGTGTAAGAGTGTGTTAGAATTGGATACCGCGAGAGACGTCTAAATCCTCTCAATAGGTGCAGCTAGTCTGCACCCCATGCGGGGTTTAATGGAATCTTACAAATAAGTTCTAAAGACTATGCTAAAATTTCAATTTACTTAATAACTAGACGGATGATGTGCGGGTGAAAGATCTGAAGTGACTTATGGATGATTTAACAAAATAAAATTATGAATTTATGGATTTCGTAAAATATTGAATAAAATGGATGTTGTAGTGTAGTCTAAAGTTGGTTTGTTGTCTGATTTTTACTTGATTATTTCTTTTTTTTTACAATGTTGAACTTATCTCTTCAAATGAATGAAACCAGAACAAACAAAATTCACAATGGCTTCTTCATTGTCGAGTTTTTCTTTCATCATCTTCTTCTTATTTTTTATAATTATTTCTGTACAAACTATTGGTTCTTCTTTAATTTCCTTACAGACTGATTATTTATTGAGGTAATTCTTTTATTTATGTTTTACAAGAAAGTACCTTAAGTCTAAATGTCTAAGTAATTGTTACAATAATATTACGATGATATTTAATTTAATATGGACTTCGAATTTAAATAGGCTATTGGTGTTTTCCTTATTTAAGGTGATTTCAGGCTTTGGTGATTTATGATATTCTTCCCTTAGGGAGTGATTATTACACCTATAGAGGGTGCTTATACCCTTAGGTGATATTTATGTATAACAGAAATTGTTTATGGTTACATCGACTAACTTACTGATACAAATTATTTCATACTTCCGGGCATAGCGATAATTAAAAAGTGCTGAAACTTTTAACTTTTTTCCTAAACAATCAGTAAATATGATGAGATAAATAGATACGTGGGTAGATTTACTCGAACAAACCGACCTTTTTTTTTGTGTGTTTAACATCTGACTATTGTGCACACTTGGGCTAATGCAGACGATGGAATGATTTATAGCGTATGAAAATGCCAAGCCCAGGCCGGGTCCTAGGCGATGTTACAGACCGACCTGTACAATTATTTAAGTTTTGTTAGTTTTACATTTTGGGATAACGCCAACACTTTTTCCGGTAAGTACAAAGTATGTTATAAAATCTTACAAAAATATATTGAAATATGAAGATCCCGAAAACACATTACTACAGCCAACTGAAAGCACTAAAATCGGAATTGAATATATTTATGTTCAAAATATAAAATTTCTGTATCAAAACTGGCTTAACATCGCTTATTTTTTAATTTTTCAATATAATTAATTTTTGAATTTTAAAAAATTTATAATTCCAAAAATAAAATTCAGTATTACTTTTAACCAACTTTCGTATAAATTACATAACACAGTATTTCCGGTAAAAACTATTCCAATTAATTTGTCGACTCCCTCACAATGCCAAAATAAATATGTATTCTTACTACTAACTGACTGATTCAATAAAACACCAAACAGGACATAAACCCTATAAGACAGGCTCTATGTTATTGTAAGTAAGCTTTAACACGATTCTGAAACAACGATAGGCCTATCTGTATGCACTGTGCAGCCACTAACCCAAAGTATTGCCTAAAATTAATTAACTCCATTCCTAAACACTTGATCACAGATGAATGGATTTCTTATGTAGCCTAAGCGTGATTTTCAAATCCGCCAAGTCATTAAGACGTAAGATTTGGCGAGTTACACAATACAATAATACAGTACAGTAGATGAAGAAAGTATTACGTTATAAGGTCTTGAGGTTAACGACCCTGAAAGTACGTAAATAAATTATTTCGTACTTCTGGACGCGTGTAAGAAATCTGAAATGACAAACTATGCCATTTCAATGCAGGTATATTTTTACTTTTTACTATATAATTTCATCCCCGTAAAAGTATTACTAGATTTATATATGCAGTATTATAAATGGGAAAAACACGCACAATGTAATAATTCTGTAAAATTTTAATTAGTACATTATTTTACTTTTAACAAAGAGACAAGCATATAGGCCAATTATTTTTTAGTAATAAGTAATCTTTGAATAATATAATTCAAAATACATAAATATAAGCTACTTACACATACAATCATTTATTTACATTTCAATTGAAGTAACTGGTATAAGCCTACAATATGCGTTTGAAATACTAAAAGCAAAACGTTTTTTAGAAATTCAATTACAACTTTTTTATGAATTGTATTCGACTTGCTTGAGGAGTCTGAACTATTTCAAAGACGCACAGTTTGGGAACCACTGGCATAAAGTATCTTTCATGTATTAATATGCTAAGCAATCAGGTCGGTTTTAGAACAAAAATAAAGATCTGCTTTATAGAAACTACATATATGGGGTACCCACAGGTTCGTCAGAACACCAGAGAACACGTACTCTTTCATTTTAAGGCTTTAAAATAAAATAGAACCGATAAAAATTGTGTAAACAAAATTCCAGGAGCAGTATAAAGTGACCCCGTTAGAGTGCAGCACAATGCAGACATAGGTGACAAATAATTATGTGTGTACCAAAACATATTGTTGAAAGTAATATTTAAATTATTACTGTATGCAAGTCAAATAATTATTGACCGAATAAGTTTTTAAAGTAGAATCGGTAAGACAATCTAGGCCATTTCTAATATGTAAATGCTATTAGGTAAAAGATTCTGCTTTTAGTAAGCAGTACATAGTAACTAACAGTAAGTTTCAGTTGTAAATATTTAAGTAAGGTACAGCGTTAGAATTCAGTCAATAATTTTATAACTTATAGTTTTAAATATGAAAGTAGAACGCAGTAAGGCCTATTGTATTACATGACCTAATTATAATGAATAGCACTGCTTTATTAACAGATCATATGAGTGTTAATTACAACATATATTTTAACTGAAGTTCATATTGACAAGAAATAGTAGGCCTACATGATTTTGCAACAATTTTACTTAGGAAAATATGTACAGTAATCTTAAAATACATGTAATGAATTAAAGGTTAGGGTATTATAGTAATTAAATACCATCCAATAATATTATTTAAATTATTTTATTTACAGAATTCATGATTTTTTTTTACTTTCAATTACGGACAGCGATTTCATAAAAAAGACTTTCTTTTCCTTTCTGTTCATGTATCAACAAAGAAAGTTATGATTGCCAAATATTCCATAGCTTATAAAGAGGTACTATAACATTCCAACTTCTCCATATACATTGCTGTATGTAACTCATTTCGTTGTCCCATTAACTGCGAAAGATAGCACGAGGCCACTAGTAAAAATAAACTATTTTGCACACTTTCTCCCTTTAACTTTACAACCGAAGATAAATAAACACACTCTTCCATAACTTAAATGGCACTAGAAAAAACGGTTTTAAACAAATTTATAATTATACTTTTCAAGGTCGCGGATTTGGGGTTTAACACTATTGCAGCTTCAATAGCTCACTTTCCAAAAAGATACAATACTCTATGTTTTGCTTACGTTTTGAGGATAATGTTATATACTTTTCAAATAATTTCGGAGAACAGAAATTCTTGTAAAAATATTTTAATAGACAAACCTATACTTGAAAATTTTAATCAGAACCCAATTATTTTACCAAAGTGATTTTGTTTACAAGGAATGTCGGGGTCGGGGTACATTGGGGTCACTACTCCTACGGAACCAGTTTCGATTCAGCTTTACGTAATCGGCGATAGGCTACAAAATTTACAAATTTTACTTTCCCTACTTAGCTGAGACTAGGTTAACGTTTCGTGAACACTGTTGTACCGCCGCGGGGGTTGTACTTTAGCTGACATTTACGCAGGCTTAAAAATTGCACCACAAATACATTTTACAAATTTTGAAAATTATGAGATAAAAACGTAACACCTTATTAATAAATTCGATTGTCACAATAACTTTAACGTCCATAAGTTTTTCGAAATTAATATTTTAAATGTCACTGATTTTATGATTCTTTCGTTTTACGACCGTTTTAGGTACCATTTTACATGGAACCAATACTACTTTAACGTTATATATAATCAAGTAAACGAACATTTTTATTTTACAATAGGTAAACATCAAAATTACTCGAGATGGAGTAAAATTATTAACTTTTTTCTCTGTGGGTTTAATCAGCGTTAAAATCTTCATTAATTTAATATTTTAATTTTTCAAAATTACATTAAAATACGAACGTGAGCCGTAACCGCCATCAAATTCATTTATGCATTTTAAATTAAATTTTAAAAATTTAAAATAGTACTTTATATAGATTTGAATTCTAATTTACTATGATGAGATCATATTTCAAAGAAATACTTTAATTTATAGATTATGAAGGTTTTGAATGGATTTGTACAATTTATTACCAAAATCTTTCTCTGTGTATATAGATCGCTAAAGTACCAAGTCAAAAAAATACTTTTTTACTTTGTGGCTCTCGAGACACATTCAATGATAGAACTTGATTATAATATTACTGAAAGAATAAAAACATATATTTTTAAAATAAGGACGTTATAAAAATTATTAAAAATGACTATCGTTGCATTTATGTCTTTATGGTGCAGTTTTTTCAGTAAAAAACATGAAGAATATAAAGGCCTATATTTCGTGTGCGTGTGTGTATGTGTTTGTGTACGCGCGCTCTCTCGAAAATTTTGGTAATAATTAGACAAATCCATTGGTAACTTTATACTTCATAACTTTAAATCTTTTTTTGATCCGATTTCACCTTTGTAAATCCGTAAGTATTTTAAATTCTTAAATTTCATTTAAAATGCGGAAATGACCTTGACCGTATGACCAATTCTGTATTTTAATGTAACTTAAAGTATTAAATAATGTAGATTTTATCGCTGATTAGAATCATAGATAGAAAAAGTTAAGAATTTTACGGCAGTCATGCTTAAGGCCGAGTGGCGAACCAAATGAGGAACGGAGCTGTGCTGAGCGGAGCGGACTACTCATTCAAAAGCCAGTTATTTTTAATGTAAGTGCAGCCGCTGAGGAAATGAGCAGAAAGAAGTGGCATCACCGGGCTTGCTACACTTTCAGAGGCTAATGCATTTACGTATTAGGTTTTAAATGCGTAATCCTCACTGCTCATTGCATCTCCACTCCGCATTTGGTGGCCATGCGGCCTTCTTCTTAGGTTTTATTGTAAAATGCAAACATGTGTATATTAAAATATTCGCAATTGATGTTATTTTTAAAAATTTGATTACATCCCGTCAACCAATTATCAGTGCGCAGCGGTTATTAATCACACGTGTACGTGTATACTTTATAGAACGACCAACGAATATAAATAAACTTTTTGTAGCCGTGGGGAACATCTTCCGTTTATAAATTATTGAGACGAGTACAATTTAAATTAGGCTAGACTGTTCGGCGAAGTGGCATAATTTCCAACTCCCCGCCGTGAACTACGGAACACTATTCCCACGCCTTTCACTGGCAACTTAGTCACGAATCGATTACAATTACAATTACAATTAGTGAACACAGCTAAATTCATCTCGGCTAGACCAGGCTGAACCGTTGTTCTGACCGTACCGATGTAATAAACCTTACATAACTTTACTGCTGACTTGGAGAAAGTTTTTCTGAAGGACAAAAAAGCTATGCAAAGAATTTAGTAATTGTAACCGTTTAAACTTCAGACTTCAGTGAAAAGGTTGCATGTACTCTTTATACTTTAGTAAATAAGTCATTCCTTACATTATATTGGAGGTATTAGTTTTTACTTTTTGTTGCAATTTACTGTACCTATAAAAAACATAACTTTTAATATAACACTGATAGACAGTTACGCTACGTGTGTAATGTTCACCTAAACAACTGATTTCGCACCACAGCTGTTCCTTCGATAGTAATATTTAAACTGAAGCCCCGATCACACGTTGCCAGCAGGTGTGCCAGTTGTGCTTGCCAATTACTGGCGAGTGATGACCGGCAAGTCTATATAGGTAGTGAAAAAAGGTTTACTGATATACTACCTCCCCCCCACACACACATTTTAGGACTACTGCCTCGCTGTACGCACTGCCTAAACAGTTCATTCATTAATCCATTCCACTGCAGGTTTTTCAATTAATATCTAAAAGTCAGAACGTTGACAGTAATTTACAATGATAAGGAATCTTTATGTTGTACAATTCAGGCAGGGTTCCTCAAGCAAGTACCATTTTTTTCATATTCTGTTTACTACTGATATCCCAATATTAAAACTACTGTAGCTGCATTTACCGAAAATTTAGTAATTATGTCTGTGCATAATATTTTATCAGGATCAACACATAACCTCCAAGCGTCCCTTAATCAAATTACACAATGGATGCAAGATTGTACTATAGCAATGAATCAATCGAAATCAACCCATATAATATTTGCACTGAGCCATGATTATCCTGACTTGGAAAATGCTAGTAAAAAAGCAGAGCAAATAAAGCTAAAATTGTGTCAAGCTGTATTGGCTGATTACGACAAAATCACAATTAAATCATTACAAAAAAATACTATTGTACAAGTCTGTCATTAAACCTATTTGGACATATGATTGTCAAATTTGGGAACGTGCGAGAAAATCTAAAAGTTTAAAATCTCAGAGAGTACAGAATATGATCATTCGAGTGATTATAAATGCCAAGTGGTACCAACGTAATGATGACTTACGCCTATATGCAGACTTAAAAACATTCGCTATGCTCCATAAAAAAGTCTGCAAAATCATGTCAATGTGAAAGCCATCAACTTTTTAATATGAATCATCCACAACGCCTGAGGCGAAGAAATCCTTTAGAATTAGCATAACGACGTAATTTATTGATTTAAATTTAATATATACTTGATGTTTTTATGTATAATTTTATGATAAAATTTCTTACCTTTTTAATGTAATAAATTTAGGTTAGTGTTACACGAAAATTTAATTTCAATTGTTATAAGTTGTTAGATTCGCTTCAATGTTCAATTTAAGCCATTCCAGCGAGATGTATTGTCATCAATTCAAGACAAATTTATTAATTCGCGCACAGTTTCATATCACTGTGTAAACAAGGTTAAAAAAATTAAGAAAACCGTGGAAGCGAAAACCCATAAAAAAGTGGAACTGGCAAGTTTGTCCCTTTATACAGAGAGCATTAAAATACACCGCAGTATCTTAACCGTATTGTTCCAGCGTAGCTTTGCAGGAAATAATGGATGAAATGAACACGGGAAATTTTACAGCCATTTAAGTTTCTAAAGAAAGCGAAAACCGATAAAAAAAGTGGAACTAGCAAGTTTGTCCCTTTATACAGAGAGCATTAAAATACACCGCAGTATCTTAACCGTATTGTTCCAGCGTAGCTTTGCAGGAAATAATGGATGAAATGAACACGGGGAATTTTACAGCCATTTAAGTTTCTAAAGAAAGCGAAAACCGATAAAAAAAGTGGAACTGGCAAGTTTGTCCCTTTATACAGAGAGCATTAAAATACACCGCAGTATCTTAACCGTATTGTTCCAGCGTAGCTTTGCAGGAAATAATGGATGAAATGAACACGGGAAATTTTACAGCCATTTAAGTTTCTAAAGGAAGCGAAAACCCATAAAAAAGTGAAACTGGCAAGTTTGTCCCTTTATACAGAGATCATTAAAATACACCGCAGTATCTTAACCGTATTGTTCCAGCGTAGCTTTGCAGGAAATAATGGATGAAATGAACACAGGAAATTTTACAGCCATTTAAGTTTCTAAAGGAAGCGAAAACCCATAAAAAAGTGGAACTGGCAAGTTTGTCCCTTTATACAGAGAGCATTAAAATACACCGCAGTATCTTAACCGTATTGTTCCAGCGTAGCTTTGCAGGAAATAATGGATGAAATGAACACGGGAAATTTTACAGCCATTTAAGTTTCTAAAGAAAGCGAAAACCGATAAAAAAAGTGGAACTGGCAAGTTTGTCCCTTTATACAGAGAGCATTAAAATACACCGCAGTATCTTAACCGTATTGTTCCAGCGTAGCTTTGCAGGAAATAATGGATGAAATGAACACGGGAAATTTTACAGCCATTTAAGTTTCTAAAGAAAGCGAAAACCGATAAAAAAGTTATTTGCATGAATGAAAAAGAAACGGAAAGTTTGTCCGTTTATACGGAGAGCATACAAATATACTGCAGTACCTTAACCGTATTGTTCTAACGTAGCTTTGCATGAAATAACGGATAAAATCAACACAGAAAATTTTACAGCATTCAATTTCCCAACAAAATTTCAAGAAAAGTTTGCGTTGTACGTTATCATTTATAGAGGTTTTGAAATTTGAAAAAGCAAACATATCGGAGGCGATACTGACTACTTTAACTATCTTGCCAGTTTTTGGCAACTTGAAAACAGCAAAAGTTACTGCCTATGTAATTACAATTAGCACCTCAACTAGTATGTAAGTAACTGGTAATTTAGGAGGTTATGCTGACTGAATTTGTTTACTATAAATGTAACAAATAAATCATTATTAATTGTGGATATAGAAATATTTTATGTGTTTGGGAAACAAATAATTAAAGTGATTATAGTAACAAACATGTTTTGTGTTTATATTTCATAAGCTCTAAGCTTATGAAGTTATTTCATAAGAGGCCGCTAGCAGTTAAGTCCTCTAGTATAAAAACAATTTAATTAAAGATTTAACTACATCACGTGCTCGAAAAATAAATAATCGCGGTACGCAGCTGTCTCGCTGCGGTGATAGAAGCGACAATCAGCATTAAAATCTGCATTTTTTGGCATTTTAAACTTCAAAACTACATTGAAAGTATGAAAATGAACCTTGAACGCCTTAAAAAAAATAATTTCTACGGATTTTAAAAATTCAAAATGCTAATTTACGTCATTTTTAAGGTGGATTACGATCATAAAATAAGATTTAAAAAAATAATAATCCCTCGAAGTTACGAGTTCTTGAAGATTTGAAATGGCTGATTTTAAAACTGCTGAACGGATTTTGCTGGATAACGAACTTGTCTAAGTTATCACTACAAACTATTTTTGAGTCAAAATTGATTGAATTAAATGGGACCAAAATTGTGAACGTGAGTGCTAAAAGACATACACGCGCGCGCGCGCGCACATACAAACCAATAGTTCATTTTCCAATGAAAATTAGCTACTACAATTACACAAACATTCGCATTCTATTAAATTATTTTAAAGAATTTTAATGAAATAATAAAGGTTAAATAATAACAATAATAAGCTTCATTTCGCGGAAAAGCTTGAAAAGAGCGCCTATGTTGGACCTATGGTTCACTTTTTGAGGCGTCGTTAAAATTTGTAAGTGCGCGCGTGCGAAGACCGTTAAGCAGCTAAATTCGATCAACAGTTTCAAAATGGCGTCCGTTCAAATCTTTAAAATTCATAATTTTTGTGTCGTAAAATATTTTTGGGAATTTGATTTCATAATCGAAATCAGTTTTAAAAACTGCTTGTATTAGTACTATGCATTTTCAAAATCTGTCCAAATTGAGAAATTTAATCTGACGGCGGTCATAGTTTACTCCTCTATTTTCAAAGTAGTTTGAAAGTTTAAAATGTTAATCTATGCTGATTTTAGTGTTGTTTACGACATTAAAATCAGAGTTTCAAAAAGAGGTTAAGATAAAAATTATTTTTGGAAATTCGTTTCCATCACGTCAGCGAGACAGATGAGTGCCGCAATTATTTTAGAGTTGAAATGTTTCGGCCGCCATCTTGAAATTAACATTAGTTTTCGCCAATGTACGTCAATGTGTTTACTTTGTACACAAAGCCGCAAACTATCAAATTTGTAACGCTGATAATTGTAGTCGTTGCTTAATTTACATAAATTAAATATTTTCGGACGTTATTTTGAATCTGCCAAATTGAATTTAACGTGCCACAAAAATATCAAATATCTGGTTAATCAAATAATGATCAACAGTTTCACCTCGAGGACCCGGGTTCGATTCCCGGCGAGGGCTTGGCATTTTCATACGCTATAAATCATCCCATCGTCTGCATTAGCCCAAGTGTGCACAATAGTCGGACGTTAAACACAATAAAAAAAATCCGCCATCTTGAATTTAATGTGCCACAAAAATATCAAATTTCTCGTTAATCTAATAATGATCAGCAGTGGATAACAAGTTATATCGGCCATCTTGAATTTAATGTGCCACGAAAATATCAAATTTCTCGTTAATCTAATAATGATCAGCAGTGGATTACAAGGAAATGCGTGAAACAGCAGAAAAGAGATTTAAAAAAAGTTGGACGTAACAAACTCACTCCTCCGTCATAAACATATCTTATTTCAAAATTTAATTCTTAGATGGCGACCGAAGATTTAATATTGATCAAATCGACTATCTAACAACTAATGTTCAATGATTCGAAAACGATGTTTGAAAAATCTGATTTTAAAATCAACCAAAACAAAATTTCACTTTCTTATCAAATCACTTCTTACGTACATCAGTAGCCTATTTAGTGACTCACGAACTTTTACAATTTTTAAAAACTTTAAAATTGGTACATAGATATATCAAGGATTCCAAAAAAATTTGAAATCACAAAAACCCTATTTTACAAGCGTCAAGTATACACGATTTCGCTAAAAAATTTAATTTGTTTCAATTGACAACGAAAATTTATAAAATTCATAACGAAAATGGATTTGAAGTATTTTAAAGTTCGATAACCTTTGGCTAGTATCGGTTTTAATTGATTTGACACCTGACATAAAAAAAGATTTTGAATCCACCAGTAAAAACTATTCTAAAAAATTACAAGGTAAACTGCAAACTCCCCGAGCTCCGTATGTTAGCGACTCCTACTTAGTTTTAATGTCTTCAAAACGAACACCGGTTCGATCCCAGCGTTAATCCTACACCGATAAGTGAAAGTAGGATTATGGGCTATCGGTACCGTACTAGTTTAACCTTTACATATTTGTTATGACGACACTACAAGTTTGCACGCACCTAAATGTATGACGTCACACCTACTGTTTTTCATCTAAAGGTGCGTTTACATTCCGTAAAATGTTCTGCAACATGTTTCGGAACTAGCGCATGCGTGGCAGAACGAATGGATAACCAGACACATACTTCCCCAACAAAGGTAATTTACACTGAAAAATATCGATAACTATATCATAACTTTGTAAAATATCGAATCAAAATAGGATCCACTTTATATTCTCAAAAACGTATTTTTTGTAGAGTAGTTTGAAACGTAAAGTTAAATAGGGAATCTTTTTTTAAAAAATATCATTAAAACTTTCTCTGTATTTTTTCAAACGAATCATGTTTTTCTCGATTCCTCGTTTTTGTTATTAATTAGTTGATGTTGCTCTTTAGTCATAACTCTTTTATTAATTGTAACATTTTCACCATTAATTTCATTATTACGTTTTAATTTATTTTCTAATCGTCGAAGTTTTTCTCGTTCATTTTTTTCTTAATCTTTGTGTTTCATTGAAAACATATTTTTTTAAATAAATGTATTGTCCATTTCATTTAGATATTAAATTAATCAACATAATCCTAATTGAAATGATACTGAAACAACAGCTGTTGTGTGAAATCAGCTGTTTAGAAGTAATCACAATTATATTTGTATATACACAATAGCACGTAACGCGCTAAATACGATATTATATACAATATGACATTGGCACGCATCGCGCCAAATCAAACATCAAAACCAGCCCCAAAACATGATACATGTTAATACTTAAGGGTTTGTTTGTACATGAGGACAATGACACTCTGGACCCCTGTAGGACCTACTACGATAAGGTTAGTACGATAGCAATGTAGTTTTATGTGAACACTAGAATTTTTAGCATCACATATGAAAGTACGAAATAATGTGTGCCAGTAAGTGATGCAATACAAGTGGGACCGGACAGAAAGATGACCCAGTTGACGAACAGGTTCCTGGCGGCACGAGCACGAGCGCGCTTACACAACAACGCACGCCAAATATGCCACTTCACTGTAATTAATTATAAAAGAATTTCATAAAAATCGGACCATAAGTTCGGTTTTCACCGCAAACTTGGAAACTACGGTTCTATTAATTTATCACTATGAATTATCGATTTATGAAGAAACAGTTGCCAAAAATCGGCTGTAAGGTGATGAAACATTTTCAAATGATAAATTAGTAAAACATTGTTTATTAACACTCTAATTCGACATCAATGCTTATTAAATAAGGTTTTAAACATTATGTAAGTCTGTTCTGTGCACAACCAGTTCTGGGCAGAATACATAATGGCAAAATGAAGTTAATCTTACATTTTTACTTACTCTACGAATTGGGGAAATTAAAACAGAAAATGTAACAACCAGATTTTGTAATATCGTAAAATCCACCCCTATCTTCTATAGAACTCTTTTTTAATATTATATTCTTATAAAAGTTAGAACATTTTTGTACGATTACTCCCTATCCATTTTGTACACACGTCAAGATAAAACTGCCGCTTACCGATATCGTTAATCCGTTTCAAATTGTCGGGCGATCAATAGCGAATCTGATTTCAGTTTCACCAATATAAATACATCTTTGCTGAAGAAACAAATTTTAATAAATACACTACGTTGTTTTAGATAAATTATTACAATTATCGATTATTATTATTATTCCATTAAAATCACTCGATTACTCATTTTTATCAATATGAACGTGTAATAACTTTTCGAAATTAAAAAAAAAATCGTAGACGCAGGCGTCCATCCCGCTGACACGTCGTGGAAGCAAATTCTCAAAAAGTAAAACTTTTACAATAATTTTTAAAATTTTACACTTTTTAAAATCTGATTTCACTATCGTAATCAGCATTAAAAGCTGCATAAATTTGCATTCAAAGTTTCATACTCAATGAAGATTGAAAAAAAAACAACCGTGACCGCCGTCCAAGATTAATGTTTCTATTTTAAATATAATTTAAAAGTTTAAAGCACAGTGTATGCAGATTTTAACTTTAATTGCAATGGGAAAATGAGATTTTAAAAAACATAAGATAAAAAAGTAAAGACTTAAGATTTTGAACTGTTTAAATGCGTTTTGTGCAGAGTTTTAATTATATCAAACCAAAATTGGGAACGATGAAGAGCATATATTTTTTTAATTATTATTATTTTAAGGCGAAAAGCACATTGAGGCTATTATCGCCTCCCTAAATGTAAGTGTGAGTGTAAAGTGTTAAATTCGTAAGTGTAAGTATAAATGTTTGTGTAAGGTAAGTGTAAATGTTTGTTATACTCGGGTACCGCGAGAGACGTCTAAATCCTCTCAATAGGTGCAGCTAGTCGGCACCCACCTGCTGGGTATTTTTTAAAATTTTATTTATTTATTTATTTATTTTAACGTCCGAGTATTGTGCACACTTGGGCTAATGCAGACGATGGGATGATTTATAGCCTATGAAAATGCCAAGCACTGGCTGGGAATCGAACCCGGGTCATCGGGGTGAAAGCCCAGTACGCTATCAACTAGGCCACCGAGGCGGCTGCGGTATATAAACATTCTGTGTGTATTAGGAAAGAGAGAATTTTGAACAATTTCTGTAACTACTACTATTAGCTATTTTGCTACACTTCCTTACTTATTTTATTTTTTGTTTTTCCTAATTGAAACGAATCATTATTTAAAAACAAAATAATATGATTTTCTGTCTTTTTTTTGTTTTCATTAAAAAAAACTATTTTCCAAAGCTCGTGTTTGTTGTTCTTTATACCCTATTCTACACCATTCTTTTTTCAGAATTCTTTACAAATTTGTTTTTAGAAATTTAGGTGTTTATTACCCATTTAACAAAGTTATTGTACTACAAAGTTATTATACACGTGTTTTTAACACTTCATTTTGAGTATTACGTCAAACATCTCAACAACCACTGCAGTCGCTGATTTGAGATCTGTGTTATTCAGTTTGTGAACTTAAAAAAGAACCATAAGAAACCATCACGTTTACCGCTTAATTTATGTTTCTAGGATATGATAAAAAAAGTCATACGAATGATGGCATTTTTCATTTTACTTCTTTTTAATGTGATTTAACAGCAGTTACATCATTAAAATCTGCACAAATTAACATTTTATAAATTCGAATTTATTTGAAAATTGGCAAAAGTTTTGATATAATTATGCATTTCCCTTGAAATTTGAAAATTAAATTTGACTTAACAAATCACGTATTTTTAAATTTTATTTTAGTGCAGACCTGTGCCTTTTTAATTTGCGTCCGTCAAGTGCCGCAATTATTGTATTCCTTTTACCATTCCTTAGTATATTACCTCCCTTTGTATAAGTACAATCATACAAATAGTAGTTATTGTATGTTAGGCTTTACATTCTTCAGTACAGTATATTGCTTTGCTTTGTGTAAGTACAACAGGTCTTTCGCCTCCGGCTTTACAAATTCCAAAATTTCACTGAGAACACAAAACACGCTCCGCGCCTCACACAATCGCACGCAAATTTCCCCTCTGACCCAAAGAATTAGTGCCGCTTACATCTTTCGATACATTCCCCCTTATAAAAAGCTTGGTACGGCATAAAGGATTGTAAGCGAGCTGCCGCTGGTCGATCGACTTTCTCCACTCTGGCCTACTTGAGCGTTATCAAGGCCACACGACGGTGTTTTCACTTGTTCGCGTCTCCAGCCAGCGTCAGCTCGGCCGGTTCCGAGGGCCTTCCGTCTTCCGCACGGCCGAGCCGAGAAAGTTTTTGTATTTGTTATTTGTAAAAACTCTATCGCGCAGGCGACAAACATAGTCATGCCTTTACCATTACTTCGTTCCAGTAACATCGGATTTAAATATCAGCTGATAATTTAGATTAGTCAAAATAGTAATCTGTGTTTTCCGACCATCATGGTTATTAAAGTGAGAGTTTATACTTAAACACAATTTTCTTTTCTACGTTAGTATCTAACCTTTAAATCGGCAAAGTGTGCGAACATTTTTTTATATTTTTTCCGTTATAAACCTTTCTCCAAACTTTGTAAAATTTTACCTAGCCACGGTTAAATATATTGTGCTCCAACACACAACCGTAGTAAAAAAGAACTTATTTCTGTTACTGAACCAAAAATAGAAATCATGTATCATATTTTTTAGCCGCCTTGGTGGTCTAGTGGATAGCGTACTAGGCTTTCACCCCGAGGACCCGGGTTCGATTCCCGGCGAGGGCTTGGCATTTTCATACGCTATAAATCATCCCATCGTCTGCATTAGCCCAAGTGTGCACAATAGACGGACGTTAAACACAAAAAAAAAATGTATCATATTTTCTATTCCTTTTTATTGTAATTACGATAATATGTTCGAAAACACGACAAATTAACATAGCTAGTTTTTAACAACATAACCTAAAACTTATTATAGCCTATCAGCTTTCAATGAAATCAGCTTATATAAAACAGCTGATCTTTTACTATAATACAATAGTACGCAACGCGCTAAATATACTATTGTATGCAATATGACACTGGCACGCATCGCGCAGAATCCACCATCACAACCAGTCCTAAAACATAATACATATTAAATAACTAGTCATATTGCGATGTGTAGTTTAGATAGAAGTGCCTGAAATAAAACAATAGCTACGACCGGCTAAGCAGTGTTTTCTTTAAAACCTCTTCCTATGTTTACCATCACTTGGTTTCAAAATTAGGGTCCATTATTTTAGAATTACATTCATTTTGATTTATGCGAGTCAGCTATCAGTGGAGGCGGGAATAAAAATGAATGCAGTTAAGAGAGAAAGTAATTGAATTTTAAACCAGAAGAGAAGGCATTGATTAACTTCAAACAACTTTGGGGTGTATAGTAATATAATAAAGAATAAAACAAACAAATGGGAGAATTTTTTTTAAGAAAAAGGGAAAGCTTTTATTTGGCCCGCTGTAACAGTGTCAACTATGTTTTTAATATACCTGCACACTGTGAATTTGCTAACATCTTCCAAATTACCAATAACATTCTAAAAAGTTCCACAGGAAAAAAATTTTAAACAATTTTTTATTTGTTCTGTTGGAGTCAAGGTATTGAACCTTATGAAACAAAGGTTTAATTCATAAAACCTAAAGTTTATCCCTCGATATGAATAAAAATATCAATCGAAACCTTTAGAGTAGACGCAAATCCTTCTTTTGTGATCCATCTGCTGATATCAGTAAGTACTAAGTGGTTATGACTAAAACTATTTACCATAAATGAGAAGCAGTTCTTTTTTATAGCACTGCCATGGCAGTGTTAGTTTATTTACAAAATTGTTAAACATTATAAATTAAGTTCTTTTCATTTACTGGAAATTTTAAGACCTTATGTGGATTCGAAGAAGAAAATGGGGAGTGGCTAACGAACAGATATCTAGGCACTAATCAAGAGACTCGAGGTAGGAATCCTCCTTATTAGAAAATATAAAAATATGTGTGTGTTATTTAACTGATTCTGGACATCAAAAATGTATCGGTGAGGAACTTTGTTAGCGCAATATTCAGTGTCAAAAACATTTCAAAGTGTTATTACCAAAATTACAATAAGCGACCGATTGGTTTACATTTTATGCTACATCAAGTGTAGTATTAGACGCTTTACAATTCTGCAATGAAATACATTCACTCTTAGCGTTCTTTAAATCATTTTTTTCAACACTTGAACACGACATAACATTCATGCAGTAAATATACTTATAACATACAAATACAATTTTGTTAACATGAAACCAACAGGCAGCCAGTAGAAAAACTAACCTTACACAACAAACTTAGATACTATAAAAATGGATAACTTATTTGAAACACAATTGATGCTCAATTGTAATTTCAGGCTTACATCAAAGTTTTTTCATTTATCCTTTTACTTCTATATTGAAGGATTTACTGGTAAGTAAAAGGTAGTAATTATTCATACGGAATAAAAGAAAAGCTTTTGCTTCTACATTTTATTTGTTACACACTTCTATATTTTCCTTGAAGCATTTCCTTCAAGTTTATTCATACAGCTAATTGTTCCTATTATTCAGGTATTCTTACCATTTGTCATTGTAACTAAATACAATAATTTTAAAAACTGTTTTTGATATAGTCTATAGCTGCGTGCAAATTGTACGTCATTTAAGATGTTTAGTTTATCTCATCTAATTAAATAGGCCTACTTTCTCGCTTCGAAAGTCTTAGCTATTTCTATATATTAAAGTTCATACACAGACCTACTGTATAGGCTATACATCGTATTTATCCAGATTTAAGGTTATCCTGGGAGTTTACAAATCAATAACTACCACGAATAAATTATTAAAACACATTCCTTAAATTAAAAGAAAATTCACAAAAAAATTAAAAACTGGTATTTACATATTTCAATTAAAAGAAAATTGTTTAAAATGTAGCCTACACAAGTATTTTAGTTTTACTACACCAAGTACGGTTAAAAACTTAACCACAGTAATTGAGTTTTTTTAAATATAACCATGATTAACTCATATTTAACCGTGGTTAACTCTTTGCGTTGATGAAACAGAAAAAATACAGCTGTTTTATAACAACTAACCGTGGTTCAAATTCCTTAACCATGTTTAGTGAAAGAGGCAGTTAGACTTACAGAATTGTAATGGAACAGTAGAAATGTATTGGGTTTAAGAACACACCCTCTCGTGTTATTAATTTTGTTCTATTGCTATAATTTTATCGGAAAAAGTGTAATAAATAAATTAACAAACCCAGAAAATCTTGTTTTTTCTCGATTTAGTCCTAACCCGTATTTTTTGAATTTCAAATTCGCTTCACTGACGAGAGTTTAGAGTAAAATTTAAAAGATCGGTTTCGAAAAATTAAATTCTTTTCCGCTGCGCCCGAGTCAGATTATGGAGATATAGCGTGCAATATGTTTCCTTTGGCTAATTATGAACCACGTTTAAGGTAAACTTTAATAAAAATCCCAAATCCAAAAGGGGCTTAAAATTGTTTTTAATTTTTTTTTAAATGAATTACAGACATAGTCAACTTACATTAATATAATAAATTTCATCGAAATCGGTCAATTCGTTACGCCTTCATCGATATGCTGAGACCCACACCGACATACAAGCGAAACTATTTCAAGGGATGCGAACAGGCATACCTATCAAAATCCCAAAATCGATTATTTTCAACAATAATCGCCTAATTCATAGAGCAAAAAAAAGTAAAAATTAACACAAATTCGAAATGGCTGTCAAAAGTGTCACCACATTTCGTCCTAGGCCTGGCTACTATAGGCCGACACAGGTGCGTGAACGTATAAAATGTAAACCGGAGATGAGAGGAGCCTAAGCACATGACACACATACAACGGTACTGGTACTGGATATAATTAGGCGTTACGGTACGGTTAGACTTTCTACATTCCTCGAGAAATACAGTTTAGGCTAACCCTGACACCAGTCATATCACGGCGGACACTATATTACTGCTGGAAAATTTTGCTTTGTAGTTCCTTAAGTGCTGCAATAACACTACACAAACTTTCTCAATTCAAGAAATCTCGTTCGAAAGCAACAGATAAAAATAATCGCTCACGTAGCTGTTTCGCTGACGTAATAGAAGCCAATTTCCAAAGTATCTTTCTTTATTTCACACTTTTTGAAATTCTTATATCACCAAAATAATTAGCATAAAAATCTACATATATCAGCACTTTAAACTTTCAAATTACAATTGAAATACGAAAATGAACCCTGACCGTCGTCAAATTAAATAGGCCTACTTAATTTCATTGGATTTTGAAATTTAAAATTTTTTTAATACGCAGTTTTTACGAAGGTAGAAATGGATTTTCAACAACAAAATTAAGACAAGAAGTTATACATTTTTTTATATTTAAAATGGACGCCATCTTGACACTGTAAAACGAATTTTGCTTCGAAGGAAACTTGTCCAGCCTATTAACATAATTGATTTTTGTGCCAGTTTGAATCAAATCGGACCAAAATTACGAACGTGAGCGCACGCGCGCGCACACACACACACAACACACTACAAAGTCCCTAGACTGGATTTTACCATGATAGCCGCTTCAATAGGTCACTTTTCCAATGGAAATTCATTAAAAACCAAAACTCTAATTTCTTCAAATGCTAAGATTTTAGTTGTATATGATAAATTTAACATTACGGTTTGCGAAAAAATCAAAGCAGTCAGTGTTTGTTTTTTTTCTAAATTGAAACCTGCACAGATAATTTACATTTCAAATTTGCTACACTGACATTCGGTAATGAATGTTCGTATATAATCAAATTCTGATGATCTTTTTTTGAATTTTTCCGATAATTCTCGAAACAGGTTTTTTTTAAATACTCGTACATTTTGTTAGGGAATTTATGGGCTACACTTTTTGAGAAGAAAATCGTTAGTACCAATTTTCGACAAAAAAGACTCCAAATATTTCTTATTTTTGCATAAAACGGACCAAAGATATGGACGAACAAAATCTACTTGCCAAATATCACCACATCTGACCAATTGCAGTTTAAACGCGCACGCGCGCACATACACAGACGTACGGACAGTGAGCACAGTAAACACAACTTTCTTGGACTCAGAAGAACTGAAAACGGATAGATCCATCAGAACCTGAATATCGAGTTACTTTCTTCATGACTATATAGACTAGAACACTGTAAGTAACAACATTGAATAGCATTAACATTACATAAACATTCGATACGCAAAGATAGCCGTATTTTAAGTCTTCTAATACGGAGCCTGTATGGAAACGAATCCAGATCATCATAAAGTTCATAACTATTTTCTCTTGCATTCATTTTGAATATTTCACTTCGCCATCATAGTAAGCAATAGTTTGCATAACTTAAAATTTCAATTTTCAAATTTCACTGAACCAAATTGAACCATAACCAACAAAATTTGAAACTGTAATAACACTAATTACGACGATTAAATCAGATTTTGAACAAGGTGTAAGGTTGTTGTAAGAAGTTGTGATTTTTGAAAGATTTTTGAACGGATAATTGTTATTTCAAGTTCCAGTCGAATCAGACGATGATTTCGAACGCTAGAATATGCATTTCTATATAGGCCTACGAGTATATTCACAAGCATCTAATAGTTCTAAATTTACATTGGAAAAAGAGCTTGATGAAACAGTACCGGTCAGCGTGGTCATTTCATCTATCCCTCAAAATACCTTGTACAGATCCACGATCGGTGCTCCTTTTACGAAACCAGGTATGTGTACTGTATATACCATATGGTCGCTCCGTATATGGTCCAATAGCTCACTTTCCACTGGAAATTATCTAATACAGTCTGTAAATTTGGTTCTATTATAGTACCACCTCAATGAAGTGTGTTGTGACATTGATGTATGGGGCCTTGTTGGTTCCATTACGGTTTCTCTGCATAATAAGTTTTCCTTTAAATGTTTTGAGGGAACAAATTTTAAAGAATCATGTTCAAAAGCCAAAATACACACACACACACACACACACACACACACACACACACACACACACACACACACACACACACACACACACACACACACACACACACACACACACACACACACACACACACACACACACACACACACACACACACACACACACACACACACACACACACACACACACACACACACACACACACACACACACACACACACACACACACACACACACACACACACACACACACACACACACACACACACACACACACACACACACACACACACACACACACACACACACACACACACACACACACATATATATATATATATATATATATATATATATATATATATATATATATATATATATATATATATATATATATATATATATATATGCTATATATGCTATATATTAAACATGATTTCACCATCATTCATAAATTAGAATTTTGAAGTTTTATATGTTATTGTAAATATTGAAATGAACCGATCAGGTCTCATTTCGTACTTTCAAGGAAAATCAACAGATTTTTTATTTTACGAATATTTTAACACTTATTACTGTAGTAAAATTAGATTTTCGAAAAAAATACTGTTAGAACAAAGATACGGTTTTACAGCTGTATGGTTATCTTTTCGTGTATTCTGAAATGTCTGTCTGCATCGAAAGAATTGTTTTTGAAATGTTATTCGGTGTTCGAAATTCGCGTCACCGACTTGGTGTTTAGGCTGAAAAGTTTTGGCAGTTGTGTAAGGGGCCTGGTTGGTTCCACCGTGGCTTCTCTACACATTCGATTTTCCCATTAAAAATGTTTTGAAGTTATAACTACTGTAACTTGTAGCGCGATAATACTCCCGAAAAAAATGTATGACACAATTTCTGCATTGGATATAGTCATCATTTAATAAACCTAATTTTTACATTCACTTCTCGAATACCAGGAAGACTGATATTATTTAATATTAATATTTATTATTATTTATAATAAAGCGCTGTACCTGGGTACACAAAGTATAGTAAAAATGTTTACGACTCCTTGTTCAAAAGAAATGATTGTGTGACAAATTATTTATAAGCTATGGCCTACTAGCACATAAGGCTGTTTGACGTTTTAGTCTGTTAATCACTGTTGTACTGTGATTAACACTAAGGTTCCCGTCATCGTGTTTCCAGCATTCGCAACTAGAGTCCGCTGGTAATTGTAGCTCCCCAATTATTGGCCTCACAATACTTGGTCAATTAAAAAAACGATACAATTCGCTTTTAAAGAACTTTTTTAACATTTTTAACGACTTTGACTAAATGTGATTCGATTGTAGCCTTGAAACATTTAAATAAAACTTTTGTGTTACTATCTTACTAAACACGTCTTTCATTTTCTACGTCAAACGAATTTATGAATACATGACAGAATTTCAAGGAAAAGTATACAGTTAAATTTAAAAAAATAAATTTTAAAAATATTCCCCATCGCCTAGTTTCAGTTTCAGAATTTGTTTTCTGTTTTGGACGTCTGAGGACTAAGCTCGAACGTTTAAGTAAACTCAGAGGATTGGAAAACAAATTGATATAGCCTAACAAAATCTCGTTTTTTTAAACGAACACCAAACTTAACAGACACTTTTTATAATAAGAAAGTATAAGTCGTAAGAGGTATTATGACTAAAGCATTTATAATTCCGTCAAGAAAACATTTTGACACATTTTAAATTACAAACCATAGCATGTAAGTAGGCGCACGACCGAACACGATAAATACGGTGTCTGCTGTATAGTCTCTATAAATATTCATCAACGTATGCAGACTATATTTATTTAATGTTTAAAAAAACACGCGATATTCTGCTTGGCGCAGGTAGTTTATTTCGCCAGCTGTTAACCCAGATTTCATTTACCTCGAGTGCTTTCGTTAATTGGCCAGTGACTTCATTGCTTTTGAAAGTGAAATTACACATTCAGTGCTGCTCTTAACCATTAGACACGCCGAGCGCTAACACCAACAAACAAAATTTTGTTACCGTATGTTAACTGTCTTACTATTGTCAACGAAACAGTAATATTATATAGGAAAAACTATCTAACACCACTTTAATGGAACATTACACGAATGTAAGTAAAATTGTGTTATTCATGTGTATTCCTTCATTAACGCCGTCAAAACAACGTATTATTCGCTATCTCACCCCCAAAAAAAGACGTTTGTAAACTCTTGTTTCAAAAAGCGGTGGGGAGAAGAACATTGTGCGCATGTCTATTTTACATTGGTGTGTACTATAATACCGTCTAACACCCAGGTTACTGTTTGAAATCTTCCTTTAACTCGGGAGCTACATTCTAATTAATAACAATTAACATACAATCAATCGATTATAGTAATGAATGGCTGCCTCGGAGACCCGTCCACCAACAATGAAATCTATTGTCTATTGTTACAGTAAGCCTAATGTTTATCAATGATCCGTTATTTAATTTGAAGCTTTCTTTACCGGTTCTAATGTCCATTCCTTATGTGTTGAGAGTGCGTCAAAACGAATCGATCGTTGTTGGGCGCTTAAATTCAGCGCGAACTATCTTAATCAAATTATATTTCTGAAAGTTTGTGTGTTTGTTATTCAATCACGCGTTAACTACTGGACCGATTGAGATGTTTTTTTTTTATTAACGTTTGACTATTGTGCACACTTGGGCTAATGCAGACGATGGGGTGATTTACAGCGTATGAAAATGCCAAGCCCTGGCCGGGAATCGAACCCGGGTCCTCGGGGTGAAAGCCCAGTACGCTATCAACTAGGCCACCGAGGCGGCAACCCCCGATTGAGATGAAATTTGGTATGAACATGGTTTAGGTACCTGAGATGAACACAGATCTATTCCCGTTAAAAAAAACGCTATTATACTAATTACCCAGTACAACTTATTTATTTAGTATTTAGTTTTGTGGTATGTGTTAACTGTACAACAGTGATGTTTTCATATGTTATATTTCTTAATATAATACTATTAATCTGAAAGTTCGTGTGTGTGTTTGTTATTAACTACCGGACTGATTGAGATGATATTCGGAATGAACCTAAGATGGACATTGACGTATTCCTGTTTTAAAAATCTGAATCCCTATTATTATTTACTGCAAAAGAATTGTTTATAAGCTTACACTTGCAATGAATTTAATTGTTTTTTTTTCTCAAAAATCCCTATAAACCCATCCCTGTAATTCCAAGAAACTTGCCTTTTCAATTTAAAAGATTGCAGTGTCCACTGGATTTGGCACATACAATGGCAATCAATAAGTCACAGGGTCAGACGTTAAGAGTAGCAGGAATTTGGAAATCCGTGCTTCTCCCACGGTCAGTTATATGTCGAGTAGCAGAAATGTATATGTCTTTGCCGAAAACCATAAATAGTATAATATTGTATATAAAAATAGGCTATATTAAATTGAAATAATCCCATTCTGATTTTGAAAATCGACTCTAAATTGTGTTACCTACATATAATTGAGGTCGAAGCCGTGACGGGTAACAGCTAGTACTCAATTATTTTTTAACCTTACTGATTTAAGAGTAATACAATACATTGTAATATACGTTTGAAATTATATCTTTTAGTGACTGATGACTAAATATTTTGTTTGACTACATGTTCAAAAACAGATGCCTAAAACTATGGTTTCCTAAAAAAACGGTGCTGCTATCTAACGGCCGTCCAGATGTGTAAACTGAAGAAGTTACGGACAACAGAATCAACAGATAGACGATTGCGTTGGAGAATGAACATTTGGAGGATAAGGAATTGTCAGATGACGAAAACTGTTGTTTGAAGGAAAGTGATGTATTTAAAAGTCAGAGGGTGCATTTGAAATTTTAATATGTCGGCATCAACAATTTTAGATTTTGTTTGAATTGAGACTTTCTGTAATCTTTACTTTTACTATTATATAAGGTTTCATAAAATCAATTAAAATTTTATTGTCTTCTCTGGTCCATACGATAGCAGTTGCACTGTTTTCACTCCTTTTTTTTACAAAAAATGTTTTCTTTAAAAAAAAGTTCACCTTCCACCATAAAAAAAGTCCACCAAACTGTTTACTAACGCTATGACGGTCGTCACGCTACCGGTATTTGACGGCCAACACTCTCTAGAAAACCAACGCCTCAGGATACCAGTAACTCGGTGTTTTATGAGCCTAGTTTTGTACAAAAGCTTCGACTAGTGTTAGGTAAGCTACGACGAAATGTGCCAGCCGCACCGCTCCTTGTCTGTGTTTATGTCCACTTTCAACTTTTATGGAACGAACTGTAGTGACATTTGATAACAGTAACCGCACTCAGTAGAGAAGGTCTGTACACAGCATTAGTAATGTTTATTACTAATAGACCGCGCAATAAAGGTCTACTAACTTGTTTCATAAACATTTAATTTAATTGTTTTAAATAAATAAATCTTCACAAATTAATTACTATTTCCAACCCGTTTAAGCACAAATTTGTATTATTATACAGCCTACCGATATTTTATCTTTTTGTTTTATATCATAAAAATTTCGGTTTTTCTGATTTACTCACAAATCTTACTTTTTTTTAAAATTACGTAGGCCAACACTGGGATTTCGCGTTTTTATAACCAAACTAAACCCTCATATATAAAAACCTCATTTGTTTTTTATTACATTTAATTACCATACTTAATGGAAATTTGTGTTCGGTTTTCAAACAGAAACCTATTATCCGACATTCCCTTTTACTAAATGCTGCAACAAAGTGCATTGTGCAACTGCACTAACTTTCTATGCATTGTGCCATGCACTAGATACTATTAATTACCTTTGCAACACCGATATACCAGTACTGTAGAAGGTGCTAATTCTGTTTAACATTGTGGTTTCTTGACAACCACAAGTCAGCGTATGTCGAAGAAATTAAACAAGCGTAAGTGAGGCTACAACAAGACACAAGCAGTATTTGCTTCAACGAAATCGTTACAGTTGTTAAAACTAAAAATTCAACCTCCAGAAATGTAAATAAATATCTTATCGCACGACCATATAGCCTGTCACGTATACAAATTCTTCAAAGTCTAAATCGAATATGTCATCTTTACGCTGTAGACTGCAGTACAGTAAATTAAATTACTTAAAAATTTCCTCAGAAATAATCCTTAGTAAGGGTCGCTTTCTCTCCAAATAATTACATGCTGTAGTCTATCAACTCATTTATTACGAAATCAATAAGTACCTATTAATTTGTGTAGGCTCTATTCCGACTGTAAGTACGTATTTGGCTTTGCAGGCATACTTTATATTAATTTCGGAATTATTTTTGATAAAATTTAGTTCAAATGTTACCTTTAATTTATTATTATTTTCTAAATTTATGAATTTAGGCTTCATTTTTAATTTATTATTATTATTATTATTGATATATATCAAGTGTTATGAACTATTCATTAGGTTAAGTCCAAAATATCATCGCAATACTATTTGGATACAAAGTGTATTAACTGATAGTCGAGTAAAAATTTGAGCGTTATCGGTCCAAAGGAGGGGTGTTAGGATGAAAAGTGTCAAAAAGTATCTTAAAGTTCTTATAATATTACTGTCATCAAATTTACACTATTGATCATAAAAAGTTTCGCGGAAAACAACAATTCGTGTGTTAACGTTTTAGTGAATTGAAAAAAAATGAAGCAGCCTAATATATAAACGTTAAAATTATTACTCGGCTAATAAATAATTCTTTTAATGTTAGAACATGGGTTTTTACTACGTTCAGAATTCACGAGTAATTGTAACTGTGAAACAATTTGACAATTAACTATTTATTCTCTTTTGGGAAAATGTGCATTCATAAAAAGAAAATAATAACAGAAAAACTCACGGTAAAGGTCAAAACACCGAGGAAGCAATGTTGACAATGTATTTTTTAGCGAAACCCAACGTAGTGGAATTACTTCAGTGCCGTAGCTAACATGGCGGTCAAGGACCCTTTAAAATTTTCTTTAAAAAAACAAATAGGGTAATGGCCTGTACGTGTTTAGGATTACAATAATGGACGAATGCATTTCTGATATAATTTTTTAAAATAGCCTGCACAATCGCCTCTAGTGGTACGAAAATAAAACAACATATTATGGTAACAAGTTAACAAATCTGTTTACATGCAATATTGTGTTGATGAACAGGCTATGAAAGGCTAAATCTCCTTTCCTCGAATTTTCAGTACTGTAATAAAATAATCTTATCGATTTGAAATCAAAAGAAGTAAAACAAGTTTAATGTAAACTTTTTTGCACTGAGCTAAAACTTCTAATTAACGGAATATAGGCCTACGTGAACTAACAAACATAGTAAGTGATTTCATGGTGTATACATAGAAAATGTAAGCGGTAGTGAATATTTCACCTGATATGTGTGTTGCCTCGATCTTTTTGTATAACGTAGTCCTTCAACTTATTATAAATCGATAAATATCTAGGGACTGATTATTGTTTGAAAATTAAAAAAACTATAATCGATTCGTAATAATAGAAAAAGCTCAGAATGATCGCAGCTGCAAATTTATATAGCTTTATCACTATTAAGCAACTGTATTACATAACCTCAAATTAACATAACGAAGAAAAAACAGCTTTCATAAATTTGATGTTTAGTAAAGAATAACAGAACTAATAAAATAAATCAGCTGCATTACTAACTCGGAATATGTTGCAATTTGTTTAGTTTACTCCGTGACCTACAGATGCCATATTGCATATTGCCGTGTGAAATTGCATTTCTCTTCGAACGTTTTCAGACCAAAAGTATATTTCAATTTAATCACCACATCACGCATAGATTCATTTAATATTGAATTATTTTAAATAAAACAAAATTCATTAATTATCCACTGACGTTTAAGTCAAGTATGTATAAAAACATGGTGATTTCGGTAGGCCTATAAAAATTAGAAACAATTTCAGATTTATCCCGCTTGTATTAATTTATTTGTCAGTAAATAAATGTACAGTGGTGAAACGTAGTCAGGCATATTTCACGAAAATTAGCTCAACTCATTTGTTTTGCATTTCTTGCCAATATTCTTCTTATAAATGAATAATGATTTTTACCTAATTGTAAACATCATTTTGTACTAAAAAGGTAATCGCATTTATTTTATTTCACTACTAATTATATTATTAATATAATTAATATTATATATTTTAAGAGTAAGAAGAAGCTACTCTTATACTCTTGTCTAAGCTATAACTAACATCAAGTTTGTTTTTTCGTGTGGAAATGCTTAATTTGTTTTCATGACGAATGGCACCAGAATACCATTGGGTCTAAAGTAATAATACTTTAGTTTGTTTTATCTTTATCAGTAGAGAAAGTACCATATACAATACAGCATTACATTTTACTGATCCGGAATAATACTATCGTATTTTTTTATTATAGACGCCTGAAATTTCAAAATTCCATTAAAGTTAAAAAAGTTAGATATTAAGATTTACACGAATGCCCTTTTCCATTATCGAAATAACCTTTTATGAGATATTCAGCTAGTGTTTGGAATTTCGTCTCAGCCCATCAGCTACTATTGGATATTTTATTATACACCATTGGTTATTATACACTTTGGTTTCTTGTTACAAGCAAACGAAAAATAATGTAATACAATTGTTTTATCCTGCACAATTAAAAAATACATTTTTTATGTTGTTAAAAATTTAAGATTTTACCTGGCCAAGAGTTTTAAAAAATTCTTTTGCAGCGATTGGACACAGCACTGTTGTGAACAGTAAACATTGGACATAGAACATAGAATATAGACTTACGGACATAGAAATTGGAATTTTTATGTCTACTATTTACTCAGTCATTAAATTTTTGTGAATAAAATTTAACTACAGTTACTGACTTTCTTGACATGTTTTTTGCATGAAAATAACATGTTATTCTGTGCTAGTAATAAGTTATTTCAAAGCTGTATTTTAAAAACTGAATTATTATCAAAAAGTTAAAAACCGGCTACGCTAAGGCCATGCTCAGTGGTGGAGGTACAGTCTGGATCTCATTGGATTTTTTTTTTTTTTGCACACTTGGGCTATGCAGACGATGGGATGATTTATAGCGTGTGAAAATACCAAGCCCTCGCCGGGAATCGAACCCGGGTCCTCGGGGTGAAAACTAGTACGCTATCCACTAGGCCACCGAGGCGGCTACGGATCTTATTGGACATGTTGTTGCCGAGCGTCAAGACAAAGTACACATTCAAATCGATAATCACGTGGAGTTGATTGACAAATAAATGCTACCATTATAAACTTTTTTCTTTGTAAATTGGGACAATCTACAGTAAATATAAATCTACAGTTTATATTTAATGCTAGCTCATATTTTAAAAATGAAAAACACTCTACATTAAGATTGTATGTCTGACCGGCAATAGTTTTACAAGGTCCAACACTCGAAGCGTATCCACTGTTGCTGGGCCCAGACTGTACCTTCACCGCGTATTTTTTATAATTATAATTTGTCAGTAATAATTTAAATAATTTTTCAGTATTTTATTTTATGAAATATTTATACTAAAAGATATCATGCCGAGTATGTGCATGTACATGTAAATATAGTTTGATTGATAATATTACAAGCGGAATGATTAGGATATCAGAAAAAATTAACATCTTTGTATAAAATCAAACAACTGAAATATTTCAGTTATATTTAGGACATCACCTGGTAAAATCATTAAGTTCAACAACAGCAAAAAGATTACAAAAACTGTTTTTTTTTTTTTAATATAATACTCTAAAAAAACTGTAAGCTCTATATAATTCCTTAAAAAAATGTGACAGCTTATGTGTCATTGTTCAGAATAAAACAATTAGGGAAACCGTATAATTACATTTTTTATATTACTGAAGCGACGCTTTTAATGTTAGCTTTGGCTAGAGGAGTGAATAGAAAAAAGTGTCTAGAACCTTTTCAATGAAACAGAATTATGAAACGGAAACGAGCAAACGAATTTCGTATTTTTTTTCTGTTTCGCTTTTTTTCCTCCTTTTCGATAACAGTACACGCGTATTATATGAAAACGTTGTGTTGCTTTGGTTTATATATTTTCCCTTAGTTGAAGAACACGTGCACGTTTAAACGTTTATAAAACATTCGAAATTATTAAAAAGTTGTTGTTAATATTAACTACCAATTGTTGTTAATATTGGTAGTTTTTAACAACATAACCTGAAAGTTTTCATAGCCTATCAGCTGTTCAATGAAACCAGCTGATCGTTACGAATATATATATATATATATATATATATATATATATATATGTGTGTGTGTGTGTGTGTGTGTGTGTGTGTGTGCGTGTGTGTGTGTGTGTGTGTGTGTGTGTGTGTGTGTGTGTGTGTGTGTGTGTGTGTGTGTGTGTGTGTGTGTGCGTGTGTGTGTGTGTGTGTGTGTGTGTGTGTGTGTGTGTGTGTGTGTGTGTGTGTGTGTGTGTGTGTGTGTGTGTGTGTGTGTGTGTGTGTGTGTGTGTAGTCTATGTATATATAGTTCGTTTGTTCAAAATCTTAAATCTCCAAAACAGCTTTGAAATTTTGACAAAACGTTGCATTCGAATACGTACATGTCTTTAGGCCTATATACCTACTATTATATAGACAACACACAGGTAAAAATATGTTTTAAAAAAACACCGCCATCTGTTGGACGTCAAACAACACACGCTATACTTTTTTTCGATTCCATTTCAATATTTCCGATTTACGATCCACTTACGATTTCCAAATTTCAGAATTTTACTACTATATTTCAATGTTTCCAAATGAATTGTTAAATTGAACCACACTGAGCCACAGCAAGTGTGGACGGGTACAGCTAGTTCAGAATAAAAATATTTAAGTTCATTTGATTTGCTTTTACGTAGACTAGACTGCTTATTATTTAAAATTAAATACTGCATTGCTTTCAAAACTACACTTTTTACTTCGGCTATAATTTTATAATTTTTCATAGAATTTCGGGGACAAATGTCATGGTTCATTTTCAAATATATTTGCATTGCAATTTCGAAAGTTTAAAATATTACATATGCAGATTTTAACACGATTATGATGATGAAATCTGATTTTCAAAAACGTAAGATTAAAAAAAGAATATTGTCGGAGATTCGTTTCCATTACGTCAGCACGAGCAAATGCGTATCGCTATTATTTAAATTACGTTTGTACTTAAAAGGGCTTCTCCATCAAAATCAATTTTTTAAAATTAAATATAGTGCCCGGATATTTCTACATTTATATTACTGAATTTCATTAAAATCGGTAAAACTTGTGTGAACTAATAGTCACGATATTCTCTAGTGATGTACACCTCAGGGCACAGTTGAACATGACAAACATTTTTTTTGTGTCAGGAGACCTGAAAACGGATGCATTCATCTGGTCGATTTCCTCACGGTCACAGTATTTTAAATACTTTTCATACAGTGAAAAGGCAAAACGACTATATAACTTATATTTTGTATTCATTTTTTTTATTATAAAAAAAATTAATGGAGGTTATTAATGGAAACTTTATGAATATATATCACAAGAAGAGTGAACTTGATTTTTTTTTATAGAGACTAAGTGCAAAGTTGTCCACTAGTCCTGGAAACCTAGTTTTTGCCCCTAAAATTTTCAATTATATGAAATTGAATTTTTTTTATACCAAAAAGAAATTTCAGATTAAGATGCCAATACATTATACAAAAAGAGATAAACCCAGAAAGATAATTACTGTATTATTTTTATTACAGATATAAAATTATGTACAATGCTAAAAAATTGAAAAAAATCAGTGTTGAGGATATTGCAAATAGATCTTGTTTCAGGATTCACTGAGATAGAAAAAGTAGTTTATGGGATCATCCTGGTATGTCTATACTGTCACCTAAAGACCCAGTAAGGATATAGTATGAGATGTAACCTTTACCATTAGTAATCTCAAAAAAATTTCTAAATTTTTTTTGCTAATTCAACATTTAGACTTCTATCAAGAATAAAACTCTCAAAACCTACTCAAAAGATTTTGATCAGCTTTGGTGCAAAAGTAACCCAAATACCTAGAATACTTTTTATATAGGTTGATATTGAACAAAGCACAACACCAATTCCAGAGTGAATGACACAAACTGAGATGTAAGAAAGTTTGTGCAATATTTCAGCAATTACAGAACCTATAAAGTACATCTAATGATTACACTGTGAACACATAGCCTACTATCAACACTGATCAAGTCCTGCATTACCCTACATAGGCTTACTATTTAAAATATAGAAGAATATTACCAAAACAGGTATGCAAAAAATGTTAAACCTAATTGTAACATGTTAACAGCAATCAAACTAGTATTATTTTGTTTTTTTAAAAATAAAACTTATTTACATATGAATTTTTTTAAAGCTATGTCTATACAAAATGTCAAACATAAAAAACCTAAATTAATTGGTACAACCTATTTATTAGACCTACTTGGATAGCTTCGAAAACATTTATATTATGCTGCTTCTAAGCTCAATAGACCTTTTCACTTTCATACATACTATTATTGTTGCTCTACTTTGCTTGTTACTGGACCAACAATAATATGAAATTAATGTACATGATTACAGAATTCCATTACTAGAAATGAGGTTAGCAGTAGCCCTAACTTTCTTTTAAATTAATTACAGCACTATTAATAAAATTTTATTCTAACAACTTATTATTGATATATTTGAATATTGAAAATTGATATATTTTATTTACTTAAAAAGTGTAAATTTAACCCATAAAATTGTATATTTTTTACACTTGATTTATTTATTTATTTTAATCTTTAAAATTTTCCCTTTTTAAGCGAATAGGCATAGTCAAAATGAAATTCATGAATGACTGCTCACTTGTATGTTAAATAACATCTGGATCATTAATCTATCAAAATCTGTACAAATTTATACTTCGAAATGGAGAGTGAAGCCGTTTAAATTTTTATGAAGGGTAATCTGGACATAATTTGACTAGTGTAGTCATTGTGTTTGCAAATATCGTCTGCTTTGATAAGAACACGCATGGGTTTTAAAATAAAAATACAAATTTCTATTTAGAATTTTATTAAGTTATAAATTGGAATGAGCAAGAGTAACACTAAATTTTGTGTATATAAATAAACTTTCTGAACAAATAAACTTTATAACGCAAAATTTATTAATACTATTATCATCAACAAGAAAGTCAAGTTGACTACGATAAACTAGAAGGTTTTACTGTTTATTTCAGTTAGAAGTGAGGAAACTTTGCAATAAAAAGCTAAACCCAATTCAAATCCTAAACAATTAGAATAAACTCCGAACAATTTGGTGACACTATTTTAATTTGGGTCACAAGAATGTTTTAAATTTCGTTTGACCTTTGATAATGCCCTGTGATTAAGGTTATCAGCTTTCAGTACCAGCCGTATCATTTTATAGTTTGTAATATAAATAAAGAACGAACGGTACTAATATATTTACGGGTATAATTGTTAATTAAAACCTTTTAAATGTAAGCAAGATTTTATAATAAAAACAAACTTAACATTTTTTTTAGACTAACCTGGCAGTTTTGCGATAGGGTCCTAGCAAACGGCTGGATACCAATTTGTTTGATCCTAACAAATGAGGACGAGGGTTTTCTTCTAACTTGTGCTTTTTGTCCAAGTTGGCACAATTTCTCAACACTACGAACACAGAGCCTACCCGACCCTAAACACGCCATAGTACAAACTGTTATGAGGCGATGATCGCCCAACATGTTTAATGAAAGTAACCGACATAGCTCAGCTGACAGCATGCTTTCTAAAATTCGTTGCATAAAAATCACTGTACCACCAAGTGTGCATTCCATTACTCATTGAACACATTAAGTTTTAGAATAACAATTTTAATAATACAGATATAATAATTTAATCGTTTTTGTAATAATATTAATGACGATTTTTTTTAAATTCTTGGTTATTAATGTCATTAAATACACAATACAATAGTTAGACCTATTAAACACGAAATTGATAATGGTTGAGTTTGTATACTAACTTTTACATTTTAGATAATTAACTGTTTACTGTAACGTAATTATTTTTTATTTTTTATTTTAATATTTACAAACGGATACTAAGTAGATAAAAAAAACAATAAAATTTCATTAATTTTAATATTATACAGGGCTTATTATTAAAAATACTTTACAGTGTAAAATGATATTACATTATTATATTATGCACATTTTTTATTTTTCAAAGTAACATTTTTACAACTTGTGGTAGAGAAAGTGTAGGTCCACCAAAAGCAACAAATTCATAGTATAGTGTTTATAACAGTCGTAATCACTTGCTCTTTCAGTTTAAGTTATCACGTTATCACCTGCATCAGTAAAAATAATTATTCTTAAAGTTAGCTAGTTATTAGGTTATGTTATATAGGCCAAAACTTGTTTTCTGTACTAGATTATACATAATTTTTATTTAATTAATAACAAAATATGGCTGCAAGGATTTTAATTCGCATCAAGAATTCAATTTATAATTTAGAAAATAATATTGCCATAATGTTGGGGCAACGATTTCCACCAGGTAAGTTCAAAATGTTAACTTCGTGAGGTAAATATAAGGTGTAGGTTGTTATCGATTTTGCTATAATTTTGTCATTAGAACGCTTTATTACATGCCTCAAAACAATAATTCAAAATATAAAAGAGCTGAAAGCACGTAAAGTACGATGAAAATCGAAAATAAAATTACCTGCATAACCTCAAAATTGCTACCGCGCGAAAGTAGGTAGCGTGTTTTTGATCACTAAAACGATAAAAAGAACTTCAATTTTTTTTAAAACAAAATGCTCGATAACCTAACTAACACAGTTGTTGGGTGATGAAAACGCTTTTATTAAAAAACATTTTTTTTAATACCAGTAACCTGACAGGTAAATATGGAGTGTAGCCTGTCCTGTACCTAGTACCACGGTTGTACGATATGACCGTTGTCCAGGTCGACCGTAGCACTGTAAAGCAAAGAATTCACCAATTATACAAAGCAGTGGCTGCATTATATCCGCCACAATAACATTTATTACAAGGTTAGTAACTACATTAATTAAACAGGGTTTTTACCCATCATCGTTCTTTATCAACTTCTTGTAGATTCTGCAGTTCTATATTTTTTGTTATTTCTTTTGGGCATGTAATAAAGCTTTTTGGTAAAACATTACAGAAATTGACTAATCATCAAAAAGTGCAAATTTACCTTACAAGCAAGATTGTTATAACCAACTTCCACTGTATTTTGTAAAGTATTTCACAGGGTTGGGTAATAAATCGGGCAAAATTAGTAATAGTTTCTGTCAAAATAATTTCAAACCTTAAAACTAGGCTGAAAATTTACATCACAATAAAATTTTATAGTCTATATAAAATAGTGCCACTATCTTAGTTTTTGTGTTTAACAAGAAGGATGGAAATTTCTACCCATATTTTCTCCTATATATAAATAGCAGATGGAAGTGTACACACAAAAAATGAACTCCTGATTTTTAATTTTCCGGATTTGACGTATGTTATAAATGGTATTATATCTTAAATTCAAGTTGAGGAGTATATTTTGTTTTATATCTCAAGGGCTCCAAGTTTCCGAATGCAGTTTTCATGAAATTCTTCATTGGCTGGCTACTCTCTGTATATATCTGTTCGGTAAACTTCTTTTACAACATTTAACCTATATAGACTACTTGTGTTCGTATTGTGCAAAGCTACTGAGCGATAACTGCTATTATATCAAAACTTATTGTTTCGGATATTTCAAACAGTGTTTTTCCTGATTAAAAAAAAATCCACACCATCAATTTTCTCTGTCACATTTTTCTTTCTTATTTAAAAGGAAGCATAAATTTTATATATATATAATTATTATTATTATTATTTGCGTATAGACCCTATTGGATCACGCAAAGCACTCCGACTCATGTCTTGCTCCTTCTAATGCTCCACACCTCCCTTATCCTGTCCCCATGGATCCTCTTCCGCTCCTCTGTCCATTTTACCCCCTACTTGACTGTCAGTGAAGTGGTCAACGGCGGATGAAGATTTATTTTTCAACGGCAAAGAGGGCGGAGGAACCAAGAACACCAAAATCCGGGGTGCGTCTATAGTGGCAACCACCGGCAACCTGGTCAGCGTCTGTTCATCCAGAGGATGCGGCTGTACGTAACGCTCCAGGAACTAACAATCCCTGGTTCTAAAAATCCCAGTGGAAACACTGGATCTTCAAGATTACAAGCAACTATGATTCGTGCAAGTAATGATAAAAATACCCCAGGTGGTAACCAATCCACCCGTCTGCGGGCGGCAACCAGGAACTCGGATTCTGGGGACCCTGGACTTACATGATTACAGAGAGAGTCGGAGTTCTCTGGCAAACTTCCTTATATATATATAGGTTACATAACACTTATTTTATATATTTTTTCAGATGACTTCTGTATGATAGCATCAAATCAAATCCAGCCTACTGCAAGCAGTAATTCAAAGTTTTCACTAAAAGAGATACTAAATGATTCAGTTTTATGGGCTGTACCAACTCACCGAAGAACAGTAGAGAAAAGAACGAATCGGAAGTTTGGTTGGCCTAATCAAGTTTGGAAGATGTTAAAGCCTAAGCAAAATTTGTTGATTTGCAGTACTTGTGGTGGACATCATGAAGTTGGTTGTCTCTGTCGTGAGTATTACTTTTTAATTCTGTTTCCATCAAAATTCAAAATTAATTTCAATTTTATCACTTTCATTTGTACCTGGCATTTGCCAAATATATGGTTCAGAGTTTGTAAACCAAAACATTTTTCTAAAGCCTCTAAATATGATAATTATAAAGTAATCTGTTTATGATCATGGATATATCACAACTAAAATTTTCTGACTGTTATAGTATTTTGTTTCAATATTTTTCACAACACAGTTCCAATAAAACTGATAATATACATTTGCAACAGAAAATGCTTACAACAACAGAATCATTTTCCTGCATTTAAAATTATCAAGGACAAATTTTCTATTTTAGTGAATAGAGTATACAGGGCTCTAAAATGGCATTTTCATCGAATTATATCTATCAAATACAGAAATCAAATTTGATTAAACACTAACATGGACTGAAATCTTTTTTTTATGGATTTTTATTTAAAATACTAATTTACACATACTTTTATACTGATTATGGTGGGGATATCATTATTTCAAAAAATAATAATCGTGTCATGCAGCTGTCGCACTGACATGATAGAAGTGAATTTCCTAACGTATATCTTTATCTTACCCTTTCTGAAATTCTTATTTTACCATCACAATCAGCATTAAAATCTACGAATATTAGCACTTAAAATTAGGCTATTATAGGAAATACAAAAACGAATCCTGACTGTTGTCAAATTAAATTTCTTAAGTATAACAAATTTTTAAAATGATAAATTATGCAGTTTTTAATGCTAATTACTAGGTGAAATTGGATTTTCAAAAACATTTAAGACAAGAAAATTATGAATTTTTAAAGATTTGAAATAGCTGCCATTTTAAAACTGTTAACCAATTTTACTAGTTAACGAACTGCCCCGCAGGGGGTGCAGACTAGCTGCACCTATTGAGAGGATTTAGACGTCCCTCGCAGTACCCGAGTCTAACACACACTTACACTTACGACTCTAACACTTTACACTCTTTACACTCACACTTACATTTAGGGAGGCAATAATAGCCTGAATGTGCTTTTCGCCATAAAAAAAAAAAAAAATATATTCAAGCTATTTCCTATGGCTAGTCCGAACTCCAGTCCATTAGCCTCCTTGCCTCCCAATACAGCCAAGCCAAACTCTTCTGTCGTCTCGAATCAGCATTCAATCCAGGGCATGTCAGCAGGTGTTCCTTGTTCATATTTGAGTTCGTCTCTTGGCACAGAGGGCAAATTTCAAAGGAGTAGACTCCAATGTGCTTCAAGTGGGCGGCGAGGCAGTCATCCACTTGAAGCACATTGGAGTCTACTCAAGTGGATGACTGCCAAAAAAAATTTAATTTATTTTTGTAATTGTTCAAGCTATTACCATAGATTTTTGTACCAAATTTTAATGAAATTAGACTAAAATTTCAAACGAGCATGTTGATATATTTAAAATATTTTTTAGTGAGCCCTCAAAACGTGATCTAGATGTCAGGATCGGTGCTTATATCAAGGTCCTGGTCTGAATCTTACTATGATGGCCGCTTCTTTAGCTCATTTTTCCAATGGAAATTCACTAATAAATCAGAACAAGTAATGATCTTTTTAAGGCTTTTGAATGGCCATGATTTTCTAACACATGAATAGATTTTGTTATTAAATAAATATGTTCGAGTTATTACCAAATGTGCCAAGTTTAATTTTTTACATGGCGAAATGTTAGTGCTCTAAATTTGCTTTAGCAAGCTGATTATTTTGTAATTAGCAACAAAAAAATGAACTGTCAAATATTCCCATTTTATGAATTTTCTGCAGCAGCTGATAATGGATCTGATGTTTCAGCTGCTTGTTATACAAGAGTAGCCAAGGAAACCAAAGAGATGCAGGAGGCTGTGCAGGCTCAACTAGGAATAAGTCCTGTTGAGAAAGAAGTTATAGTGCTTTATAAAGGAGAAAGGGAACAATATCAGGAAGAAACATGGGAGGTGAGTTGACAACTTTATATCTTTCTACTTTAGTCTATTCAGGGCGGCTAAAAAGGTATTTTTACTCTTCCTTAATTTATTTATTATGTAAAATACTTGAGGTAAATTTTTGTCATTCCTTTTAAAATTGGAAATAAATTTATTAATTTGGAAATCATACCTAAAATGTTTAAATCTTAAAATGCTTGATTTTGAAATATATTCCAAACTAATCCTGATTTCAACAAATATTTTTTTAAATATTATACCTAGAATTTGAAAATGAGATTCTCAAATACCTAAACTATTCTCCCATTGAAGCAGTATAGGTGCATAATACTTGCCGTTAGGAGGTCATTTGTTATTAAAATCTCACATTGTCATGATCAAAAAGTAAACAATTAAAAAAAATAAAATTTGTTTTTCTTGACTAACATTAAGTCTGCATTTTTTAGTGTGGCAGCAATTATAAAATGTCAGTTTTCCTCATCATCCTTTGGAATAAAGAAACATTCTTTGGCATAACCTCTTTACCAGGAGTTTAACTCGAACATAAAACTACTGACAATTTTTTTAACAAAGTGTCGACTTTATTCATTTTGTAAACAATGTAACGTAAGAATATAATGTTAATGTTAATATCAAAACAGTCTTTTAGATTAACATAATTTTAAATACGGATTCATTTATGAAATTACAATAAAACAAAACCTTTGTCTGCAGTATTGGGTGGCTACAATTCAAACAAAACTAGATAACATACATTACAAGCAATTGTGGGCCAGCGTGGTTTGGCCAGCTAACATGCATTAACAGTCTAAAGTGCATTGAGATATGTATCCTTCACCCTCCTTCCCTTGCTACTCTATGTTATACAGCCTTTGTTATGACTCAGTTAAGCCTGAGCTACTCTCAGACGGATATTTTATTTTACACAGGGCAGAGCTGCAATGAGCTGATATCATAATATAATACTTTGCTTAACATTGATATTTTGTAAAATGGCATGAAAATATTATCAGCTTGACACTATAGGCTATGCTGTTATTGTTTAATATTAATATTAAATAATGATATTATACTTAATAAATAAAAAATATTTTTCTTTCAAAATGTTGATGAAGCCCAGTCCCAGCACTCTTTTTTTTTTTTTTTTTTTTTTTTTTTTTTTTTTTTTTTTTTTTTTTGGTGTTTAACGTCTGACTATTGTGCACACTTGGGCTAATGGAGACACTTATAGCTTATGAAAATACCAAGCCCTCATCGGGAATCGAACCCGGATCCTCGGGGTGTAAGCCTAGTACGCTATCCACTAGACCACCGAGGCGGCTCCAGCACTCTTTAATGATGTGTCACTACTGCATTGTAGATTTTAACTAAATTTAATTTTGAGGAGTACATCAAGTGAAACTCATTAAACTTAGTTAATAGTACCAGAATAGGGGTAAATATTAAGTGTAGCCTGTCCTGGATTCTTCTATATTTTTTTTACTAAAACGCTTTATTACATGCCCAAAATCAATAATTCAAAATATAAAAGAGTGGAAACCACAAGAAGTACGATAAAAATCGAAAATAAAAGTGACCAACATAATCTCAAAATTGCTATCGCATGAAAGTCTATAACGTGTTGTAGATCTGTAAAACAATAAAAATACGTTTTCATGGTTTTGGGGTGATAAAGAACAACCTAACTGACAAGGTTTAAGGTTTAACTTTTGAAAAAGGTTTGTGGCAAACGCTTGTTTACTAAAAACTTTTCATTAATGAACATATACCCCGCAGGGGGGTGTAAACTAGCTGCACCTATTGTGAGGTTTTAGACGTCCCTTGCGGTACCAGAGTCTAACACTCATTTACACTTACAACTAACACTTTACACTCACATTTATATTTAGAGAGGCGATAATAGCCTCAATGTGCTTTTCGCCTTAAAATAAAAAAAAAAATATAATATTGAATAAATATGCTTCATTAAAATCTTCTTCATTGAAGTAGAGATACATTTAATTTTTTAGCTCAAAAACTGAAATGTCAAGAAATTGCCATCGAGATGTACTGTAGTACAAAAGACATGATTGTTTACTTGCCTTATCATAACTTAGCTTTTAAAAGATCCTTGCTTTTTAGAAGCGTTTTTGATAAAGTTTATGACTTTGGTAACAGTTTTGATAACCCTATAAAATTCTGATCTCAGTTGTTCTGCTGCTAGTGCTTTCTGGTGGATCATACAGTGTGTCTAAATAGGGTATGGTGACACTTGGACTTAACTTAAGCTTGTAGGCTTTTGTAGCTTGTAGATTGTTTGAAATGGCCACCATCCTTACAAATGCCGACACAGTTATTCCAATGAACACTATTTTCAACCATGAAACTATCTAAAACCTCAAATAAATCAGTACCAAATATTTTTAATATTAATATCAGCATCAAATAAATCTTTAATTTTTTATAGAAAACAGCATAAACAAATTTTTCTTTTTTATTCATCACATAGCAAATAAGATTGCCTCATCTAATTAAATTGAAAAGTCCTTACCTTTCAAGTTGTTAAGCAGTTGATCGCTGATATCCTAAGCCATTTCATCAAACCAATATCAATAATTGTATTATTGAGGTATTTTGATTAATTTATTAACAGCATCATGCATTATCACTATCATAATTCCTACCATGTTAACAGCTGCAGGCAGTACGAGCTTTCTGAAATTGAGTAGTTTTTTTACACAACAATTTGGTAGCAACTCATAATGCAAAAAGAGCATTACTATTAGTCTTTGACTTTTTGGTGAAGGATGATTTTTGTTGATTAGCTTCATTAGATTTTCTATGAAAGGATGTCTAGGTTTGCTATTTAAATTTAGGTTTTGAGTTATGTGGCGCTTTAATTTACTTGGAAGCCAGTACCTTCAAACAAATTACATATTGAGGACATTACTCATTATTAATTTCAGTACAGCCATAATCTAGGCTGTCTTCAAACCTCCTGTAATTGGGCCTTACATTTCCTGTCTTTTTTTATTTGAACATGGTACTTCATACTTTTATCAGAGTTTTTAGTTAAAAACCGTTTAATTTTATTTACAACATACCACAACACAGCAACTTTTATACTGGGGTGGAATTTTGTGGAACTATCTGGAAAAATTAGAAGAATCAGGATGGACAGTGCACAGTGGTATTTGTGGGCAGGGTACTTTTCATATGCTACGGGTGTGATGTATGGGGGTGAGCACTATCAACTAGGCATGAAGTCTACACCATTTCCAAGTATCTTGCTGCCTAATGCACCAAGGCGAGACCAGTGTCTGGAGACCAGGCGAGCTGGAGTGTCTGTAGGGCTCCCTGCAGACAGGAAGGTAAGCCGAAACCGTAGCTGTGAAGCCATGTGGGCTGATCAGCGGGCCAGTGACCAGTCCAGGCCTTAAGGTATTTTGCCATACTGGTACCACGGGTTCGTGCTCAAGCCCCCCGGGGGACCCCTAGGGTCATCCCTGGGTGCACGAGAAGGTGTTGGATTCGTGGGGGTAGTGGTGGTGTTGGATAGTAGATGTCTGTCTTCTTCTTTGATCTTCTTCTGTTAAGTGGGGATGGTGGTAAACCCTCGAGGTAGTGACACCATTTCCTTTAGCAATTTATTGCACTTAATTTAGTAGTAACTGCCTAATGCACCATATTGAAGTGAAGTAATTTGCACCTGAAAAACTACCATGCCTTTAACTTAAGCTTGTGTAAATTTGAATTTTTACATTGTCGCACTATAATTGTCCCCTTGAACTACGGCACCCTTGGGTAGTGTGTAAGGCATTCCAGGGCACAGTTTGGGAAACATGGTGTTAAGTAATTCATTGATAATTAATGGTTAGTGTTCACAAAAAACAAGTAATTCTTTTCTTTCACTAAATAAAATCTATTTTTGCTAACTGAAATAAGTATTAAATTTTCTCCAGCCTTTAAACAGTACCTTTAACTGTTTGTATAACTAATATACAGTATAGCCAGAAATTGTTGGTTATTACTTAAGTTGTTTCAGAAAACCGAGAAATAGCTATATCAAATTTTCTTACACTCCAAAGTATAACACTTTTATTCATGTGTGTTTAGGGCAAGAGGATTGTTGAAATGCCGAAAGAACGTCCTGAATGGTTTAGCAAGAATCTGCTACAAAAATCCACAACTCCTCCGGCAACGACCACTGATGTTAAGCCTACAGAACTTGCATAATGGAATAATAAATTTAGTCTTGTAAATATGAAATTAATTTGATATAATTAGTTTATAATAGAATTTAAAATGCAGACCTCTCTTTATCTCTTAATTATCCTTTTCTCATTCCTTAGTTCATAGTAAATCTTTTTCTGGGGACAATTTTCTATGTAAAAATATTGTTCTTTAAAGAATAGACCAAACTCATTGTAAAAGACCACTCACTGGATATGTAGTGTTTCAGGAGGAAAGTGCCTTACCTTGAGAACTTGAACTAAAGCTAATAGTAAGGAAACATAGATCTGTTAAGCTTTATATAAACATAGGTCTGAAAATACTTTCGTTAGTGAATTATGGCAAACAAAAGATGTTGCCCCAATTTCTACTCCTTTTAGTCGTTTTAGGTCATTCTGAAGTCTTACAAATACAAATTTAAAAGAAAAATTTAGTGATTTTGTAGGCTTTTTCAAATGAAAAATTGAACAAAGTCCCTATACACTAATAAAATATTATTTTCCAAATTATCACTTTCCATTATATGCTTTTTTCAAATTCTGTTAACATTTATATAGAAAAATGTTTTTTCTATAATGTAAAGGGAAATGTAGTCATTTTGACATTTTGAGAGTACACATTTTTGTTTGTTTATGTTATTATCAAGGTAGTAAAATAAGGCCATTCAAATAAACAAAACTATTTAATTGTCACAGTTAATTTTAAGTTGCACTATTTATTAAAACAAAATTTATTGAAAATTACTAAAATATTGACAGTCTGTGTCCTGATGTAAACACAAGTTCTTTTATTTGAATAGTTTGATTGTTCAACTCATATACATTCTTCAACAGTCGGTTCAAACTCTTCTTTTACAAAATGTGAGTTGCACATGACACACTTGTGTTGTGTGTCTGTCACTTCACACAAGTGACTTTTTTTTAAATCTTTTTCAACCAGTAGAGCATTGTTCTTTCCCACGATATTGTTGATTTCCAGCTTCAGGTCTCATAAAAGATTAATCACTTCTGTGATTTTTTTTCATGGATTTTATCAATCAATTTCTTCACCAGGTTTTTGATAAAATCAGAATGTTTCATCATGGTTGTTCCTTTCTAGTTCAAGTACACTATAAATGAATTTATACTACAAATGTTAACAAGTTTGTAAAAAAACAGCTGGGGATCATGTAACAAAAGTTTTCCAATCAGAAAAGAAAATAGTGTATTTCCAGGTGTGCTTAGGCTTTGGTTATAGAAACAATTTCTGTTTTTTTTTCTTCTGCTCGTAGGTTTCAATTGTGTTGTGCATGTTAAAAAGTTCATTTCTTTCTTGGAATGAAAGAAATAAATGTATACCATTTTATAAATACACTGTAAATAAAACAAGTTGAGTGTTCTTAGGGAGTAATTCCATTGGAATAAATTATTTATCTTTATGAAGTAATTCCATCGGAATACATCATTTATCCTTCTCCAAGGGGCTGATATAAATAATCTTCTTTTTATAAGTCCATCTATTCCCCTCTATTGACTATTGATGTAAAGCAATTATCAGCAGTTATATTTTGATTGCTACCTTGGATAAACTTATACAGTTGAGTGAGAAACTGAGTGAAGGTATACACTAACCTCCTTTTCTTTTTCGGTCAGAACAACTCCAACACTCTTTTCCTTGTGCATATATAACCACATATTTGCCAGCTTTGAATTTTTACAAATATAGAGATTGTTAGCAACACAGTTTATTTGAAGCATAATAATCCTTTATTATCAAAATAAGCTAGTCAGTAAAACGTGTTTCTATGTATGAATATATTTTACTAAGTCCTGTCAACTTCATTGCGAGCTTCTAAATCACACCAAGTAAACACTCCAAAAGGCAAAATGTATTGTCTTGATTCTAAAATTGGCGGAAACTCTTCCACAAAGGAATTTTTAAAAAACTTCATTATATTTTGTTTTAAGAAATGGCTATACACTGTAACAACAATGGACATTATAAATCCTACAATAATTAAACTTTCTTTATACAAACCTTAATGAGACAACATTGACTGAACCCTTGTCTTTGATATAGTTCTGTGGTTTCGGAATAAAATAATCTTGGATTTGGAATATCAAAATACTTGTAACATTCCGATTATTGAGTTCTTCCTCTCATATCATACAGGGGTATGAGATCAAGAGCAAAATATTAAAAACAAATATTTCATATGAATGACAAGTTTATTCAGTTATTTCATTGTCATCATTTTATTGAAATTATCTCATTAGAAATGATGACAATGTTCAGATTCGGTAACAAGATAGACATTATTGTTTATTTAAATTTTTAAAATTCATGATTACTAATTTATACTTTGTTACTTAAAAAATGTTAAAAATATGTATTATTTATTTACTGCATTTAGTATTTCATTAGGTTGGACTGTAGTTATTGAAATGATTATGTGCATGTGCAGTTGTTATCAGTCATTCAATTCCGACTGTTTTGATCCTGAGTTTCTTTTATCCAAGTATCAGTCATCACTAGTTCATACTGCTGATACAGACCACATGATTATCTACAAGTTGTCAAGACAGCAAATGGCTGGTTGATGTCTTAGACTGCAATAATGCATACTGGTATAAAATATGTATAAATTATATATGAAGTGTTTATATAACAAACACAATGATTGTCTAAATATTTTTCTAAGAAAAATGTGTACAAGCATCAAACTAAGAATGTTTATTTTTATCTCACTATTATTTTTAAAGCCCAAATTTTATTTAAATACAAATAAAACTGATTGCAAATATGAAACACCGCAGATTGTGTTCAAAATATGGAGTCTTTATCCTAAATACAGAGACCTGGCAAGTTTAAGCCTTATAAACTTATAAGGCCATCATTATATATTATTATTAATTATTTAATATATATTTATATATTATATTATACATAACCATCTTCTACATTCTCACTATTGAAATTCTGCAGACTATCACCAAAGTCAGGATCGTTAGTTGACTACTACCACGGCAGTCCATTTTATATGTGAAATATAAAAAAGAAAATGAAAACAGAAACTTTGCACCACCTATTTGATCACAAAACAAAAAAGATAAAAATATACGGTTTATATACAAATACATGACATAATTCCAAAAAATGTTCTCCATTTGTGTTTTAAATAAAATGGAAATAGCACTGACAACTAGAGCCCAACATAAGCCTAAAATTTATTAACGTACTTTCTGCTGTTTTATCATTTTACCAACGTAGACTACACCACCTAACTTTTCTTTATCTTCCTCAGCAAAAACTTTGTCTATTATCTATTGAAGTTTTAGATTAACTATGAGTGTGATTATAAATCCTATAGTAATAAAACCAAACGAGTTAACCTGAGAACTATGTAATAAATATTGAAGATCTAAGTTTATAATGTAAGCAAAGCAAGGATGAAAAGTCAATAAAGAGCCATATTGTAAAAACATTAATTTATATTTTAATTAAATTTACATAAATTCTGCTATATTAATTTACAATACGTACAAATCTCTATGTAATAACTACAATAAAAATAAAATATATTTTAATTAAATTTACATAAATTCTGCTATATTAATTTACAACATGTACAAATCTCTATGTAATAACTACAATAAAAATAAAATACATATATATTTACATAAACTATGTGAAGGTGAAAGATACAAAGCCTGAGTTAAACCTACATGGCTGAAAAAATACAATACATTTTCTTAATTGTAATTACATTAATTAGGTTCTTTTATTGAAAGTTTTTTTGATTCTTTTATTTGGTATATATTCTGTTAAGTGGCAACAATCACCAGGTGATACTTAATTGTTCCTGTGATGAAACATTCCTTTTTAGTTCAGGTGCAGTGGTAGCATTCGCAACAAGTCAGATGGCCTTGAACTATTTATGCAAGCCAACTTCATTTTGACAACAGGTTGTAAAATTCCTTGACTGCAAAAAAAGAATGAAATTTTTGTTGCAAAAATTTATTGTGATATGCAAATGAAGATATCATATCTATTCAAATGACTTGTTGTTGGTGAAAAGTGTTATGTTAAAAGACACAGAAGAAATTCATGATATTAAGCACAGCAGCTCATCAACCACTTCCCTCAAATCTATGCCAATGCTGCCGTTTGTGTAAAGTTGGTTCTAGTAGGCACCTCAGCTGAATTATCACTCTACTAACAAATGTTGAAATTAGCTGACGTTCTCTGCACATCATTGTTAAAAATATTCAGCTTTCAAAAATGTGTGCAAGATTGATGCACCACTTATTGTCTGATGTTTACAAGCAGATGCAAAATCATTTTTTGCAATTGTTTGAAGATAGGGAGTAGTCCTGTTTCCAAAGATTGTCACTGGTGATGAAACATGGATTCACCATTCATCTTGAAATTAAACATCAGAGTATAGTATGGTAAAGAAAAGGAGAGAGCTCCCCAAAAGGTCAAAGAGCTTGAGTCTGCAAGAAAGGCCTTAAGTTTATTGGGATTGACATGACTTATTGTTATTGATTGACTATTTTCCTCGTGGAGCATAAATGCATACTGTAAAGTACTGACGACTACTTAGAGGAATCCTAAAATATCATTAATGTAAGACCCTGGATCAAATGTGAACATTAGGACAATCATTTTGACCTACATTACACCTTGGTAAATTTTATGAGGTTATTTCTTGGTAAGTGAAAGTCTCATTGAAGTCTTGGTGTGGTTTTAGGACAACATTAAAGTCAAGAATGAGTTACTGATGTTAAGGTTGTTCCTCAAAAATAATTCCTTTGAGTTTTGGTGAATATCGATTTACCATTAACATTCCATCAGGACACAGTAACAAAAATATAATGAAGCTGCAACAAAAATAGCATAGTCTGACTTAGCATGAAGTAAACACGTCATTATTTTTCCCTCATTTTTCTAAAATGTATTATTTTTTGTTCATTAAGAGACAAGTATAACAAAATAATTGTTGGCAAAGTAAGGTTTGTCCACTGGATTGCCGAATTTACTATTCCTATTCCTATTGATAATTCAAATAAAATTATCATAACAGAATACCATAACCTAAAAATAGAATACAATAATTTTACTATGCAAGAAACTCAAAATTGCCCATGGATTCAATATCGTTTTCCTTTGGAAAGTGTGACAAAACATGCTGGTTGAACTCTTCAAATTTTGTGGATTTGTGATAGAATTTAGCACACAGGGGACATATTCTATCTTCAAAACCTAAAAACATGCTATTTTCATCTGAAGTGTCATTTAAAAAGGTGTTATCAGTATGGCTTGTGGGAGGTTCTGCAACTTCTTTGAGTTGACGGTCTAGACCATCCAGGCGAGTTTGGAAAGTGGCAAAACTACTTCTTTGTTGGTTGGCAACTGTATTTGAATCTTCCTTTATTTTTTGGCACGTAGAACAAGGTACACCATCTGAAAATACATTATTATATACTACAGCATTTCAGTAAAAGAAAGAAAATTTACAAAACCAAATTTTCAAAGTACATCTCCTTAAATTAACTAAAGGGCTTTGTAAACATTGGATTTTATACTTCATTTGGTTGGCTGTGTATAGGTTTTTTAAGTACTCAATTCAGTGAAAAACAACTGAGTAAAAATATGGTTAGAAAAAAACTTTTTTCATTAACAGACATACAATGAAATGATTACTTCAGATGACCAGTATTTTGTTTATTAAATATACAAATTGGTTTTTAAATATTCGTTAACCACATACAAGGACAATTCTTGATAAAATTAAAACACACACTTAAAAACTTTTAATATGTAAGTTTTCTATACTTAGTTGTAGTTACAATAAAATTTTTAAAAATATGTTTGTTCTTGGTTTTTAGTATTTTATCATGGCTTTATGCATATCTAAGCTATTTCTGGTTCCTAAGTTTACATTTTAAGTTAGGCACTTGAGTACAAGAGTTGAAACATCATCAATACACAAATGACAGTAAATGTCAGAATAAACAATAATAATAACAACATAAATTGGATAAACTACAGTTTATAAGTGCGCAAAAAGTTTAGTAACACCCACTTCTGATTTCATAAGAAAGCTTGTAATGCTGATTTCCATTTTTTATAAAAACTAAAAAATCCAAAATAAATATATTGAAACATTTATTGAAAAATGTATAGTTTGCAAAATGTTATTTTAGTGTTGAAAATATGAAATTTTAGTGTTTTAATATTGTTTTAAATTATTTGTTTCTGAAAAAAACATGAAACAAACAAATGTATGAGTTGGAGAATGCCTACATAATAAGACGAAACTTTCACTTGAAATAAATGTATAAAAAACTACTGTGGGCGTTATGATAAGTTCTAATTCCTGCTAACACACAGTCTTATAATAGTTTTAACTATAGACATTTTAAAGTTACGATTGTAATTTGTTCTAATAATATGACTTACAGACCCTGAAGTACATTAGCAATATTAGAAATGACAAAACTAGGATGAGAAGCATTATTTTGTGCTAATAATTATTAATAAATATTGATCTAGTAGAAATAAGCAACTCACTTTTGACAACATTCGATACAACAACCATAGCTGCTTTTAATCCTGCTTGCTGTTGCATCAGGACTTCCTTCTCTTCTTTCAACTTCTCTGCCACTCTCCTAATGTCCTGTAGCAAATCTTCCGTCTCTCCTGATTCTTTAACTACTTCAAGGCCACCACTACCATCATTCAGGGTAAATTCACAGTCTTCCATGCTCACTGCATGAGTCTGAAGTTCAACCATCTGGAAAAGAGCATTAAGTTAATATGAAGCTCTTATGTTTTAATTTTCCTTTAGTCAAAACGTATTGCTATGCATTTATTATGGCATATATAGGATTGACAGTATTACAGTTCTGAAAATGGGATGAGAAATTTGAACAGAAAGGGGCATTGTATAAGCCACCTATATATCATCCAATAGGCCTACTAATTACTAAAAGAAAATAAATATTAGACTAATTTGCTGTAGGTCCTAAAATATATTTAGCTAATTAAAAATGTTTAATTTTTCAACTAAATTGTTAGTAAGGCAAACATTAACTGTCAGTACATTGTAAAATTATACATTTTTGACTAATTAAAGTGTGTTAATTAATTAGAGCATTAATTATATTATATTGTTAGAAACAAACTAAATGAAACTATTAGCAAATTAATGAAAAATTATGGTAGAGATTTTATTTTTTTAAGATCTGTACTAAATATGACAGTCATCCTTACTCCTGTAAAGATCAATATTGTCAAGGATCAATTAAAATTGTTCTGACATTCACAGGAATGTCATGTTGACAGCCCATGTATTACATATATTATATAAATCAATGTAATGTTAACAGGGCTTTTTTTTTAGCATTTTAGCACTTTTTTCAATTTTTCCTACACTAATTAATACATTTTTTTTAAATATAATAATACAAGTACAATTTTTATGTCAATCCATACTTTCAATTCAATTTCCTAATGAATTATGTTTTAAATCCATAAAAAGCTACAATAGACTGAACATTTTCAACATATTTATTTGTAATAGATTATCTCCAAAAAAATGTTCAAAAGCAATTTTACCAGCTCAATAAAAAATACAATTAACTCATGTACTTACAAATAAACTTCATGAGTAAGTGTTATAGAAATAATATGTTTTAATTTCTATCTGTCATCATGTATTATCATATCTGTATAATATTAACAATTAACAATATAGTTAAAAACCTAAGGTAAAAAAGCCTTAGAATAATACCTATGATTGTAATATATTAAGTAACAATATTATATTACATTGTGTTTATACTTTTAATCATGCATTAATATAATTTTCTTACAAAAACAATACATGATATTGTTGAAAATTCTGAAGGTTGATTTTTCAACAACTAATTTCTCTAAAACCGCTTGATATATTTGAATCAAATTAAATCGTGTATGAAAGCATAGGTCACTGAACATATTAAATTTAAAATAAAAGAATTATAAGATTTAAAATAGATACTAAATGATGGAATATTTATATTAATATTACTGCTTATTTGGAAATTTATCGGTTTTTGTAAATATAGGAACAATAGAAGACATTTAGAGACTATCAACTCACATTCTCAAATGCCAAACTTAAAACATAAACTATGAAACAGGAACATGATCCTAGATCTACTAGCACATATAATTTTTTTTTAATTTAAGTGATCTGGGTGGTGATAAATAGTCAAACACCTACATGCAAGCGAAAAAATAAATTAGAACCAAATTTTGGGATTATATATTATTACAAACTATACTCAACCCCTAATGACTTTCACTTTGTTATATCAAAACACTTAAAAACTTCATACTTAGGTGCACATACCTAAGACTTCAAGGTTTATTACAAAAAAATCTACCTAATGGAATCATTTTGTCATAGGAGTGTTTTTAAAAAAATTGGTTTACCCCTGCAACTCAAACTAAGTAACTCGGTCTTCTTACTCTTTCTAACAGTCATCACACACTCTCTTGCTTCCCCTCATTAGCCAGTTTATCAACTCTCTACAACTAAATCACTCACAGCCAATTATTTTCCTTATACATTTTACTATAACAATGTTTGCATGTTCAGTACTGTTAGGATATTATATTTCACGGATCAAAAATATGTTAGCTACATATTAACATGTACTATATGTAGCTACATTATAACATGTTATACTAGTAGTTCAAGAAACAGTAGACATCTTAGTATATCCTTAATTTTAATTGCTTGGCCACCGCTCCACGACAGAGATCTTGGCATGTTCATAACCTTTTCTGCCAATTTAACGTTAAGGAGCATGTTTATTGTTGTTTCAGGAACAATGTTACTAGACAAACTTTATTAGAAATTGTATGCTCTTTCTCAATGAAACAGTTAAAATTATGATAGATTTTGCTGTTCAACATAGAGCCAGCAACTACAAACATTGTTAAATCAGAAGCTGCCATCTTTAAATGGAAGTGAAAGAGAAAAAATCTTACATATTCATCGTTCAGGTCATATAGCCAAAGGGGAACCTTTAAGTTCATGTTAACATAATAAAACACTACATTTAATTTAAAGAACAATGTGCGTGTATATTTTCACACTAACTTCAAACATTGAGCTGAACAAATAACAAAATTACATTACCAAAAACTGTTGCTGAAGGATTCCGAAATACAGTCTCCATACATTATATCAGGCTACATTAAATCAGCCATGGCGGACCCCACAGACAGACCCGCAACAATGAGCCCTTTGTACTATAGACCTGTGCTTTGTAAAAATATTCTATGCATGTATGTTCATCTTGAATTAAATAAACAAAAAATTCAAAGAAAAACTTTCTATCCTGAAGGGGCTAAACCAGAAGTTAATAATAATTCAGCACAAAAAATAGAAAATGTTGCAAATCCAGTGATTTGTATTGTGTCCTCATGTTCTTTTAATAACTATGCAAATATAATTTTATCTAAAGGCCTTAATTTCAACCAGCAAACTATCAAGGAATGTATCAGTATTCTGCCCCACCAAGTCACCCAAGCTACTGGAGTGTATATATAAGGAAAATGACAAGTAGCGTTTTTCTGATACCCGTAACTTAAAAACAAAAACTCTTATAAAAGCTAGTAGTATTATTAGCTTCAGAGGCATGACAAACAGTAAAAATCAAAAGAAAAATTCTGAAAATCGGTTGAGTTAAAGCATAGAGAAACAATTTGAAAATGGCACTTTTAAAATTTCCTGTTTTTTCTCCTTTTTCAACACTGATGAGACTATAGCCTAAAATACTAAACCGATTTTAATCAACGATGACTTGTGTTATCCATCCTGGTTTGCAAGAAATGCCTTTTGCATATGTGATCTGAATTATTATAAGTACATTAACACGTTCGATGGTCATCGATAATTTTTTAAATTAATTTAAAAGTACAATCTAAAATCTGTGAATATGTTTAGCTGTCTGACAAGCTATTATTGTTTCTTATACAGTAAACATATTTTTACCTGGTTCATTTGTAATTAAGACCTTACTCATTGATGAGTTAGAAGCAACTACACAAACAAAACTCACATGTTTCTCAGATCTTTGATATCAGATTTACCAATGTGAGCAATGTTTGTATAAATTTATATTTTTCCTTTAATCTACAAATCTAGGAGTTCTAAAAGAGTTTTCTGGACATAAAGGCATTGGTTCAAAATCCAGGGCTTAGGGTCACCATACACTAAATGGTTAGTGTACTCAATTTAAATTAAATGGAATTTATAGTTTCGGAGTAAAACAAATCAAACCCAATTGCAGTGTTAGGGTTTGATTTAACTTTTTTTATTTTCCGCTTAATCGTAATTTATTTCAATTTTAAACTTTTTAAAATGATGAGTTTTTGAATCTTTATATATATATATATATATATATATATATATAGTTTTCTACCTCCCGCGATTGTGGTCCTAGCGAGTATCATTTTACCTGTCATTGTGGTCCACGAGGACTACAAATCTGGACCACATTAGGGGTATCAAAACACTGTCATTTGTGGTCCCATGACGTTGCAGGAGTTTTCGCGGTATTTAGCTCCTTATTTCCGGCGTTGCCAGTTTGCCTGTGTTATCTTTCATTAGATCACTACTTCTCTGTATAGTAGCCTATGAAGACGAGCAGTGCTGATCAGACTGTGTTTTTGAAGTTACCATGTACAGGAGAGTGAATTAAATTTTCCAGTTGATACCAGGTAAGTTTGAAATTTAACTAGTCTTATGTTTTAATCAAATATAAAATAATTTTGATTCGCTTAAATATTTACTATTAACTATGATATTGTTGTCATGCATGTAGTTACTAATTATTTATTCTTAATGTAATTCACGTTTTTAATGGTCATCTGGGTTTTTCACTCACATTATTGACAGTTTTAAAATATTTTAGGTATATTATGTGGTGTACTTGTAATAACATGGGCATAATTAGAACTAATGTACACACGTACAGTAATCGGTCATTTCCGCTAGAGCCACGTTTATATTTAGAGTAAGCCTAAATAATCTATACAATATTTTTTTTATATTTTGGATCCTCCAAATCCAAATAGTCTATTTTCGAATAAAAATTCCTGTTTTTACCTCAAAGTCCTTCTTTTTTAAGACTGTTTATAAAAGCACAAAAAAGTAGGCCTATATTTTTCTTTCAAACAAGCACGTTTATTTTATTGGATACTTGGTTGCCAAAATATATTTTTATAAATAAATTATAAAAATAAATTATTTTATAGTAACGAATTAATGTGATTTAAAATGAATACTATCATGTTTTAGCATTTTAGCCCTTTTGAAACCACAGGTGTTTGCTTAGTTCCCAAGTATTTGAATAAGTTACAAGTATACGTCACGTAGGCCTAAAGGTAAAATTATTAAACTAGTCTTAATAAAAGTAAAAAAAAATTGCTAACTTAACCTACAAATTTCCTAACAACTGGTAGAACCGAATGCAGGTAATACAATTCGGTAAAACATGGTTCTACAAGTGTTTGAAAATACTTTAAAAGATCAAACTGGCTCAAAACGATTGCAGGGATGGTAATTAATTAAGCTTGTTTTAATTAATGTTTTATTTAATCGTTTAGAGGTATTTGTGTATTATAGTAAACCAAACACTCCTTCAGTATTTTACAAGTCAATGGTTTCTACGGTTTCATTCTTAGTAGTAATACAGTGATCAACTTATTTAACATAAAACTCACTTCCTTCTTTTTCATAAAACTTATTACCAAAGTCTTGTAATATTAGAAATGACAGTTGGTTTGAAAACGTCAGACGTCGACGTTTGTAGACACATCACGCCCGAGTCAAACTAAATAAATACAATGTACGCCAACGTTATACGCAGCTTATAAAATAGCTTGTAAAGAATTTGTAGCGTAAATTTCGATACACTTTTTATAGTTTTAAAAATGTCGCTACATAAGTTATTTAAAAGTTATTAACAAATTATTATTTAAACTATTACACAAAAATGTGCAGTTTGAAGCTAATTGAAAATTCAGTTTTACCCAATTGTATGGCCTGCATTCAGTACAAATACATTTATTTATTACATTTATTTTTATTTCATTAATTCAAACAAGTTTTTAACTAGCCTAGTTCATTCAAAATTGGTATAGAATCTGAATGTTCTTAACATTCAATAGATTAAATGAAAATATAGCCTAGACAATACCCAAAATGGTAAAAGTAAAATTGATATGGCCTGATATTCATATATCTGTACAAAATCTTTTCTAAGTAGTTTTAAATTTAACATTTCTGTTAAATTTATACTTTTATTTTTAATCAATTCACGGGAGAAATTACATTTCCTGATCTAGTTTTTTTTTACAAAACTTGAATATACTACTACTGCCTAAAACGTAACTTTAAACGGATAGCAACGTAGGATTTTACAGATACTGAATATGTTCTAAGATTAACTATTAAGAAAAAATCAGAGTTTTTTTTTTTATAAGTTACGTAGCAATATTTTGTTTGTCTATTAAAAAGTAAGAAAAGTCTGATTTCATTTTAGTCTGCCAGCAATTAACTCTTTAAGACCATTGTTACCGAATCACATTGTTTCATTCTTTGTGTATTTTCTTGTTTTAAAATATAATATTGGTTGTAACGTATCAAATTATTATTTTTAAAAAAACCAAGATTCACATATTGCATTTATTGGCCTCGCTTTGATTTCGCATGTTTTGAAAGTGGTTACACATTAGGCCTACTATGACATAAATATACCTAAGGATAAAAGTTATAATTTTAAGAAAATGATTGGTCATAATAACAATAATGATATTATCCATTTGTTATAATAAGAATCTATTACTAATGAATAATTAGTCAATGTAGGCCGTTATACTGATGTCACTGATGTGTTTCGGCACACGTGTCGTATGTGTTTGTGTACGTATGAATGCCAGTATGTGATTGATGCAGAACCTTTCCTACTTACTACGATTCTGCGAAGCCGCACGACGCGACAGTTGCTGGCTTCAGCATTTCTTAAAGTGTAATGGCTTTAGGTTGCGTTTGTGCCGATAAGGGCATTCGGAAATGCTATAAATAAGCACAGCTCGGACTCTTGATATCAATAAATACTCTTGTTAAGTAACAAGTTTTAGGAGAGATAATATTTTTGGCATCTTATAAAAACATATCAGCTCGAAGATTTTTTTTCAGTAAGATGATAGACAGTAAGATTTATGAGACTAATGAGACAACTGTAATTTTCTTTCTTAAAGGTGCAGAACTTCTTGCAGATTCCCGTCGGAGAAATAAAAGTGGATTTTCTATTACAACTATTTCTGTAGTGCAACAAACCCATTCTAGAGGCCCATCTAAATTACTAAGTGAAATTTGTTTGTTTGCTTATTTATAAAAACTAATTTGAAAGGTTTAGCACTAATGTTACTGAGCAGCAAAGAATGTTGTTTTAAAGTTGATGCCGAAATGTTTTACTATTCAATTCAAAAGTTCAATTAACCTACCCTCATACTCTATCCTAGTAAAACAATAAAATTGTTTCTAATATTACTTAATAATGTTTTTAAAAAATATTTGAAATACATTATTTTTTTATTAATTTTAAGAATATTTTTAATAAATTATTATTTAAGAATTTGGTAATTTCCTAATGAAATTCTTTTTGTTTCCAACAGGTTCAATGTCAAACTCCAAAGCCTGCAGTATTTCGCTAAATTATCAATCATAGCCTGCAATACTCCCGGATGATCCGTTATCACAATCATATCTCATCTGCATAAACATTTTATTTTAACACCTGCTACAAGAACACCACCTTCCAAATGCCTTAAAAATGTATGCCATTCAAATATAAGGGAAAAATCAGAGGAGTTAATACACATCCCTGTTCTAAAACTGTTTGTCAGGTCCACACTCTGGTCTCGGTATCCATATATAGACTACCGGCTTCAAGACTTCTAGAAATTTGTTACAAACACCCGTGAGAATAAAGTTTATAGAACACATTTTGTCTGACTAGAGAGTTAAACGCCATCCTGAAGTCCACAAACAAACAGTAAAGTTTTCACCTTTTTCTCTTTTACCTTCAATCTAATAATATTTGTAAGACTGAAAATGTTATCACAAGTACTATAACACTTCCTAAAACCAGCCTGAAATCCGGTTAGTACTTCGTTATTCAAAACCCATTCCTCCAGTCTCTTAAGCAGCATCCCCGTGAACAATTTAGAAGCGCAGTCAGCAAAGGATATTCTTCTGCAGTTACTTACATCATTTAAATTCCTTTTCTTAAAAAGTGGAACAATTATTGATTTTGAAAAGCTCCTTGGAACATTTCATGTATTGATGTACTGAAATATTATTTTATTTTATTGTCTCACTTTATACATCAATTTATAATATATTTTGTTTTATTTAATATTTGTTTCAAGTTATTTGTACTAATAAAGTTGTTTAAGATTAAATTTGTATTTCTTGAATTATTTTTCATTTGAAATATTTCTTCTTAATCGTTACTGGTTCGTTGGCGTTTTTAAACTTAGATTTACTATTGTGATGGGTTCATATGGCCAACAGCGAAACTCGCATTTACGGTCTTAGGATTAAAAAAAAAAAAAACTTTTAAGCCAGAGTTTAATAATAGTAATAAACTTTCTATTATTACTGACTGAATCAGCATGTACGATCGGAAAAATTAATTTGAGTAAAAGTCTATATTACTGATCAACAGCTAAATAAGCATGTACGATCGGAAAAATTAATTTGAGTAAAAGTCTATATTACTGATCAACAGCTAAATAAGCATGTACGATTGGAGAAATTAATTTGAGTCAGATTCGATTTTATTTACCAACAGCTAAAACAGCATATACGGTTGGAAGGTAACCAAGAGCTAAATCAGGATATATCGTTATGCTGTTATTAAATTTATTATTAATACTGACGAACAGTGATAATTCAAGGCTATTGGTCAACAGAGATAATTCAAGCATATATAATTCAAACAACTATATATGTAACTTTTGCAAATAGTGTACCTACATTACCACTAGCACTAAGAATATTTTTAAATAATAATCCTTTAAAATGTTCATAGTACTAAATATTTAGGTGTTTTCTTTAATAGATATAAGAAATGGACGGATCATATAATTAATTTACGTAATAGAACTAAGTATTTGGCATATGTGTTTGTTAAATTAAAAAAGATTATGTCAAGTAAAACTATATTAAAAATATATTAGGGGCTTTTCAACAGTATTGCCATATACGGTATAATAGGCTGGGAGCAGCATATTGTAATGCTCCTTGCCATTACTTAATTTACAAAAAAGGATATTAAAATAATAAGTAATGATGCTGAATTTCAAAAACATATACTAAAAGTAAATCAGAGTTATATTTTGACAGCTTTGTTAAGACATTATTATAATTTAAGCAAGGAATTTATAAATAGTAACAGTATTACAAAGCATAAGCCTATACAAATACCTACTGTATATAAAGAAGCTGGTAAAAAAAGAATATAAATACAGCTATTATATATTTTAATAGACTAACAAATGACCTAAAAGCTATTTCAATGTAAGTAAGGACACACTAAGAAATAAATTGAAAAAAATGGCTGCTTCCAAATGCACCGGTACCATAGTCATTAATTGGAAAGAATTATATAGATATATTGGAATAAGTTATTGGTTGTGGTTTCTAAGGATGTAGGTCTTGGAATTTGGTTTGGATTTAGTTTTTGGTTTCAGTTTTAAGATAAACTATGTATGTTTGTTTTATATTAAACTGTGCTGTATACCAGTAAATTTGTACCAGTAAATAAATAAATAATAGGAAAAATATCGACCGTAGACAAATCATTATTAAGCCAACAGGGATAATTCAAGCATTTGCATCTATATTTAATTTACCAAAGTAATTTATTTCCAGCTGTCACATTTCTGTTAAAAAAAAAATGAAGACACTCTTTTCAATTAAGATATACAATCTATAACACACTTTTGATTATTAACTTTACTTTCCAGCACTGGTTTTATAGTTTAGGCTTGTAGATTGAATGTAATAATTAACATCGTAATTGTTATATGATTTAATTCTTATTATATGTTTGTTATATGCTGTAAGGGCGTTTCAAGAGCTTTTATAACCATCTCATAGATAAATTACTTTTCCCGTTTAAATCAATTTACTAAAAATATACCAGTTTATAGATAAACTACTTCTTACGCTAGATTTTCGATGTACTATAACACAGCTGTTCAATACTTCTTTATAGACTAGATCCATTTTAGTTTAATTTCTGAATATACTTGTTGACGGAAGGAAGTGGGGTCTATATTTTAACTCGATGATCTTTCTTTTGGTTTGTTTGTTTGTTAAGTGATTACTCCCGAACAGTTTGTCCGATTTTGACGAAATTTGGTAAAAAACAAATATGACATGAAGGGCATTTGCTGATTAGTTTTTGGACTCCCTTGGTACACCAGGGGTCCATGGGGGTCATTTTTGCGATTTTCGTAAATTATTTTTATCCTCTTAACAAATAGTCGTTGAATTTAACAAGTAGTCGCTTTGAAATTAAGTACTTGAGTAAAATATGAGACACTACACACATAAAAATTTGAAGTCCCAAAATTGCACAACGGCTGCTTGATAACCCAAATTATGGGCGGAAAATAATTTTCTTTTCTTTGAAACTTATCAAGTTAGGTATAAAACGAAAGGTCTTGATTAGTACAATCCAAATTTAACAAATGTTAGATCCTTGAAGCGCTAGATGCCCCATGACTAATATTTTTGTATTTTCTTTAACTTTTTCATCTTTTCAACAATTAGTTTTTAAGCATTGAAATTCAAATAAATTAGAGATTTGGTGCCTCTAGAGTGCAGAAGCCCCATTAGGACAGTTTTTGTTTTTATATTTTTTAAATCTTTTTACAAAGCTTTGTTAAGCTTTGAATTTTTTTTACTTCAGTAAAATATGAATTACTACACATTTAAAAAAATTCAAGGCTCATAAATGAAAGATTTCATTTTATGCCCAAAATATAGGTTGGAATTTTTAAAATTGAAATCTATCAATTTGGGTCTCAAACGAAATATCTTGATTAGTACATTCCAAATTTAAAAATCTTCAGTGCCATGGGCCGCGTGATGTCGGTCAGTAATATTTTGGACTCCTTAACTTGTCAGGGGCATCGTGACAAACATTTTTGTATTTTCGTAATTTTTGTTATTATTTTTTTTTAAAAAGTTGTTAGGCTTTGAAATTTATTACTTGAGTAAAATATGAGTCAATGCGCATTAAAAAAAATTGAAGGCTCAAAAATGCAAGATGGCTGCATGGCGGTCCAGTATATGGGCCAGGATATATTTTTTTACTTGAAACCTATCAAATGGGGTATCAAGCGAAAGGTTTTCATGAAGGTATTCTAAATATGACAATTTTAATAACTGTAGGTAATGTTTAATGTCTTGAAAAACAATAAAGATCGATGGTGTTTACATAACAACACAACTAATGTTTGTGTTTTGACCCATACTGATTCAGGCCTACAGTTCACAGAACTACTAATGAACTGAATACCATGTCACAAAATACAAGTATATTGTTATATGTTGAATATGTTTTTGTGTTTTAATTAATCTTTTATTTTCATTTATTATAAATATTTCTAGTTATAGGTTACTTCAATACCTAGCAAATACCTGCAAATATTGAAAATTAGGTTTACTAATTAAATACTAAATAAATAATTTAAATAATAATTTTAATTAAATAAATAATTAAATACTAATGAATACATGCAGGTTATTAACCTATTTTTGGTAACAAGTTAGGCTTCATTTATTACTTTCCAATTTTGATTTATATTAGGGCCTATAGTTATTTTATCCAAATAATCTATTTCAATTTACCTTCAAATATTATTAATTTATCTATTTTATTCAACAACTAGCCTGTAACCGAGTAATATCAATAGCCTATGTTATTTTAAATCAATTTCCAAAAGACTTCTTATAAATATCATTACAGTACGTATGTTTGTTTTTGGCATATAATTAGTTTCGGGTTATTGTTCCTGGAGCGAAATCACACGCCACTCGGGTTGACATTGTTTTCCGGCCTCGATTAGCTTGAGCCAAGCGGCTTCATCATCTCTATTTCGGTGCTCACTGGCCAAAATCAGTTGATAACAATATGCCCATTTCCAGCGTACTTGAAATTTTTCATTTTGCGAAGTAATTATGTTACCGATAGACAAACATACACTCGGACAATTTTATTAGGGTTAGTGTTGCCAATAAACCACTAAAAATGGTGAAGAAACAACAAGAGATCGTATGTTTCAGAATAATAAATAATAATATTTTTACTGACCCATACGCAAAGAGTCGAATGTCGCATTGGAAGCTAAGCAGGTCTTCATCAATATACAAAATAAATCTGGCAACACTGCAGGCGGACCACAATTAGGGTATATAACTACTTGTCGCTCTGGCCCACAATCAAATGTGAAATGATACGCGAGTGGGACCACATTCAAGGGTGTTTTGATACCTGGTGTCAGACAATGGTTGTGGACCACATTTGATTGGGAAGTGACAGATGCAATTACAAAAAACTGTATGAATATTTTTTCGTGAAAAGAAATTCAAGACTGAAAGGTATATTTTGTACTTGGACCCAAACCGTTATTATCATTTATCATCAGGCTTCAGAAATATATAGTGCTTAAAATGGACTACAATTGATGGTATTTTGATAGATGGACTACAATAGGTGGACCTAGGTAAATATATATATATGTATATATATATATATATATATATATATATATATATATATATATATATATATATATATATATATATATATATATATATATATATATATATATATATACATATACATACATATAAAGACCAAAAGTTGAAATAAAACTGATTAAATAAATTTTGAATTTTTTTTATAGCAACCCATTCAGTGTGTAGGTATTTAATTAACTACATTTTATCAAAATCATTAAAGCCGACTTTGGAAAATCCAGTTTTCTTACCAATAAGCTTCCAAAAATGTTACAAAATAATTAATAAATGGTCCTGACATATAGGCAAATGCATGCACATATACATATACCCTACAAAATTGTGTAAGTATACATGTCCTGATGTTCATTTTCGTACATTTGACGTAATTGAAAATGTTTACACAAATTTAAAAAGATATTAATACAATTATGATAGTGAAAACAATTTTTAAATAAATACTTAAAAAAGTTATAAATTTCACGATGGTTCCATTTTATTTATTTAAAAATAAAATATTTAACATTTAAAATGTTTGTACTCTTATAAAATTTTGTTAGTTTTAAAACTTCGTTTCTATCATGTCAGTGAGTTGTGTGCTACAATTATAAGTACAATTTGGAATGGACAAAGTGTATAATGTTAATGTAATAAGTAACATTCTGTGAACACACTTGGAATCAAATGCATGCAAGTGATGTTCTGTTTCACAATTTGCAATACAAAATACAATAGAATAGCCATGAAATAAAAATGCCAAGTAAGCATTAGGATTAAAGAGTACGTGAGCTTAAATCAACAAAGAAAGACAAACAAGCTGTGGAGGGTTTCACACGAAATACCAAGCGGGTGGAAGGGAATATTTCTCTTTTAAAATAGCCTTTAAAGCGAGTGACCTGCAATCTAGTTGGTACATTGTGTCAGTAGATGTATCACACAGTCTTAATGCTACAGGGTGTTGATTTCATTAATACACTCACTTGATCATATTGCTGTTCTAAGTCCATCTTCTCTCTCATTATATTGTTGATTAACTTCAAAGAAATTTCTTCCAAACTTTCATCTTTTGATTCTGTTACAAAAAAAGACAAAAATTAAATGAGATGTTTAGAGAGTGTAATTATAGTACAACATAATTTTAGTTTTGTTTTGCAATGTGTGTTTCAAATGAAGGAAAAGGGCTTAGTGGTCAATGTAGCTATAATGACAATGTGGTCAGTCTGTACAGAATGACATGTAATGTCCACATTTCTGATATGTGGAGAATGGCATCACGGTTGTGGGTTTGAGACTTGCAGTTACTGCTGTAAGCACAACAAGGCAGTAACATGGTTCATTCTGTTAACACTGACCCCTATCCTCATTAGGCATAAAGTATTGTAGGCTTTTTAACTGGCTTAAAGCATTGATAAAAAAATCAAATGAAGAAAGAAACATTTACGAAATTTGCTGAATAATAGTCAAACTTTTAAATAATTTGGGCTGAAGAGTGTTTTAATTAATAACATATTCACTTTAGTGCATTGTATATACTATTGTATATGTGCACTTTAGTGCATTGTATAACGTGCTTCACTATCAATTTTTATCCGAGATAAAAATTACAGCTGATTAATTTTAAAGTTGATTTAAAAATGTTGTTTCAATGTAAACTATAGTAAGTTTATATCTTTGGGAGAGAAGCTTTTGTTACTAAAAAAGCAAGTTATTGTTTTAAAGGCAGAATATATTTTTTTGATAAGGAAGTCAGATTGCTGGGCCAAAACCCAAAATACCCTCACCACTTCTGGCATTAAGATACTGTAACCATACAACTAACATTTTAGTCTACAAATCCAGGACTTCTAAAAGTTTCCAGGACACTAGAACATCGGCCCAAAATACAGGATTTATGGTCATCTCTCTCTCTCTCACACACACACACACACACACACACACACACACACACACACACACACACACACACACACACACCACACACACACACACACACACACACACACACACATCAGTGTACCAAATTTAAATTAAATGAAATTTATGGTTTTACAGAAAATTAAAAAACAAAATAAACCAGATGGCAATGATAAGATTTGTTCATTTTTTAAGTTTTCATGTAATTTGTATGTGTGTGTCTGTAAGAGGTGTGTCTGTACAAGTTAGGCCTACTTGGTGAATTTCTTGTCTATTTGTTAGTGTTATAAAGTAAAACCCCGGTTAATTTAAAGCTGGGTAATCTAAAATGCATCAAAAAATACAACTCCCTTAAAAAAATTACAGAGAATAAATAAAATGTACAGTAATATAAGGGTGAAACTGCATGAATAAACAAATAAGTACATGCCTTTACCAGCAACCAACTCCTGAGTCTAAATATAGATATACGCCAATCCACACATCCATCCCACAACACTGACATCCATATTAGCGAAGAGCTGTTAATACAGAAGTGCGGATCGCAATTCATTTTAGATTGTGCTAAAATTTATTTAACAAAGCAGCGAGTCGATGCAGGCAGACATCATTCTAATAAAAAAATGGAAGGATACGGCTGCTCAAAAATATTGCAAGGGACATAAGAAATGACAATTACTGAGTTTTTATAAATCAGTAATTAATTTGCTATGACATACGCATCTTAAGGTTATTGATCTAAGCCTAAAAAATCATTTTTAACTTTAATAAAGAACATGTCTTGTATAGCCTAAAAAAAGATATTAAAATCATTTGACTCAAAATCTTCTAGAACTAATTAGATACAAAAAAGTATTATATGTGCATGGCTTAAAAAAAAAATATTATCCAAAATGGTTTCCCCCTTTATTTTGGTGGGATTGCAATAAGGTAACAATGGTAAATTATATCTTAACGTTTATTAATAAGTAAGAATACAAATTTTATTTGTAATTTTATTTTTTGTGAAAATAACAAAAAAGATTATCTGAATCTTTGGAGTTTTATTTGCAAGGCTTTACTTTAATAAAATATACGAAAACCAAGATTTTGCAATATGAAATAAAAAAACTCGCCATAAACAACAAAATGAGATTTTAAAAATTCATAGCAAACTGACAAAGACGCAGACCTAATGACAACTTGGTTTTCTCGTAAATAAAATTATACTTACAATAATACCAAAGCAAACAACCTTTACTGAACTATTTTGATAATTTTCATAATGATCAGAGATGATATTCTTTTTCTCTTAAGATAATTAATAATAGTGCATACAGTTTAATATAGTAGAAGAATGTTGTTACACTTTTTATTCCTGGATTCTTTAATGGTTCCGAATAACATTATTATAAACAACATTAACATAAATAAAGCTAAGTAAAATATCACTGGCCTATCTATATTAAACAAATTTAAATAGTTTTACAAAATGTTTAGCTTTTGTTAAATCTTAAAAATTACTTCTTTAAGCCCTTACCCATTATACTTGAATCACGCCATACTCTGAACGACATTATTGTAATTTTGAAATAATTAACTCTCACTGTACAATAATGAGCCTGTATTTAAATGCTTAAATGGAATTAAGAGATTAAAAAGATTATAAACATTATATATTTGTGAACAACGCTTATTTTTAGTTGTGATAAAAGATGAATAAGCAACAACCATCAAATCTGTGTCAAAGTGTGAGTTTATGTTAATAGTAGTTCGAAGTAGAATTTTTAATTAAAGAAACTAGGCTTTGTTATATTATAATTAACTAATTGGGTGCCCATGCTTTGCTACAGTATTAGTATTGTATTCTTAACTTATTAGTGGAATACTACATAATATTTGAAATTTTGAGGCCTTTTGGTTATGGCTGTTTTGAGATAAGTATGTTTCTAGTTGCTTTACAACCAACATTTTACCCAGTTATAAGTGGACACAAATAATGTTTCTTGTTATGCTCCTAGACTATTAGAAAAAATATCTGTGTAAAATTACCACTTTCTTTGTTATTTTAACAATGTCCTTAAAGCAAACAACACACATTTGTCCTTTGTGAAAAATCAAGGCTTTACTAAATTTATTCCTATCAGCCTTTATTTGTGTCCCCTTAAGCACAGATTTGACCTTAAAAAGTAAAAGTCACAGGGGGCAAGGTCGGGTGAGCACGGTGGGTGGTCCATGTTGATGCCGTATTTTGCAAACACCTTCTCAGATAAGGATAAGGTGGAAAAGGCAGGGCCTTGATAAAGCATACAGGAATTGCTTTTTCGCAAATTGTGTCTTCATCTCATTTATTCACTATGGGCTATCAGAACCTCGATGATATAATGTTGACTAACATTATGATGTCTGACCTTCGGGAACTTTGTGTATGTAGACAATTCCATACTTGTCAAAAAAAACCAATTTAGTCTTGAATTTGCTCTTTTTTTTTTTGTTTTTGCTGAGGTGAGGTGGGGCTCATAAGTATGACAATTGTTTTTCTATCTAACAATTCTGGATCATTATGAAAGTTGTTTAATAGATCAGCACAAATGTTCGTTCTCAATTAACCCTGGAATACCAACATTATTAGTAGTAAAACTTTTAATAATATATGCAAAATTCACATACATTTCTACTCTGAGTGTATAAAAGAAGAGAAAAACATTTTTACTGTAAAATTTTTAAGCAACAATTTTTATTTATTATAAAGTAAAAAAATTGTTTTAAGTTAAGTAAAAAGTTTTAAGTTCAATACATTAGTATATCATTTTGATTTACTTTTTAAAACTTTGTATAATATTTTGCAAAAAGATTTTATAAAAAATACAATATTCACAATTAATTTCCACTTTAGCCCTATTAAATAATTACATCACATAATAAATGTTAACATGTCTTTATGTCGTTAGCATGTTATAGGCTACACTTAACAAGTTGGGAAAATTCTGACATGATGCTCACCACAGATTGGTCGATGGCACTTTGTGCAATAATTGGTTGTCATTCTCTTTTTTTTTATAACGACAAAAGGAACAATGCTTCTTTGTCCAGGCTGTTGAGGACCACACACACCTTACAGCATTCTCTCATTTACGGGGTTTCTCAGAGCTTTGTGGATAACATTTTTTCAGCTGACCAGACATGCCAACTCCTGAACCCGTAATGCTCTCTTCCTGTAAAGGTGCAGCCAATTGTTTATGCAGCTCTACCATAAACTCCATTCTTGATTTTGCAAGTCCTTTTACTTTTTGAAAAATTGGTGCGTGTAAACAACATAACTATTTATTGCAGCCAAATTTAACATATTATAAAAAAAAAACACAGATCTTTTGGTTTTCCTCTCACAATTCATGGTCATTATATATGGTCTAACATACCTACTCCACTTTTTGTACTGTTATAAGTGTGTACTATTTCCGGTTTTCTTGATTCCTCTTGTACAGAAACATCATCATGCATTGTTGAGTGAGGGCAATAATTTTATTTTTTCTTGGTTTGAAAGAAACTGCCACCACTTCTGAGGTTTCTGAAAAGAGAAATAAAGAGGTTTCTGGTCTTTGGTTTTTGTATTTTGGATCCACAAACTCAGGAGGCAATTCAGTTTTATTCTTTCAAATGGTTCCAACACAAGTCAGTTTGTAATCTGTTAGTAATAACTCAGCAAGAGCAATGGAAGCAAATCAATTATTCATGGTAAGATTTCGGGTACTTTCTTTGATTGTTCCAATAATTTTCTTGACGTAATAATCTGCAGCTAGTTCACCTTTAGGTACAGATCCTTTACTAAGTTGTACTTCAGTCTCGACCATATAATTAGTGCCGCTGTCACATAACATAATAATCTCAATCCCATACTTGTTTGGTTTACTGCTCATATAAACTCGAAATGGACACCGGCCACGAAAACCGACCAACTGCTCATCAATAGTACAGTATGATCCTGGCTTATAATTTTCTCTACAGTTGTTGAGTATCTTGTCCCAAATCTCTTTAATTTGAGCTAACTTAGTTTCTTTTTCCTCTCCTCTCTGGTTTCCCTCTCATCAAATCTGAGACAGTTTATAAGGAAGTTGAATCTTTCCCTAGACATTGTTGCCCTATATCTAAAACCACAATGTGAGTGACCAAAAATCATCAGCGTAGGAAGATGATTGTCTTTCATTGCACCAGAAAATAACAGTATACCTATTTAAGCTTTTAACTCTTTTATGGATACATTAGCTAAGGTAGTATTTAATTTAGAGTATTTTAGTCTTTGAACTTCAATTTCTTTTTTGGTTTGCTCTAAAATTATCATCACAATATCCTCACTAAAGAAAAGATTAAACATTCCAAGGGATCTGCATTTGTGTTTTTTGTTGAACTGGGCCGAATACGTATTACATTTTTACTTGACTTGACGTTTTTCCAAGTTTGAGTGCATTCTTCATTGACCCGACCATTCGTAAGCTTTCTTCACATAAAATTTTTCCTCTTCAATATTTATTACAAGAGCATCACAAGGAATATCGACGAAATCTACTTTTCTTTTTCGACATCGACAGCAGTGATATCTTTTGATGTTGACTGTTCAGGTATCTTTTTACGCTTTTTCTACAGACTTTCAGAGGAAGCCGGTTCAGCATAACTTTTTTCTACATTAAAATGTTATTTACAGTTGCTTATTTATAAGTGATAATGTCATTATTTTCATCTTCATCACTTTCTTCATTATCAGTTAACCATTTGAACACATAAAAAAGGCTACAAAAATTAACACAAAATCGGGATCATCATCTGTATCATCGCCAAATAACAATTCTTGATCGGATTTGACATAAAAATTATCTTCTTCTCCTCTTTCGTTTTTTTCTAACTCTTCCAAAATTTCAAGGTTTCCAATATCTGAGTTAGACGACATTTGTTCTAAAATCCAACAGATTTAATTACTAAACAGTTTTTTTTTTCAAATGTACGTAAATTTGTGTTTTTCTAACTGTTAGCTAAATAGGACATTTTTTCTGTAGCTAACTCTTGGCACTAACAATACTGCTTATATTCATAATATAGAAAAAATATGTTCAAATATTGGTAAAGTAACACCAATAACAGTTAAAAACTAATGCTAATTAAAATACAAATTTTACTTACCAAATAAAAACAATAGTGTACTTCAATTCGGTGTTCAGATTTAGTACTTTATTAATAATATACATTTAAAATACATCCACAAACCATAATACTACTAATAATAATACGCCAAATTAATGTAGAATTTTTTTCTATAACTACTAATATCCATAAAATTCGTGTGGTACCTAATCAGAATTTATATGTAACAGGAAAATAAACACTTGACACGGCAGTCTAGACAACACTAACAGATAGGAGCATTCTTACAAGGAGGGGTTAGGCTTAAAAAGATTCAAGCCAGACACAATTGCAATGGTGGCACATGTCAAAAAGACATATATTAGTATTTTAGGGTTAATTAAAAAATTAATTCCTTTCGCTTTGGAGTGAGAAGTTTTGGCACCATTTTTGCATAAACTTTCTGCATGTTCAATGATCCATGCAAAAAAATGATCCATGCAATGGAAACTTTCTTTGTTAATTCCTGAGATTTCAGCAAGAGAACAAATACTCGGACAACTATTTTGGGATCAATTTACCAATTATCTGGATGTTGTCGTCTGTCTTTGATGTTGAGGGTTGTTCAGGACACAGACTGTCCTTGGTCATTTCACGTCCCTCGTTAAATCTTTTAAATCACTCAAAAACTTGTGTGGGGTGATAAACATTTACTTCCGTACACTTCCTTTAACATGGCATGAGCTACTGTAGCAGTTTTTTCCAGTTTCACAAGAAACTTGAGGTTGACTCATCTGAACTCATCTTGAGGTGTTACTCCATTAGAACACTTCACATTTTTTCAACGAGATGCTTAAGGACTTAAAAATGTGATTGCTACAAGACTAAGCCACGTACAACTGTGCTCATTGAGCTCAGGGTAAGGGAAGCATCCAACAGGCACATATATGTTCAAACCTACTACGGCGTGTTTGCTTCTTTGCTGGTGGCAGCACCTGACCGGTATTTAATTGCTACACCTCGTATCTAAAATTAAAAATTTTGTTACATTTTTATGTGAAGTGCACTTACTAAACATGAATACTCTATCTGAAAAACGATTTGAGATAGTAATGTGCTGTTTTCACTATTGTTTTAATCTTGACATTTTAATTTGATTAATGTCCACCTTAATTAACATGACCACCTTCCTATTTTTTTCAAAGCTATATTTAAGATGGCAGATTTTTTAATTCACCTAAAAACAGTATTTTGTAACTGAGTAGGTCACATATATGCTCTTTAAATTTTACTTGCATTCAAAAAATGCATTTTCCAGATATTTTACTTAACAGACTACTCGTTCAGCGACCTTTAGGCTCAAATCAGTTTGCATCTCCTTATACAATCTACTTTATATAAAAGTAGACCTTTTACATTTATGTTTAAATATCCTTACAAATAATTTATTCTTTATCATAATGTGTGTGTCATTATACTCACATTTGGGCATGATGGTAATCTTGATATTTAAAATTTAATTATCTTTATTCACAATCCATTAAATATTTTTCCACACTACATTTACTTGCCTTGCATATTATTTTATTATTATTATCAACAAAGTGTTGTTTGCAACTGCTCAGTAGCATTCATATCAACAGCGTAAATGGTGAAAATTATGTTCTTACATTTCCATTATAGATTTCTTTTTAAATAAACATAGGTCCTAATCTGCTACTATATTTTTCAGATATATATTAATAGTTTAATAAAGCACAATGCATTCTCAATATTTAATAATAGTTGTACTAGTATGTATAATCTATAACAATAAGTTACTAATTACTGCAGATTACTTACAAAAATGTCTACTTACAAATATTCAATTAGACTAATCTTAATAGCCTACAGCTTTGTAATCCATTTCATTATTTCAAGATAATCTATAGGCTAAAATACTATTTCTAATGCAAATATAGAAATGGCTTGTCGAACTAATAGCTAGATAATAATATAAGCTATTTACAAAGTCGACCCACAGGGGGGTGCAGACTAGCTGCACCTATTGAGAGGACTTAGACGTCTCTCGCAATACCCAAGTCTAATACACAGTTACACTTACAACACTACACTTACGACTTTAACATTTTACACTCACAATTACATTTAGGGAGGCGATAATAGCCTCAATGTGTTTTTCGCCTTAAAAAAAAAAAATTACGAAGTCAAAATGTACAAAACTTACGTAATGAGGGAATTCATAGTAAAACATACTTTATGAAGGTAAAATATGAAATTTCAGCCCAACTAAAAAAAAAAAAAATATATATATATATATATATATATATATATATATATATATATATATATATATATGAGGCATTCTTTGTGAATGAATGAACCCACCCTGTCCAAAATTGGTTTAATCTATTAAAGGTTTATAAAGAAGGTCTATAAAGGTGGTCAAAAGAAAGGTCTGGGGACCTCTAGTTTCCAAATCTGTCTGGTGTATTTAGTGAATTGCTATTGCAAATCCAATTTGGTGGCTGGAATATCGTGATCCACATTATTATTATAAAACTATTATAAAAGTAGCTACATGAACCCGATTGCGGTCTACAAAGGCTTAAATGAAAGGTCTTGAACTCTACTTTCAAAAGTCGTATGGTAAAAATTTCTTGGTTCACAAAATCCAATATGGTGGCCAAAAATACGTGACACATTTTTTCATCAAAATAGTTGAAAAAACAACTTTTTTAACTCTATTCAGGTCTCAAAAAATCTTGAATGAATGATTTAGAAATATACTTCTTAAATATATAAAGGTAGCTTTAGTTGAAACAAAATGGCGCCTTAAGTCACGTGATTAATCAGTAATCATTAGTATTGGTAAGATTATTTTAAGTTTCTTTTGTCTTCTTATAATTTCCATTAAATGATATTTTGGATTATTACTTATAGCTTACATTAAATAAAACATACTGGCAAGCAATAAACAAAAGGTATTTATGCAGTGTAGGTTTTTTTAAATAATGATTTTTTTTAATATTTTATTTTGTTATTAAATACTTTTCATCCAATTAACACACATCCACTCATAGAAAATATTTTTTTTTAAAGATTAGTACTTACAATTTTAGGCTAAGTAATGAGCCACTATATTATAACAAAACTATATTGTGACATCATTGCTGTTTACACTGCATGAAACACAAGGCTTCAGACTTACTGCTCATACATATTAACATTTTTTTCTTTTTTTGGTGTTTAACGTCCGACTATTGTGCACACTTGGGCTAATGCAGACGATGGGATGATTTATAGCGTATGAAAATTCCAAGCCTTGGCCGGGAATCGAACCCGGGTCCTCAGGGTGAAAGCCTAGTATGCTATCAACTAGGCCACCGAGGCGGCTACATATTAACATACACTACACATTGTTCATGCACGTTATCATTTTATAATATACATTAATTAATACTTATTACATTTGTTCATTTTTGCAGTAAAAAATTTATTAAAATGATGTCCGTTTAATTAAATACATTTTTCTCCCAACAAACATGTCAGTCAAGTTCCTTACTCAACAACCATGTTTAGGTCAACAACCGTGTCAGTTAGGTCTATCAGTACTTTTTTAAAAGTAAAGGTTTTCTTATCATTTTAGTGATTAAAAACATGTAACCTACTATAGTGCGGTAACAATTTTGAGGTTATGAAGGTCACTTATTTTCATTTTTTTGTACTTCCTGTGCTTTTATATTTTGGATTATTGGTTTTGGGAATAAATCATTTTAGCAAAAAAATGATTCAAAAATTGAAAACAGCCTACACTGCATACTTACCCACAAAAAACTGATTTAAAAATTGAAAACAGCCTACACTGCATACTTACCCACAAAAAACTAAGTTTTAGGCAAATCGAAATAATTAAATTATTTTACCTTTTGATTCTTTATCACAGGAATTAACAATGTCAATAGATTGGCTCGGCTTTGAAATATCTCCTGTTGAGTGGCTATTCAAAGTTTCTGAAATTTTTGTTAGGTGACTTCCTAATGATTGATTTGCCTCTGTAAGCCTTGACAGTCTAGTCCAAAGTTGCTTATTTTCTGTGGCAACCATGAAAATATGATGAGTTAATTGTGATTTTTGTCGAGTAAGTTGTGCTATTTGCTCTTCTAACTTTGCAGTATCACTTTTTGATTCGTTTACATTACAGTGCAATCTCTCTAAATGTAATTGTAAATTTTCTTCTTCAACTGCAGAAAGCCTATTTTGAAAATGTTGACATCTTTCTTTCATTGTCTGAAGTGCTAACTGTAATGCATACCTTGAGGCAGCTTTCGGATCTGAACCTCTTGCTGCAGTAACATTTCCTGTTTCTCCAGCGTTTGCTTCATCGTCACCGCTCATGATTTCTTTTCTAAACAAAAATACTTAAGACTCATTTACACTGTTAACAATTATCGTGTTTAACATTTGGTACTGATTAGGCTTCACATTATTTTTCTTTACTAAATTAAATCTTTAATTACACCTTCGTTATTTGATTTATTTTGCATGAAAGTAACCTAAATTGAAGTTAACACAAGCTATTCTTACTATTTTAATATCTATTACAGAACAATACACATTCTGCGTCGAGACAATAATTGAGTTTTACAGGTTATGGCAAAGAACATATCTGTTCTCAATATCAAATCAAATAGTGCTTTGAAAAAGAATGAAATGAACCACATAAAAAAAAATTAGAACTGAACACTGAACTGATCTGGAACCTGGAACTGGATTAGATTCAGAGTTGCCAATATAAACTGTAATAATTACCCACAGTCAGACATGAAAATATTAGCAAATTACCAACGTCAATATTGTACAGTGTTCAGTAGTATGAATCTAATCTTCAGCGTTTTTATTGTTCCATTGCAGGCTTGGAAATCGTGAAACTCAATTTTTTAGCAAGCGCAGTAGGTTTTTTTTAAGAAAAAAGTAGGCTTTTTTAACACGTTTTTAAATCGTTCTTCTCGCAGTGCTTATCAGTACGTGATACTATCGACTTTGCTAAAGCTTATTATCTCTGCTTGCGACCAAAACACGGTCGATTTTTTTTTATTATTAACTTATTTAAACCGAATTTTATCCACAAAAGTGAACATTTTTTCTAATTAATCATTATATTGTACAGTTCGTTTAATGCGCTTTCACTTAGCGCTCATTAATTCGGGAATCTATTATGAACAAAGTAAAACGAGAGATCAATCTATAAACCTGAAACTTAGTGTTTCAAATAGATTTTGTTTTACTTTTGGAATAATCACAACAAATTTCATATGAAGAATGTTTAAGAATACAAGGGAAAATACTGTGGGTGTTAAAAACCAAAAATACTGTGAGTGATGTCTCTTACTTTGTTCAATAGTTCTTATAAACTGTTCATGTTGTCGGCGATTATTATATCATCTGCATATATAATGTTGTTCAAGCTCTCTCCATTCAAAAAAATTCTCATGTTGGTATTCTCAAAGGCTTCCTTGAAGATTTCGTCTGAATAGATATTGAATATAAATGGTGATAGGAAGTTAGCCATGCCAAATTTCTTAAAGAATTGGTTTGTTTTATTCAACCACACACATCTTTATAGCAGCTTATTGATTCCAGTAGAGGTTTCCGGATGATCCTAAGATGTAGCATCCATCCCCATCTTTAATCTACAAAAATATAAACTACATTTCCTAATTTTAAGAGTGTAACTAAAACATTTTATTTACAGAAGCTTTAAGTGTCTACCTGTCAGTAATAGAGAACATCTACATATCTGTTTTTAATAAATGGTAATATGAATTATTAATTTATAAAATTAGAGTTTTGTAATAAAATATTTGATCTCTAGCTTAGTGAACATATTCAATGTTAAGGCATTCAATGCAGGAACTAACAAATACTTATTTTCCTTTTGATGGAAACATTTTTATATTGTATATAGTATAAATATTACAGCGGGTAAAAATAACAAATAATCATATATGTTGCTAAATCATCATGACATAATGCTGCTTAAAATTTACATACAGTAAAAGAACAAATTTTGACTTATTATTCATAGGTACACAATAAGAACACCCTTCTAAAAATGTTACCAGTAATTTTTATACATAATATGAAAAAGTTTTAATATTTTGAAATTTAAATAAAATGTGTTACTTACCTTTCTGTAGCTGTAAGCACGAAAATTAATTTACTGGATAAAGAAAGACTATATTATTGTATAAGTTACTTTTAAAACAAATGTTTTCACAAGTTACTAATTTAACACAACAAACGATTTAATTATATATATATATATATATATATATATATATATATATATATATATAACTACTATGTAGTTGAAGTGGCAAAATACCAATAAGTCTGCTGCATCTCTGAACTGCACACCTCAAGGTTATGAGATCTACCTGCAGTTACTTAATCCTTTCTGTTTGCTCATCAATCCATTACTCTGTTTGCTATTGCAATCAATAGCATAACTTCTAATGTATGGTCCCCTGCCATATGTTCTCTCTTTGTGGACGATTTTGCTATTTACATAAGCACAAGAAACATGGCAACAACTGAAAGAACCCTTCAGCTGGTAATAAATAGGTTGCAGATCTGGACGAGAACTACTGGCTTTAAATTCTCCGCTGCTAAAACTCAGTGTATTGCTTTCAGTCTCCGTCGACAGATCCAAGCTCCATCGTTATATCTTGAGGGTATACAGCTTCGAACCACTCCATCCGTTCGATTCTTGGGTCTAATACTCGACAAAAAGCTCTCCTGGACCCCTCACGTGTGAGATTTAAAATTACGATGTAATAAAATCCTTGATATGTTGAGGGTTCTTAGTGGGTCTCGATGGGGTGCTGATAGGACCTGTATGCTGATGTTTTACCATGCCATAATTCGTTCGTGAATTGATTATGGCAGCATTGTATATTCATCTGCTAGACCATCGATTTTAAAGAAACTAGATCCCGTCCATAACTCTGCAATCCATCTTGTCTCTGGTGCTTTTCGTTTCGAAAAGTCCTGTGGGAAAAGTGCCGTCTTGTTTCGAGAAGTCCCGTCGTGAGTATTCTCTCTGATGCTGGCGAACCATCACTCTCTCGTCGGAGACAGCAGTTACAAGTAAGTTATGTATGTAATATATTATGTAAATCATAGCATCCTGCTTATAATACTACTAAATATAATTCAGTTGCACCAAAATTATGAATCTTGACCTCACCCTACAGCCCCTGTTGGCATTAGAACCCGTGTTTTTGAAGACTTGCGTATTGAACTACCCCAATGTTTGAAAGGTCCTTTTGTCTTGTCCCTCCATGGATAATCAATATGCCAACCTTTGATTTCTCCTTGTGTACATATCTGAAAGACAATACTCCTAACATTGTGTATCAATGTGAAATTTCTCGACTAATTAATTCATATCCATCTGCTAAATTTATTTTTACAGATGATTCTAAGATGAATAATAATGTTGGGTGTGCATTTTATTCACTGGACAAAACGTATAAGTAAGGATTATCTTCAATTTGTAGTGTGTTTACAGCCGAACTCTTTGAGATCTTAAAGGCTCTGAACACAATTGAATTCGATAGTTTGCATTATGTAGTTTGTTCCGATTCAAAAAGTGCACTCCAGGCAATCCGGGATATGTATGTAGAGGGTAATATCTTGAACCCTCTGGTTCAAGATATTCTGTGCTCTGTCCATAGACTTGAACTACGAGGTGCAACAGTATCATTTATCTGGATTCCTGGTCACTGTGGAATATTTGGAAACACTGCAGCGGATAATGCAGCAAAGGAAGCAACTTTTCTGCTGCCATGCACTCAACATTTAATCTTGTCAGACTTTCTTTGTCATGTAAAACATTTAATTCTTCTACAGTGGGAAAATGAATGGGCAGCTACAAGCAGTAACAAATTGAGGGTAATTAAAAATACTGTTCGTCCTTGGGGGTCGTCAACATGTGCAAGTTGTAGAGAAGAGATGGTGATTAACCGCTTTCACATTGGTCACTCCATTTTAACGCATGGCTTTCTGATGGGACGTGGGGGGGCCACTTGAATGCGAGTTCTGTAGGGAAACCATCGAAATAAAACATATATTGCTCGATTGTGATGGTTTCCAAAATTTGCGTGTTATATGCATGATCTGAGCAACTGTTTCAAGATGATGTTGGGGATAATGCCTCAGCTGTTGACTGGGTCCTAGACTTCCTTCATCGTCTGTATTTTTTAAATAAAATTTAATTTATATTTTTGTTATTGCTTGTTGTGGGGCCCCTTTGAAGTTTGTTTATATTTGCTATTTATTAATTTATTTTTAAATTGTTTTTATTTTGTTAATTAGTTTTAGGTAAGTTAATATTTCTTTTATTGATCTTGTTATTGTTGTAAGGCCAATTTACAGCCTACAATAACTTTGTGTGTATATTGTTTTAAGATTTATGTTATTGTTAACTTCTTTTTTGTGTGTTTAACGTCCGATATTGTGCACACTTGGGCTAATGCAGACGATGGGATGATTTATAGCGTATGAAAAGTTTTAGAAAACTGTTTATAGTTGTTACTGTATTTTGTATTGTTATTGGTTTGTTTGTTGTTTTTATAATGTTTTAAATTATTATTTGTTTGGTGTATTATCAAATTTATTCTAGTCGACCACCATTCTCTTCCTGGAGGGTGAAGACATGCATTTTCTATACTGTGTTACCATCTACCAGTCTATCTTAACTTAAAATTCTTATTTCCTTGGTGTATTACATATAATTAAACTGATTAACAATCTCTTTTTAGAGAAGAGAGATTGATGTGTAGCATTTTTACACCAATCAAATTATCAACCATCAGATATAATTTATGTATGCTACTATAAACCTCAGCTAAATTTCAATTCTTCATTATGCTGCCTTATATATCATCACTAATATACTTAATAACTAGAAATTAAAAAAAACAAACTTTTAACTGAAATAATGAGAAAATCATTTATGTCACAGTCTGTTATATACCATTTTTTTCAAAAGTTAAATTTTGAGTATTGTTCATCTGGAATTATTAACTCATTAGCTGTGAACTGGCTCAAAAGCCTAGTGATATGAGCTGCAAAGTTGAATTTGTGATCATAAAGAAATTTCTCTATTCTGTTGTTTGACAATGTAATAGTAACACATTACATTAAGCACCTGTTATATTTGATAACATGAAAAGTCCCTTCTCTACTCTTAAAAATTGTCTTGTTTTGTCACTGTCATCAAGTGGCAGGAAGCCAACAACAGATAAAATATCTAGCTAGAAACTTATACTCATTCACACCACCATAGAAAAAATATATGCAGAATGCTCAAGTTCATATTAAATGATGTTAATCAGATCTTCAGTTCTAAATCTGAACTACAAATCCAGTTAACAGCTCCTCCAAACTAAAAAGCATTATGTACATTGTCAGTTTTTTGACACCACATTAACACTTCTGTACTAAAGTCATACATCTTTTACACACATACACGAATGCACACACACACACACACACACACACACAGGACTACTTCCTACAACATAACAAATTAAGTACAAATGAATGGTGCTTATTAAAATAATGCAGAGTTCATGGAAGTAAGGGTGAATGTACAAAAAATGTTCTCTAGATTAAAACTAAAAATTAAATCAAAGATCTACAAACTTTAAATTTATTTGTATACAATATTATTCCTTTACAAAACAAAAATATACAATTTAAACAGTGTTTAATATAATGGAAACACACCATTACAATATTTAGTCTATTTTTCATAGTTTGTACTTAATGTGTATTATTTAGCTAACATTCTAAGACTAAATTATTATAATCGTACAGTTCAGCCCTGACAAAATGGAATTATTACTTACACTTGGTTGTACGCATAGCTTAACAGTAGAGACCTAATTCGTTAAAGTTGTTAATGAGCATATATTTTTCTCAAACATTTATTTATAATGCAACAAATTGATTTTAAAGGACCGATTACAATTTTTTCCATCATAAATACTACCATAATCAAGTCGTCACATTATTTTAATAATTTATTATTACAATGCAATATAATGATAATATAACTAAACAATGACTTATATAATTGATAAAACAATTTATTGTACTTTCTACAATTTCTCTTACAAATATTTATCTATTCTACAAAAATATGAGCTGCTATTCTTTCATGTGCTTTACAAGGGGGTGCTGCAGCAAGTGTAAGTTGGTTATTACTGTATTTTACCATCAATAAACATTTATTTTTTCATTATGTTAATTTTGAAGATTTATATTAGGTTTAGTTATATGATTATTACATACAGTAATAAATAGGGTGCAGCAGCCCTCCTATTTCATATTAACTTTAATATTATTATTGCTTTCTATAAATATTTTGCTTGGGAATGCAAAAAAAAATTATTTTTATAACAATTGTAATTAATGACCTGTCTGGTAATTACACTGTATTAGCTTAGACAAAGTTATAAGTTGATACAGGCCAGAGACTGACTGCTGGCAGCTGAGGTCTGTAGGGCAGACATATTTAATACTACTTTTTCAAACTACATATTAAGTAAATTCATTTTTAAGGAAATAATTGTTTCTACAAAAAGCATAATTTTTTACATTTAAATTTAATCATGGTATTAAATTAAATAAGTTTTGTCAGTAAAACTGGCTACCTAAAATTAATTTTGGCCAATTAAATTTTTGATAACGATTTTTAACGAAAGTATTGAATATTTATTAAATAATTAAATAGTAGATTTGTAATCTTAAAAAATATTTTTACCCGATTACCATGCAATTGGAAAATATCACAAAATATACAGTAATATATATATATATATATATATATATATATATATATATATATATATATATATATATATATATATATATATATATATGAATTTTAAGAGTATTAAACATAATTAACAATAATTACTATTAAGTAGAGTAAAATCCAGCATATCCAACTTCTGAATACCTGTCACCTTGGCATATCCAACCATCTGTTGGGTGACACATCACTTCTAAAAATACATGTATTTTTAGCTTACTAAATGTTGTTTGTTACAAACGCTGTCCACATTTTATGTTTCACGATAAAGCAGTTATCTGATAGCCTATGTCTAGTGCGTTAGAGTGTCTAAAACTGACACTGATAAAGTACACACACCCATCAGCAGTTTTGTTTTGGCGTCATCTCTTGATTTAATAAACAGGGTATACTGTAATCACTGATTATGCTACTACTGTAAATCAATGGCTGTAATATGACAATGTCAATACACAAAAACAAATAAATAATGAACACAACCACTCACTTCCTTCAAGTGGGTATCTGTGTGGACAACTTTCATATACAGTACATATAAATAAGCAGTTTACTCTTTATGTCATAACACAAATGTTATTGCTGTTTATTAGCATTATACAAGTTGCATTATTAGACAGTTTGCAAGATATCGCTTCACTGTACTATTAAGTTGTATGCACTTTAAAATAATTATGATGAATTTAAAATATGGCATAGTATTGTATTTCTGTTTGTTTTAATAAAAAGTTTTGCCTCTTCTTATTATCTGACCTTTTGTGTGTTCTGAACTTTGCCCATTCCCAAAAGTGATGACTAAGAGAAGTTCTATGGTATTAACAATATTACATTTGTTAAATCTTCAATGAATTTTTAATGCAAACAAAATTAGAGATTTAGCAAATCATTTTTCCTTAGTAATTTTCTTTGCATTCTTCAGTAATACACAGATTACAAAAATGTCACAATGTAAAATATATAAGGATTTTTAAATATGGTAGTGATTATTTGGTAATTTAACTACCCATTCAACATTTGATATGAACCAATTTTATTGTATTCAATGAAAGTTTTATCTATATTTCTTGGTTTTACTAAGTTAAATGATTTAACATAATTCTAAACTTACAAATTAGTATGCAATTAAACACTAACAAGTTTGATTAGTATTATATTAATACATAGATGTGCACTGATACAATATGTAAAATGTATATTAAGCTACACATGTTTAATTAAACATTTGTTTCAATCATTAAATATATGAAACAATTTTATGGAAGGATAGACTGTTATTTTAATTGCTATTACAATAATAACTTTTAAGTAACATATAATTTAAATAATGATAGGGCCTACAATAACAATAATTCACTGCAATATGAATTTCTTGAATACATCTAAACTAAGAATATGAAAAAAATGTCCAGAACTTGAGTAAAAATCAACTAACATTTTTTCAATGGTTTTGAATTTAAAACAGCGGATAGCGTAGCGCCCATTCCGGTCAACAAAACGGACAACATAGGTATACAAATAGGCCCAAATTGATCTCGGCAAAATCCGGACAAACACGGTCCGATTAGGTAGGCGATTGATGCTACTGTATTTTCCGAACCAAGAAGTGAGCCTCGATGTTCTGGTAACGCTCTTTCTAATAAAACTTCTGTTGTCATTATACGTAACAATGAACTACTTGTGCATAAAGGTATCAGGCACATAACAAATATACCTAAATTTGGCACAAAACCGACACATAAAAATGATAAAGACAAAATGAAAAAACTGTGAAATAATTTAATGTAATACGATTTATTTAAGTAATAAATTTTTGTAAATTTTACCGATAACACAGATGATATTGCAGATACAAAACTTTGAAATGAGTTTGTATAGCCGATTATTTTAGGCGAGACATTGAAGTTCTCTTCAATTGTTAATGAATAATTAGAATAAAATAAAGACATGGATAACAATAACAGTAACTTTAATATGAAAACATCCCAATACATTTTCCAATCGATGCGGAATAATTCTTTTAAATTGTGTAAAAATGATTCACTATTAGCATTCCTGAAATGTTTATCTGGACCCACAAAGTAATACACTAGTCCTGTGTTGAATATAAACACAACACAAGATATAGAACATAGCAACTGGAAACCATTTTCAATTTCGACAAAGTGTCCTCCGACTGCAGGTCCTGCCATGAAGCCGATAGCCGTTACAGCATTGATCTTAGCATAGGCGTCTGTTTGTTGATTCCACTGGTAGATGTCTGGTACTAAAGTCTTGCATATCGTCTGTGTGTGTTTCATGAGGCCCAGAATTACTCTTAGCACTATTATAATATATACTGAAGAAGTCACACCCAGAAGTAAATAACCTGCAGCACATATTAACAATGAGAAAAGTAATGTTTGTCTTTTACCATATTTGTCCGTGCAGCAACCAGCAGCTGGGCTGGAAAACAACTGCACTCCAGCATATACGGAACTCACAATACCGATTAACATATGTGACATTCCTAAGGTACGAAAGTGAATGCTCAGTAAAGGTATGATCAAACTGGTTGCAAACAAGTCTAAGAAGGATAATGCATAGATCCAATTAGAAGTGAGCAGTTCCATACTGAATGATGCCATTATAATTCGTCACTTATTTTCTCACTTTTACCAGCGTCTTCTTTGACCTGTAAAAATATAAAATTTGATTAGAATGAAGACATTTTAGATAGGTAACTAGTGCCAGTTAGAAGAAAAGTTGGATTTAAGGTTTGCAATATGATTCTCAGAATAAGCATTTTGAAAAACCACAAGACCTTAGGCTAAAGCCAGAATTAGTCCACAAATTTGGTTTTTTAATGTTAATCTCCTACCTGAGGAATATCTATTAATTGTCATCCACATTACAGTAAAACGTGTCCCTCCATTTTTTTATTGTGTATAATGAAACAGTAATCATAACAGTAATTAATGAAAATAAGAATATAGAAATGATTTTACAGACAAGCTTATAATATTTAGAAAACACTTGACTATACCAGTGGTCATACTATGATGAAAAATGTATTAAATAGTTCAAAAATAATAATACAAATATAACAAAATAATTATATTTATAGTTAATGACAGAATTGTGTAGCTGTAACAAGTCAGACGAAAGACTTACTTAAAAATGCATTGTCCAGGAAATGTGAGATGTCACAACACCATAAATTATTACATATTACCACTTTAATTTGGGATGAGTTCCAATGACGACCAGAAGATCAAAAAACTGAAATTTCATTCAATCTGGTGAACGAGCTTTGATTAAGCACATATTTAGACAGATAATTTAATACTGGGACATTACACTATATCAGATTATCTAGAAATTGACTGCCACCCAGTCCAGAACACACTTTGGCCTCCTCGAGCCATAACCAATGTCCCTCAGGACCAAAACCTAGTCACATATGACTAACAATTGTACGCATAACTTAAAAATAAGACAATTTACTACAATCATGATGATAAATGATTTAGTAAATCACTAAAAATTGGATCTCTTTGTTGTGATGCAACTGCTTTCTGTGAACCCTGGAGCAGCAGTTGTATAACAGCGGATGGTGACTCACTGGGGCTTGTGTGCACAGCACATAACGTTATGATATATGTTTAAAGATTTGATAAAAAAGATGATAAGAAGATTGTGATTATATCAACTAGGCTACTGATACATCAAAAACTTTGATAATACATTTTGCAAAAATTTTGCAATGTAAACAGAATCAGGGGCTGTATTAATTTTTTTTTTTTAAGGCTTTTGGTGAAAAGCATATGAAGGCTTTCATCACTGGCCAGCAAAAATCTCTTATTATGAGGGGAAACTGTGTCTAAATACTGTTAACACTATACTAAAACTTAAGTGATTAAACTGAACACTAAAACTAGATGACATTATTAAAATATATAAACTTAATCAAACAAAATTTAACAGGAATAAAAATGTGAAAAAACCAAAAAATATAACAAAATAGATAACCCGTAAAAAAAATAAAATGGGATACGAGGTTTGTCCAATAAATACGCGAACTAAGGTCATAAAAACTTTATTTTACAAAATTTCATCTACATTGATTTTGTCCCCTTCAAAATACTCTCCATTCACTGCTATGCACTTATCCCATCTTCTTTTCCACTCTTCAAAGCACCCTTGGAAGTCCTCGGAAGTCAGGCTTTTCAGTCTCCTCGTCGTTTCTTGTTTTATTGTGTCCACATCTTCCCAATGCTGTCCCCTCATCACATTTTTGCATTTAGGGAATAGAAAAAAGTCGCAGGGGGCGAGGTCCGGTGAATAAGGGGGATGATCAAGGATAGTGATTGAATTTTTAGCCAGAAACTGCCGAACAATCAAAGCCGAATATGCGGGTGCATTGTCTTGATGAAGAATCCATCCATCGTTTTGAGTCAAATGTGGTCGCACACGACGCACTCGATCTCTCAAACGCTTGAGAACGTTAAGATAGAACTCAGAATTTACTGTTTTTTCCTCAGGAAGGAATTCATGATGAACAACACCTTTGATATCAAAGAAAACCAGGAGCATGACTTTGATTTTTGATCGGCTTTTCCTTGATTTTTTTGTTCGAGCTTCACCTGTTGCTTTCCACTCCATGCTTTGCGATTTCGATTTGGGGTCTTACTCGAAAAACCACGATTCATCACCAGTGATAACCCTATTTAAGAATCCAACATCATTTTCCATGGAATTTTTCCAGTCAGTAACACATTCGACTCTTCTCAACTTTTGATGCGGAGTCAGCAGTTTTGGCACGATTTTCGCACAAACCTTTCTTAAGCCCAAATGCTCGATTAAGATTGTGTGCACTTTTGATTTTCCTAAATTTAGTTCTTCAGCTATCATTCGGACAGTTTTTCGGCGATCAGTAAGGACAAGACGCCGCACACGATCAATGTTTTCATGCACACAAGAGGTTGAAGGTCGTCCAATTCTTGCATCATCCGTGGCGTCTTCTCGACCTTCTTTAAAGCGCTTAATCCACTTGAAAATGGCTGTTTTCTTCATAGCATTATCACCATAAACAACTCTCAACATTTCAACAATTTCTTGGTAATTTTTACCCAGCTTTATCAAAAACTTGATGTTAATTCGTTGTTCAGTGAATTGGTCAATTTCCATATCGACGAACAAAAAAATAATGCAAAACTAAAAATAACTCTACTTGCAAGATCCGCACAGCGTAACGTTCTGCCAAGCACTGACGGCTCATTGGGTCCCAGACAACACGTGAGGCCAGTGGACGTGGCTTAACTCTCCGTAATGGCCACCATATTCGACCAGTTTATGTATTTATTGGACAAACCTTGTATATAAATTAACAATATTACACTGCACGAATCATTTGTCATTCACAAATTTCTATCTATCATAAATTAATTTGTAAGACATATAGCTTAGCTTATAAGTAGCTAGTTTGAGATGTAGTTTACCTCAGGATAATTTTTTCCATAATAATTCTGATTTTCAATGGTGACAACTTTGCATCTGTCTTGTTGGATTAGGAACTCTTTGGCATCCCATGCTTGGGATCCATCTTTGAACATAAAGATCACTCTGTCGTCATCTATCACATATCTGAAATGAAAAAACATTAGGCTAGTTTTAAACTTTACCAGCTTTATTTATCCGTTTCAAATAATTATGAAACAATGAAAAATTTTAAATATATTTTTTATGATAACTAAAAACAATATTCAAAGATAATTTATCATGTTTTAATAATAAAACACAACCCAATATAAGATGTATAATTTACAATTTTAAAAAACTGAATTATTCTTCACTTTTAATTACAATTTTATTTTCATGATTTAATGAGCATTTTGCTTCTAATCTCAGGTTAACTAGTTTAATATCAGATGTATTTTACCTTATTACTATTAACCTTGGACTATTTTGATTTACACAAATCTATAAATATTACAAAAGAAATTTATTTTAAGTTCAAAATGTTCTTAAGTCATATCATATTTCTACCTCACTTAGTTAAAAAAAAACAAATTTTATTTATTTCTCCAAAATTCTATTATTATGTTCTTTTCCATTAATAACTTCCAAAACTGAAATATTTATATGATGGATATGTTTTTTGGTTCCAGTGACACTCCTACAAAAATGGTTCAAAATAAACAAAATGATCCAATATAAACAAAAACCACCTAATGGTAAAACATTCCCAGCCAAGTCTACAATTAAAAAAAGATGTTTAATCATTTTTAAAATCTCCAAGAATGAATAACCTGCTTACACAGTTTACTGAACAATATCAATCTTTGTACTTGGCAGCAGCATCACTTTCATACTATCGCTCATTACTCATTGTTATGACAATGTGTTCTTCCATCTTATCTATGTTCAGCATCTTGACAAAGGTATAAGTGAACATATAAAATCATCAGATTGTTAATCTTGATCCATACACTTATTTGAGTTCAAACAAAACAATTCACTCTGAAATCAAAACCATGTCATTTAAGGAGAACATCTGCGAAGATCTATAAGCCCTTAATAATTCACATAAAATAAATTCTACAAATATAAACACTTCAAACTAAGAGATTCCAAGACCCAAGTAAATTTCAATATGTTATATACAAGGTGTGTTCAGACAGTAACGAGAATTTTAATTTTTTGAACAAAATATTTATTTATTCTTCTACACTGATGCTGTCGCCTTCAAAATAGTCCCCATTGGAGAATATACACTTGTGCCAGTGCTTCTTCCAATCCTCGAAGCACTTCTCAAACTTGATCTTTGAAATAGCCTTTAGTTCTTTCAGCGATGTGCTTTTAATGTCATCTATGGCTGTAAAACGATCGCCTTTAAGGTTTTCTTTATTTTTGGAAATAGGAAAAAGTCACACGGAGCCATGTCTGGCGAATATGGAGGCTGGAGCATCGTTACAGTATTGTTTTTGGCCAAAAATTCACGAACAAGCAATGAAGTGTAAGCTGGTGCATTATCATGGTGCAAAAGCCATGAACTGTTTTTCCACAGATCCGGGCGTCTTTTTTCTCATTGCTTCATGCAAATGGCGTTGAACTTGTAGGCAATGACTCCTTATTGACCGTTTCACCTGGTGGTAGGAATTCATGATGCACTATGTCATTAATATCGAAGAACACAGTGAGCATAACCTTCATGTTCGACCGCACTTGCCGAGTCTTTTTCGGTCTAGGCGAGCCAGAATGCCTCCACTGGGATGATTGAACCTTAGTTTCGACGTCATATCCGTAAACCCATGTTTTGTCAGCATGTTATGTTATAATACATTTCAGTAATGTTGCATTGTTGTTGACTTCATTTAGTGACTCTTGAGCAACTTCCATTCAACAATTTTGGAACGAATTTTGCTGCCACGCATTTCATACACAAAACATTGGAAACAATGTCATGACATGATCCAATCGATATGCCAACATCATCAGCGTCCTCTCTAATTGTGATTCAGCGATTGTTCATAACCATTTATTTCACGTTTTCATCGGTTGTTGATGTGCTGGAGTGTCCAGGGCGTTCTTCATCTTCAACATCTTCATGGCCTTCTTGGAAACGCTTATACCACTTGTAAACACTTGCTTTACTCATAGCAGACTCACCATAGGCCTTTGTTAACATTTCACACACTTTGTTACACTTTATTCCATTTTTACGCAAAATTTGATACAAATTCTTTGATTCATTTCTTTTAACAAACGAAAATTGCTGAGCTCATAAAAACACGTCTAACCTTAGTGGCTGTTATAAAGTCAACAGAGCCGCCTTGGCGGTCTAGTGGATAGCGTACTAGGCTTTCACCCCGAGGATCCGGGTTCGATTCCCGGCGAGGGCTTGGCATTTTCATACGCTATAAATCATCCCACCATCTGCATTAGCCCAAGTGTGCACAATAGTCGGACATTAAACACCATAAAAAAAAAAACAAAGTCAACAATGAAAACAGCTGAAAGTTTTATCATACTTCAAGGGCATGTATACCAACATAATAAACAAAAGTTTGACAATCGAACTCTCCAAGCCCGCGAAATTTAAAAATTCTCTTTACTTTCTGAACACACCTCTGACATATTTATCAAATGTATGTGTCTCATATCAGATAATTTTTCTGATACAGAAAGGTATACCATTCTCAAGTTCAAAGATTGATACTGTTCAAGAAACTGTATCTAACCATGTGACTGATTTTTTGCAAAACTCAAATATGATTTTAACAACTTTTTTTAATTTTAGACCAGGCAGGGAACTTTTTATCATTTGGTTTTTTTTTTATATACCTAAAAGACTATAACATCCAAATGCATTTTATTTGGATGGTGATGAATGTTTAAAAAAATCTGACTATTATTCCAAGTTTGTGTTTGTGAGAAAATTAATCCAAGAAGTATAACAGCCATGCAGTATCAATAAATAAAATATTTATATTTTAAGACACTATAGAGTGTTTGGAACGAAACAGATGTTTGCAGATCAAGGTATACAAGAAAATATCTTCAGTGACAGATAAAGTGAAGAGCCAAGACCTTATGTTATAAGATGTCAAAGGGTAATGTGATTAGATAAAGACGCAATAGATATTTCCTCAAGATTAGTACCATGAAATAGAAATACCAAGGAAGTTAACACCAGCATATCAAGCAACAAAGACAATTTAGATATAAAAAAGAGATGAATGAGGACTGAATTGTTTCCCACAAAAATCACTGGTCTTTACACATAGTGGGGAAGCAGATTAAAAAATCAGACAAACTGGATTTGTCAGACAACCATTAACTAGCTTTTGTTTTACGAAAGGGAGGATTTTATTATTATTACAATAGCATACACATATGCTATTATTGTTAATTGTTTAACACATGTTGTATATACCTCTTTATAACTTATTTATTATATTGTTAGAGGTCTCTTATAATAGATATTTGTCCACAAAATTAACCAAATGCTTTGTAATATCTAATTAAAGAATTAATGTACATATTAAATTTCACAACACTTCCACTAGTAATAAGATTTACAACACAATGTCACACTTATTGCTCTAAATACAACACAATATCACACATATTGCTTTGACCACAAATTCATAAGTGACATAGCTTAAAAATCCAAACTAACGTCTATTGTGACATAAGGTCCATACCTCCCAAGTATTTGTGTTCTGAACTTACTTTTCATGATTGCATTAACCTATGAATCCTAGTTCAGATTCATGTCTTCTAGCAACAGCATCCAGCTTATCTGCTTACATTTTTTCACTAACCTTTCAATTTTCTCTCTCTTTATTTGTTTCATCCAACTTTGGGGTATACTAAATCAATCACTTTTTAATGTTCTGTGCCTTCCTCGTAGCCCAGACCTTTCAATTTTATTAGTTTAAAATTTTAACTAAATTCTTTTATGTGCAAAATTTTATCTATTGTTCGAAATATACCCAATGATACATTATTTTACTGAAACATTCAATTTAAAATTACCCTATCAAATAATGTATGTCATATATATATATATATATATATATATATATATATATATATATATATATATATATATATATAACCTAAGTTTAGGCCTAGTCATCTATAATTTTTACTTTATATTTAATTACTACTACAATTCTATTTATTATTCTGCTTTCAAAGTATTCATCTGCTAAAACTTAAATTGTAATTATGTGCCTGACTAGTAACAGATATTTCAGAACTAGCTTACACCTTTAGGTTGACCAACTAGGCTAGGCTATTATAATTATTCGTTTCAATTTTTAAATTCATTATATCTAAATCATTATTAATGTTTTAAATAATCATCTGAACATTTGTAAATAAAATAAACAATCAATATTTAACATTTTTTAAATTTCAACTTCTATTTTAGGTTAGGTATTACAAAATATCATTACATGCTAGTAGAACAGAATGCAGAAAAACAAGAGTTGTTAGTTGTTATACTTAAAAAGTTGTATTTACATACAAACTAAGAATTTTTGTAGTACAGTACGTAGCACAGTGGTTATTCCCAATTAACTAATTAATATTTTATAATAAAAATCTATTCTATTAAATCAATTGACAAACTGCATTATTGGAGTCCAGTACATTCCACTGTGATTGTGATAATGCAATTATAGTGGTAATTCACATAGTAATGACTAAATTAATTGTTTAATGAAACAGAATGATAACAGAATATTATGGTTCAGGCTACGCAATAAAACACAAAGAACGGCTTAAATATATACAGCGATAATATTAATGAAGTTTATACGTAAGCATAATTAATATTACTTTTTTGTTATTTACTTTTAAAACAAACTCTTTAGCCTTTTTTATAATTAATAAATTAATATGAAAAATATTCTTTCTTTCATATTAGCGCACATTAGATGCTTCCTGAATCCAAAATTAATGTCTACTCAATACATGTTAAAATTATTTTATAATACACTTTTTTTTAACATCAATTGATTATAAAATAATTTTTTCCTTGGTAATACTAATAATAATCCCTTAAGTAATACTATAACCAAATTACACTGTATTCTTTGTTTTTCCTCTCTGCCCATGATTCATTTGTTGTCACAATGTTTATTTATATTTTATTCCAAATCGATTCAATCATCCTAATTTACTTACAACACTATATTATGAATAAAATTTATTTCATATTTCCATTAAACAAGAAACATAAATAAAAGTTATTTATTTTCATATTTGAGACTTTAACTAACTGGAAATCAAACAGAATGAGGTTTCCATAAAGGGCAAAAATTAAAATTAAAACAGGCTAACCTTTCAGACTGTATGTGGCTGTTCCAAAGGCTGCCGTGCCACAATTTTGTGAGGTGTTCTGTCTCTTCTCTTGTTGGATTATCTCCCACAGATGCAAATACCATCAACGTTCGTCCCTTCTTCGTCAGTTTCAAAAGATTTTCTGGATTTGATGCGTCCAACTAAAAAACAAATCATAAAATAATTAAATGTATTTTTTCTAAGACTATAGCAATGTATGCTTCTAATGAGATTTTTAGATCTCATTGATTTTGGATTTAAATCACAGTATTTTATTAATCTGATGCTTTCCTGATCTCTTAAATTCGGTTTAAAGATAACATATCTCCATGATAGATTTTTTTTTTTGTGTTTAACGTCCGAATATTGTGCACACTTGGGCTAATGCAGATGATGGGATGATTTATAGCGTATGAAAATGCCAAGCCCTCGCCGGGAATCGAACCCGGATCCTCGGGGTGAAAACCTAGTACGCTATCCACTAGGCCACCGAGGCGGCTGCATCCATGATAGAAGCACACATGAGTGTAGAGCAGGAAATATTCCCAGTGGGAAAAAACTTACAAAATGCGAATATTTCTAGGTATTTTCCCAAAGACCCTGAAAGTTCTCAAAACGAGGGAATTTACAGAAAAAATATATTACTAGGTTTAACTATTTTATCAGTTTCTATTGCTACTAAATTGAATTTACATAATTAGAAATTAATAAAACTGCTTAGTTTATATTTTTTTTTACAAACCAAACTAAAAATATTGATTTATAAGTTCCCGAGTATAAGCTGCCAAATAAAACACAACTGACTCAATGAATTAATGTAGTCTAGTCTCCCTTACTAAAAAAATATCGACTTACTTACTTATTAACTTTTAAAGCATTTTCTTATTTAATTATTTAAGCTAGGCTAAACCTAATCCTAATCACACTTTTTTTAGCATCAAGAAAACCTATATTGTTTTTAATTTAAAAGCATAAAATACAAGATGAGAGATTACAAGTTCATTTTTGCATTTTCATAATCAATTTAGCATTTATAAAATGTTAAAGAATAAGATTTGTTTTGTTTGGTCCTTTTTTTACTTGGCATTTTTCAAGGCTTCAGAACATACAACATATAGTAAGGTAAGATGCTATGGTAACAGCAATTATCATTTTATCATATTTATCTCTTATAAATATGGTATGCATACCATATTTATTAGATCATCTAGAATTAACAGTACAACGAATCAATTCAGATTTAATTATTTTAAACTTTGATTCTGAACTTTGTAGAAACAACTTTCACAACTAAAAGTTTTTTTGTTTGTGTGTTAATTTATTAATAATGTCAGATACATTTTGTTGCCTACATTAAATTTTTATTCCTGGAAATTTATGGATTTTGGGAATATCCCCAGGCAATTTTCCTCGAGTTTTAAATTTCCATGAATTTTATATCACTAAGCACGATTGATAGGGGAGAGGGATATATGCTCCAGTAAAAAATAAAAAATAAAACAATAATATATTGTACATTAAAAATCATTGCCGAAGTGTACAATATCAACAAGGATTGGATAAAACCTGGGGGATTTTTAAAAAAACCTACCCCAGACCAGAAGGGTTTAATTGGGTTTTTATTAAAATCCGTTACTTAACATTCTACTTGTAATATTGTAGCAAACAGAAATTTACCAAAAAAGAGTTTGGAACTCTGTGATATTGTTTTTTTTATCGAAACATTAGTTTTCTGTTTTTCAATTATGGGTCACAAAAATTGAAAATTGTTTAAAATACCTAAAATTATTGTGGTTTGAAGTACTCTACCAGTGAGCTAATCTAGGAGCCCCTGTAATATGTTAACCAAGTTCCCATTTAAATTGAAATTGAAATTGAAATTTTAAGTGATGGCCATAAAACGGTTTGATTACATTTACATTAAAACTCCTTGTTAATCACCTGAAAAGTTCCACTTATTAAACTTACTGCAAAGAAATCAATGTGAAGTAACATTTTCATATTACTATAATATAGTTTTTTTATAGCTACAAAAATGCATAATAAATACAAAAATATTTTTTCTGAAGAAACCATGTAATTTATCCAATAAATTATTTTATAATTTCAAAATTCATGTTATAGCATTATTTATCAGTGTGTCCTTGCACTGCAGGACTGCAGGATTTATTTCTTATCCTTGCACTGCAGGGGCCTTATTGCCACAACTGATTAGTAGAACACTGATACTTCTATACATGTAGAACCTAATCTACACAAACAAGAGGTTTAAATTTTCTGTTCTACATCTAAAATTCAACTTTCATTTTATAAATACATGAAATACATGAGTTTTATTTTTTTCAGAGTCATGTGTTAAGTCAAATATTATAAATTTCAGAATAAAACTGATACTCCTATTTTTACTTATTATCTTCTTAAGACAAACATTAAAATAAGATCAGGAAAACACAATTTTATATTGTAGTAAGAAACCAACAAGTTGCCAGTACACATATAACCAAGAAGTATGTGTATTTTTTGTGCAGTTCTGTAGTATTACCATACCGACAGGATAAATTAAATTAACAGTATGATGATATAAAAACGTTTATAGTTATTATGCCACTGTATAAACATTTTAAGAAAGTAGTTTACAACATTTAACAACATATTACACTACCTTTCTGTACAATATTGGGCAAATAGTTTTAACTTTTTTTTTAATCCCATTATATATTAGATTAACCCCGATACCCCAATACAACCTCCCATTTTAGGTGCATAACAATTTTTCTTTAGTTATATTTTTTAATATCCTAAAAATTTTATTTTATCGTATTATAGTTATAGCACTGCATTCAGGGTATGAACAGTCAAACTTTACAGAGACAAAATCTGTCAGAAGCGATGTGTTCACAAACATTGGTGTGTTCACATCGCATTTTATTTATACATGTGGTTGAAGACAACAAAACACTGGAGCCTAACTCCAAACATTAGCAAGCACTTGCTCTGCAAGCAAACTTCCTACACTGCACTATGTTGCTTACTGTTTAGTTGTCAGGTCAGTCAGCTGCCTCTTTCACAGGTTGCATTATTATAAAATAGTGTATGGGTAAATAAGTCTAAGACAAACTGACAACTTGTATGGTTTCTTTAAAAATAGTGCAAAGAAGTTAAAAGAAGACATGTGTCCAGTGACAAAAGTGAACGAAATTGATGACACTAATGAGAAACAAAACATTGATGCTTTTGACTCAGTCCGGGCCTAATACAGCATTTGAAAAACAACCTGAACCTGGCAAACCAAGTACATTTTCTTGTAGTAAGACTGTTCCATTTAAGGACAATACTTAGAAAATGTTATGTCACAGTAAGCCTTCAACTTCTTCTAAATATGATGCTCTAGGTTTCAACAAATATGACATTGGAATATTTATTATTTGTAATGTGAAGCACAAACTATAAGTGCAAACTATTTTAAACTCTCCAGGAATTTAAAATTTCAATATACATGGCTTTCATGACTACCAATGGTTAGCGTATTCCAATATACAAAAAGGTGCATATTGTAAAGTTTATGCTGTGCTTGCTTCTCAGTTTGAGTCATGAAACGGCTGTCATGTTAAATCAGGACCCCTAGTTAACAAGCCCTGTATAAAATAAAAAAATGTAAAAGTAGATTTTAAAGAGCATGAAAAAAAAACACATCAAAGCCAGTTTGGTATTACAAAGTTTTGTTTCAGTTTATAAAAAGAAAACAGAGGACATTCACATTTCCACATTCAGAAAAAAAACTTATTCCTGTAATAAACAGTTTATTTTGGTGGATGTTAGAAAGGACAAAACTCGTTATGGGGAGTATTGCCAGAGGGTAAAGTTATATAAGTAAACACTTTATAGGTACACCTAGTTATTTGAAAAAAATTGTTTTTCCCATTAATTTAAATTTTGTTAAACGAAAAAGATGCAACTTGCTAGAACAAATATGAATAAATTGGTTGACTAAGATAAAATCTACCAACTTCCTACCTGAAAGCTGAAAGAAAATGATTGATGAAAAATTTAACATTTTAGCTTGTACGTTTTGTTTACTTTCATGTTTTAACCTACTTATTTCATTAATCTTTAAACTTAGAAGCATTTATCAATAGTTGACCAAATATTTTATACATTATCTTTAAAAATATAACTTACCTGACTAAAGTCGATCTTAGGTTGAGGCCTAAGATGTTCTGGCAGCTCATCCGGTTCGAGAGGTTCTTCGTCTTCCTGAAAAAAAAATTAGGTTAAAACCTTTGATAAGTAGAAGAGCTGATATTGTATAGCTTAATTTGTTTTTAACGGCTTTCAGTCTGGTGAACATAATGAACTTTATCACCCACCTCTAACTACTGCAAGATATAAATAGGCTTTTAACAACAGACTACACTTCAATATATAGTGTGGAAAAATTCATATCTTTGGTTTTCTACACAAGATCATGTATCATTTGACCCATCAATTTAAAGCCTTGACTTTCTAAAGGTTTACATAACCTGGTATATACAGGATGAGATTATTACTTTTTCCAAAAACTACCCCAGTTTAAACTCAATCATTGAGACTAGTTCCACTGGATATTAAGAATAAACCATTGTTAATGGAGTTTATTCCTTACTGGCTTGTGGAATAATACGTTTTACATAAATTCCCCTCAGATGACTATGTGATTACCATGAAAGTGAAATTGTAAAAATACAATTTTATCAGCAGTAGTAGTACACACAACCTGCTAAACGAAAATTTTAACTGAATGCAGTCCCAGTAAGACTGGACTTTATTTCATTTCGTGGTGCAGTTAAGGATACTTTTGAATGATTCTTGGGTGCAATTTAATGGCTGGATTGATTTTATCATCTCAGATTTTTTTTGTACAGATTTTTAAAACAAGCTGTATGAGCAAACTAATTACCGAAAAACATCTGATATGGCACAATGTAAAAATGCTTTACCGATATATACAGTTGTAAGCAAAAAGTTGTAATTGGTTTTTATCACCAGCGTGGTACTGTTTGGTACTCTGTCAAACAGTAACAGGAATGCAACTCAACCACTTATTTTGTAAACTATCTTTGTTGCACAGTTCATAAATTAAACTGATACAACATAGCCTAGTCTATTTCTAATGTTTTTTCTGGTAAGAGAATTGGAACAAAAACTCATTCTCACAATAAATTTAAACTGTTTTGAATTATGAATGTATCATCCTTTAATGGATTTACAATTACATACTATCCTATCAACAGCAGTAGTAAACAATTTTGTAATAATTTAATTTTTAAAACAAAATGAATTAATAATTTGTACGCTATATATTTATAACAAAGAATATCTAATCACTCATCCACATTAGTCTACCTGACATATGTCTAGAAATATATATATCAACAACAAATTAACATAGGGAAGCAAAACATTCATAAACATTTTGCAAATCTTTTAAAGATTTCAATTGGTACTGAACCAATTGGGCAATACAAAGACTGAATTTACACACAAAAAAGATGCTTACAATTAAAAAAGTCTAAAAAATCATATTTTGTGATACTTGGGAATGTCTTGAATGTGATAGTAAATCTTTATAGGAATCTTATTTAATCAGAAACAAAGAAATGAAGGAGTTGAAATATTTCTCAGAAACTGTATATATTGGTAAAGCATTTTTTACATTTGCCTTTCAATTCATTAATGAAGTCACTGAATGATCTGCAACCTCTTTTACATGTTAATCTGTATATTTATACGTCAGTTCTATACTTGGGTTGGTTTACAAACTATAAAACATTCACCAATATACATTATCCTTTGAAATCATTGTTATTATTTGATTTGTATTGTATATCGATAAATATATTTCTTTATTTTTTTTCCTTCCTCTAAATTTTTCCTCAATTCCTTCCCTAGGAAAGGGATATATCAATAATTATGAACAGACAAGAGAATATGATAAAATCTATACTTATGATATAGTAATTTTATTTTTCAAATATTAAAATCAAGTGTTTTATGAAAAAAAGATACCTTTTTAAGTGCCTTAAAAGAAGTATTGTTAAACGGACATAGACCTAAAGTTTACAAGTATTGCTGTTTATCTGTAACAATAATATACTATTTTGAAGTACCAGTATGTTAAAACTAAGATTTAGTGATCACTATAGTTGCACAATAATAAGTGAATTTTATTGAGCTATAAGATGAATGGAATTTAAGTTTTTGTCCTATAATTTATAACTAAGTGTAATTACAAATGCAATATAATCTTACCTTGCTGTGTGAAAAGGAATTTTGATTGTACAGTAAAAATTAACATTATCTTGGCCTTTTCATTTTATAAAAAACTAGGCAACATATTATTATTCTCATTAAATTGTGTCATCATAATAAAATATTTGTCTAGTCTAGAGATAAGATTATCATGGCTGATAAGATTTTATTTAAAGATAAAGCTATAAACTGCACTTGGAAATCATTAAATCTTAAGAGCTGATTAATAGTTTAGGTCTAGGGTTACATTAAATATGTTTCAGTTTAGACTAATTATAGAAAATGATGAAATTATATGAATCATTAACTAAATTTGCATAACTGCAATCAGTTCATTTTCAAGGGCAATTGAATATATAGGTAGTCAACTATTTTAAGCACAAAGACAGACTCTTGTTTGTAATCACATATGCCTTGTCCTTTTATATATAAAAAAATAAAAATAAAATATATTTAAAAATAAAACAAAATTAAAATAAACTCGGTGGCCTAGTGGATAGCGTACTAGGTTTTCACCCCAAGGACCTGGGTTCGATTCCCGGCGAGGGTTTGGCATTTTCATACGCTATAAATCATCCCATCATCTGCATTAGCCCAAGTGTGCACAATAGTCAAACGTTAAACATCAAAAAAAAAAAAAAAAAAAAAAACTTATTAGTTCCATTAAAGGGTTTGGGTTTAATTTTGTTAAAAAACAATGGTTAATTTCTCCAAAAAAAGTCTAAAGCTAACTTAGTGACAAAGAACAACAAAATTAACTTATAGATTTTAATCTAATTTTTGACAATTTTATTCAAATCAATACAGTTAAATTTTAAATAAAAAAAAGTATTATGGTTTTTAAAGTCAAAGACGATTGTCATTTCGTAATGAAATACAGTACTGAAAGAAGTAAGTCTGTATCACACCTCTAGTTTATTGTTTTATATAAGTTTGGATATTTTAATAGTAAGTTGGAGAAATTTGAAATTACAGTTTGCTTTGTTTCCACGCTTAAACCTAGATAAAATAGTAATTATAAATTTTGTACTTCCAAATAAAGATATAAAATCAACAAAAGTACAAAATATATTCTTTTTTATAAATGTGTTAGTTGTATTACAATACTGTATATAATAAAAAATGCTTTTAAGATTTATGTAATGGAATTGTACAAGAAAACATTTGTTGGATATTAACATAATCAACGAAATCTGAAATGTCGTTAATTAAAAATATACGTTTTCCTAAATATTGCCTAATGGTAAAATATTTCTTATGAATTTCTTCTAAAGAATTTAGGCGATTTTTCAAAAATAGTTTTATACTTGTTATAATACACTTACAATGCCTAGTTCAATGCAAATCCGAGACAGGAATTGATGCAGAATTGTAAAACACAAGATACGATTGCAAATGAATGGAAATAGAATAAATTAAAAAAGGTAAAATGTTTCGTAAAAAGACACAAATATTAATGATCCCTCAAAAAATTATCTAAAGGTCACGATCGGTGTTTATTTTAAGGTTCTGGGTCTGGGTCTTACTATGATGGTGCACTAACAGCTCATTTTTCCAATGAAAATTCACTGATAATGTGTAATTAACGGTTAGTTAGCATACACGTGTAATTACATAACAAAGATACAATCCATAATTACCATTTGAAAGTGTTTACAATCAGGGATTAATGGTCAATGTGGCTAAGTACACAAGTCAGTCTGCTATGACCTTGTCCACCTCAAGGTCTTAGATTTGAGTTGCAATGAGATTGAGTTGCAATATAGATTTAAGTTCTAGTGAGACTTTTTCATATGCATGTTCCACCCTCTTTGGGGTACGTGGAATCCAGTCACTTATTCATACATTGTCCTCTCCTCAACTATTTTTCTAGTGAGACTATTATAAAATTAATGATTTTTTAATATTTTTTTTCTTTTACTACATACTTTATTATTTGATTAAGAGATGATTTCATATGACAACGGTAGCTGCTTTATATCCACAATAACCGTAATTACAAAATTAGTAACTTTTACACAATAATATTTGTTAGATATATTTTCTTCTCTTATATATTTAGTATTATTACAGATATGAAATAAAACATTTTGGCAGAAAAAATACAAAAATAGTCAAAAGTCCTACTAATGTATTTTACCCGTCACAATTACTCTACAGTTGCTCTACTCATTCCATTAACAAGATCTCTTGCCCTCAATAATTTAACTGACTTGAAATATGGACAGGACGTTAAGGGAAAAAATAGCCAAAGGGTAAATAATTATACATAAGTAACATTATTAGCCAAATAATTTTGTATAAATAAATATATTTATTAAAAAAAAATGGTATCTGTGTAATTAATATTTTTCATTATTGCAACATAGCCACTGGACCACATATTTAAGTAATTAGGATTATGACCTATTCTTCCCGTTAGTGATCTATCCACTCACCTCGTAAAGGCCACTGCGATTTCGAAACTGTATCTTTCATCTTCAGGCCATGATACAAAATGTTAAATCCCTCTGTCGAGGTTGTCACAAAGTCAAACAAACATTAAAAACATACATCACAAAAACTGAGCACAATTACACGATTAAAATATGTACGATGAAATTCAGCTTGGTCAAGTGACACATGCGACTCGTATGTCATTACTTTCCGGACTCTAATATGTTTCAGCTATACTTAATATTACGCAATTATATAATATTTTTGTTCTATTAGACTGTCTATTGTAACTCAAATACTATTAATCTTTATAATATCTAGTTATGATTTTATGTAATTTTTAACAGAGCTATTTTGATATCATTACTGCTTGCATAACATGAAGCATGGATGATACGCAAGGTATCATAGCATAGGAAGTTTTAGGTGATTTTTTTTTAATTTTAAGGCAAAAAGCATATTGAGGCTATTATACCTCCCTAAATGTAAATGTGAGTGTAAAGTGTTAAAAGTCGTAAGTATAAGTGTAGTTAAACTTGGGTATGGCGAGGAACGTCTAAATCCTCTCAATAGGAGCAGCTAGTCCGCAATCACCTGTGGGTAGTTTTAAGTGATAGCAACTAGAATAGTAACAAGTTAATCTTAAGTGATAAGATGGTAGCCGCTAATTGTGAACTGCTGTTGTAGCAAACAAGGTCAGTAAATCATAGTTTGATTTAGTTAAATAATTAGGATTATGACATATTTTTCCGTCTAGTGTTTTTTACTCAGTTCATAAAGAATACCGTGGTTAAGAAACCTTACTGTTTCATCTTTAGACACTAATACAAAATGTCAAATCCCTCTGTTGAGGTCATCACAGAGTTGAACAAAACATTGAAAACACACTGCACAAATACTTAACACATTTAGTCGATTGAAATACATGATAAAATTTGTTTTGACAAACGATATGTGCAACTCGTATCATTTGGCCAAACCAAAGTTTATTGTGTGTAATTTAATCGCGTAGGCTAATTTTGTTTAGTGTTTGTGACATGTGTTTTTCAATGCTTTAACTTTGGGATGACCTCAATTGAGGTATTTTACATTTTCTATTATAGCCTGAAGATGAAACAGTAAGGTTTCGAAACCATGGTAGCTTTTACCACGGTGAGTAAAAGACCACTAGATGGAAAAATAGGTCATAATCCTAATTATTTAAATATGTGGCCCGGTGGCTATGTTGCAGTAATAATTTACTTAGGTTAGGTTTTTTTGCTTCATCTTCAGGTAATCTGTGCAAAATAATACTTTGGATTCTTACACTTAATCTTAGTTTACATTTTTCATTTTGGTTTTTTCAGAAAATGGTTATATTAAACACAATTAAAAAAATTGGTTGCTGTTACCAAACCAGAAATACAGCTCACCAATGAACAATACATACAGACTGTTTGCAGCAAGACCGAAATGTCAGGTTAGGTATAACAAATAAATTTTAAACCCTTAACATTTTTCTTCTAATATTTCAAAGTTAATTAAGTCTAGTTCAGTAGCTTGCATGTTCATGAAACAAGTTTCATCATCATAATATTTTAATAATGTAGTTACCTCCCATTGGTCCAATAACCTCTCTAGGTCGGCATCGCTGTAATCTCGTATGTCTTTTTTTGCCCAGTCTGGTTTCTCTCCTTCTTTAAATTTTTTCGCATACATAAACGTCAAATTTACTACAAAACAAACAACTAACAGTGTCCTTATAACAGTAATCATTATGTGTGAGGTTAATATTCTTCAAATGATCAAAATCCTAGAACTCTTAATAACTAAGAGCAGGAACAACACAACAATATTTTGAACGAGTTAGAGATAATGTAACAGCGGAGTCAAATTTGCATTATCGAAGTTTGTTCGGTAACAGATGCATTATGTAACGTAAGCGACGTAGAATGTGCAAATCTGTGAGCGGCGAAAACCGTTTGTTTTGCTATTTTGTTTGGTGCTGTGCTCTTTGATCATGAAGTGAAACACAACCACCTGGTGCCTGTTGTAAAATTGTTGGGGCTATTGCAGTAACTTTCTTATTTTATGAACTTAGTAATACAAAACTACTACAGGACTAAGTGTTATTTTTATTTACTTAGTTTAAAATTCTCATTGACTATTAAAATTTAATAGTATTTGAATAATATATTATTGTTAATAATATAAATATATAGTACTAAAACAATATTTTTTTTTTAAACTAAACAATTTAAATTTATATTATATATATATATATATATATATATATATATATATATATATATATATATAAACACACACACGCGCGCGCGCGAAGGCACTAACTACTATTATGACGAACAAAGTAAAAAGTTTCTAATGAAAATGTATCTAGGAGTTCTAAAAACTTTAACAAGAAGGGCCGAAAAATTTAACATTTGAATTTTTTTCAAGTGAAATATTCAATATGAGCTAATGTCCTAGAGCCATAAATAAATATCTTCTTTTAAAAATGTTTTTTTTTATACTTGGTTATTGAATATTGGTTATATATTCATTCAAATAACGTCTATGTTCAACTTTCTTTCCTTATATTTAGTTATTAAATTAGGTAATTTGGGACAAGGCCTTCTATCCATTTCTTGAGAAAAAGAATTATTTTGCCAAATAAATTGAACTAAGAATTAAATTAACCGATTAAGAAAATGTTATTTTTCTTAAAAAATATATTCACTGTTATAATACAATACACACTACAAGATTAAAAAGTAAGACCTTTATATTTATTATTTAAATGATAAAATTGTTGAATGCAATCCTACAAGCAATAACACCTCTAAAAGTTTAAAACAAAAGCAATATTTTTTTCATAATTCTAGTCCTTGAGTCGCACACCTAGCACGTATGGAATATACGCCTCTGATAAGAACTACGTAGCACTGATAATACATGCGCATACCTAAAATAAATTGCTATCCTTGTTCCTATAGAGAAGCCGTAAAGCATAGTCATTGAATATAAACGGACTGAAAGTACAGCCACTATTATAAAAAGTGTGCTCGTTATCAGAGTCTGAAGTACAAATAATTGGACTATTTGCCGCTACGAACGCTGAAAGCTGCAAGGACAAGGGGAAAACGTTTAAGAAAGTATTCATTTAACTGTAGTTGAACACTCTGCCGCAAGATGCTACTAGGAACGAGCGCTCACATAACTCTCACAAGGGTTATCATTTTAGTACATTTATATTCAATGGTACAACACATTGTCCTCACTTTATCGATTGTTTTATTTCCTAGCTATGATAATTAGCCTTATTCAATTATAGAACACTTTTTAAGCTTTAATAATTTTAAATAGTGCTTGACTCATCTAAAACTTGTTATTTGTGAACAGTATTAGGGTATACAAATATGTTTGTTTCGCTAATTACGGGAAAGTAATTATTAATCATTTCTTGGAATACAGAGCCTACAGCCTAATAAAACAATATCGTTGTGCTAAAATTAAATATTATGGATTAGCAGATAATATCTTGTGCTGCTTAGTTTGGTTTAGCGTCGCACGGGCAGTAGAGAACTATTCGAAAATCAGTCACACAAAGAGAAAAAATATGGCTACTATAACTTAACTGTACTACGCGTATATTTGAAAGAAATAATGAATATTTCAAATATAGTTGGATTTCTTACTATATGAAGTAGGTAAACTGTAATAAAAATTATCTTGCTTGAGAAACCTAAGTATGAAAAATGGTTTCATATTGGATGTCTGACGATTTTGATAAAAAAATTTGTTCAAATAAAATGTCCTCCAGTGCACAAACAAAACGGATAGTATCGTTATACGATGACATCTCCGGAGTTATCGACAAAAAAACGGGGATATTGGACTAATTTCTCAAAATCGGTTATTGTATTTTGCTCAAATTTTGAGAAACTAACGAAATTTGAAATTAAATTAAATTTACGGTTCTGGAGTGTATTAAAAAAAAAAATAAACGAAAATTAACCCTGAACGCCGTCGAGGTTTATTTTGTTTATGATAAAACACATTTGAGAAATCAAGCAAATTTTCCACGTTTTCGTCAATAGTTTCCAAGCCATATTTTTTTCAGAGAAAAACTTTTAATTAATTATAAACAAGTTTTGTTTAATATTTTTGCACAATTTATTTTTATTGACTCATTTTTAGATAATTTGAAAGAAAATTGAGCAAGCGTACAATTTTTGTAGCCTACTTTAATAATAATTGAAGTATATGTAAACTTGTTTGGTTAAACGAATTCCAAAATATACCGGATCTAAATTTTTTCGCAAATGTATCAGTTTATTTAAGTTTCTTCATATTAAGTTAAACAAGACACAATTGTTAAAACAATAGGCCTAGTTTGTCACAAGTATTGAAAAGTGAATTAAAAATAATAGCTCACGCAGCTGACTCTCTGACGTGATAGAAGTGAACTCCAAAAGTACTTTTCTATATCTTACCATTTTTGAAATTCTGATGTCACCATCATAATCACTATTAAAACCAGCATTTTAAACTTTTAAATTACACTGAAAATATAAAAATAAACCTTGACCGTCGTCAAAATATTTTTTAATTTCAACGGATTTTGAAAATTCTAAATGCTAATTTAAGCAGTTTTTAAGGCTGATTACGAATTTGAAATGAGTTTTTTCAGAAATTTATGATTTCTTTAAACATTTGAAGTGACCGCCATTTTGAAACTGTTGAATGAATTTTGCTGGTTAAACGAAATTGTTGAAGCTGTTACCATAATCAATTTTTCAGCCAAGTTTAAAAAATCAGACCAAAGTTTGCGAATCAAAATGTACACACACACACACACACACACACACATATATATATATATATATATATATATATATATATATATATATATATATATATATTAAATTCGTTAATAAGGTTTAGTTAAAATGAGATTTAAGACTACTAACAAGAATTTAAAAAATCAAACATTAATATACCAGCTTGTATATTATTACTGTAGTAATTAAACTGATCTAACTCCCTTGGAAAATTCGAGCGTTAGTTTAGACAATTTATTTAAACAATAAAACAAACGCTGCAATAAAACAAGTTTAAACAATAAAACAAGTTTAGACAATTTGTTTTTAAATTGTCTGTTGTAAATTGAAAATAAAATGAACCATAATCGCTGAGGGGGTTAGTTTTAGTTTTTTAGATTTACCCCGAGATCGTTATTTTTTAAATTTTATGTTTGATAGGAGCCTACACTGATTCGAATAATAATGAACCTTCACGTATTTTGCCTGTATGTAGCCTCGATACTGTAAAAGCCATTGGCAATAACTTTTACTATTTTTTCCCTACCCAATTTCTTTTCTTTCACTTTATCATTGTTGTTTTTTTAATAACTATTGTTTCTGTTTGTATTTTTTAAATACTTTTTCAAAGCTGTTATATTTTTGGTTTTTTTAATGTACAGGTATTATAATTTAAAAGGAAAAAATAATAAATAATGAATAACAATACACCAAAGATTTTATCAAAATCTAACGGTATGAATTAAAAAAAAAATTTCTATTATAAAATCAGATGTTTTGGGGATTAGCAACATAAATGTTCTGTTTGAAGACTTAATGGATTTATTCGAGCATTTTTAATAATTTAATTGAATACAAGAAAGTTTATGCAGCGTTTTTGAGGTATTTTTTTAATGTTCGAAACTGAAAAATTACTCCGGATCAGGTTTAGTTGTTTTACGTTTGGCTTCCCTAAACCAACACTGTTATCACGCGTATTAAACATGTACAATTAAGCGTTAACGCATGTAACGAACTTCAAATTAAACTTTCAAATTTCACTTGAAATAATTAAACTGTGTTTAATAAATAAACGATTAATGATAGTTTATTTATTTTGAGATAAAATATAATGAATTCTTATAAATTCATTCTTTTAATACATTCATTTAATTCTGATGAAAACACACTGACGAAATAATGCGAAACCAAAATTCTAGTCACACGTTATTTTAAGGTTAACTTATTGTACTTACGTTTTCCGTAAACAATAACAACACCTCAAAGGTTTTTGGTCAGTGTTAATTCTTCGACTTCAATTATGAGTTTAGACTGGCCTGATGACCTTGACAATAGTGGTAGAATAGATGACCGTCTCTGTCGCATTGATTCTACTACACTCGTATTTATATTGGAATGGGATCGTTATTAGAGTACAGGAATATAATGAGTATTCTGTGTACATTTCAAAACAAAATGGTGAAATTGAATTTTCAAAAATGTGTTAGATTATATTTTTTTAAATATTAGTGGCCTCCATTTTGAAACGTTTTAAAGAAGAATGTATATATATATATATATATATATATATATATATATATATATATATATATATATATATATATATATATATATATATATATATATATATATGTGTGTGTGTGTGTGTGTCTGTTTTAAGACTTCTCAAGAAGTGTTCCACAGTCATAGTATAGTAATCGATAGACCACTAATAAGTCCGATCTGATAAGGCTCGCTGGTAACGTCATGGCCCCTCCGATAATTTATTTTCCAAAAATTCAGTAACAAATGATAACTAATTTTAAATTCAAGTTAACTATATTTGCTGTGGGATACAAGCTAGCTAAGCCCCAGCATCAGTGCTACAGTTAGTTGTAACATCAATAAACATGTAAATGTGATGTTGCTTAATAAATTGAGCATTTGCATTTACCAAACACAGGCAAGTAAATTACCTTGTCTGTTCCAGAAGGCCTGAAATGGTTTTCTCGTAAAAAGATTTTCCTGCAGTCAATAACACACTCTTACATTTACGTTATAAGTTACTAGTAGATAGTGTTTTGTTACAGTTAAAAGTTTTGGACATTTTGGATGAAAACGCTAAGAGACAGAGATTTTTTAAAAATCATAATGTTGTAGAAAATTTAATTTCAGACTAAAGATTTTCTATCAGAACGTAAGTCGTATGGATAGAAAAACGGGACAGTACGGGAGTGTTTCCTTATTCGGGTACTATTTCGACCACTTCGAAATGTAAAAGCTACGTCAGTTAAATGTATTTGAAACCAGGTCACAGAGAAAATTAATGTTCAAGTTCAGGGGTATCAAATCTTTATAAGTTCCTAAACATTTCAGACATCAAACATAAGGATTTTCATTTTTATATAAGGCAGTTATGAAGCTTTATTATTATAAACTTTAAATTATAGAAGGTGTGGTTGATAATGAATGAATCTATTCTGAGATTTTGATAAATATATATGTTTTCAAATCTCAAGGACATCTACTTGTGTGTTGGTCACCGCTAGAGACTAAACTATGACTAATTTTGATAAAATTTGACATGCAGGTTTGTCTACATCCCGATAACATCTAAAGTGTTTCAAAAATAATTGTTTCCAAGCTATATGAAGGTTAAAACACTTTAAATTGACTAAGAGCCTTAATCGGGTTTTCTCATTGTAGTCATACACTCGTACGGTATTGTTAACATTTCACTCAATTTACCTTCATTTTGTAAAAATCGTATAAGTTGCTTAGATCCATGCAAAATAGCAGGAAATATGACATATTGGAAGTTAGCGATTAAAAAAAGTACATACACTTATGGAACTCGGGGAGTTACCAATAGAAGCAAAGCTTTTTTAATGATATCTTTGCCTAATATATAGTTAGTTTGAAGATATGTTTACAAATACCTTGTATTTTATTTAAATAAATAAATACTTGCACCTAGCTTAGATATTACTTACAGTAGTTATAGAAAAAGGTCAGTTAGTTTATATTAATTCATAACGATCAGCTAATTTCATTGAACAGCTGATAGGCTGTAACAAGTTTCAGGTTATGTTGTTAAAAACTAGCAATATGAACAACAATTATTATAAACGTTTATAACGTGCACATGTTCTTCAACTAAGGAGAAATACTGAAATCAAAGCAACACAACGTTTCCATATAATACGCGTGTACTGTTACTGAAAAGGAGGAAGAAAAAAGAAAGACAAAAATAGAGAGACGAAATTAGTTTTCTCGTTCGTTCAATATTTTCGTTACATTCTTCAGTTCGGCAGATTTTTTTTCTAGTCTCTCCTCTCGTCAAAGCTAACATTAAAAGCTTTGCTTTAGAAAAACCTTTTAAAATCTTTTAATTATATTTTGCTCAAATGATATAACTACAGGACTAATTTTGACGAACAAAATCTCGTTTTGTTTGTAGGTAGGACCTACTATATTAAAAAAAAAACTACTGAGTGAAACAGTAGGTCACTTAAAAAATACGTTAAAATCATGATGTACTACAACAATTTTGATAAACAATAGCTAATTTCGTTTAAAATCACTTTGTGGAGGAAATATCACTTCAAGTCGTGTATCCAAGAACATTGTAAAACAACTTGACACACCGCCAACTTGGAGTTTAACCTTTCCGAAATTAATTTCCTCAACTCATTTTGCTTGACGAGATGCCTCGATACTGATGTCAAACGTTAGATACGAGGAAAATAAAGAAACATAATGACGATAGAGTTAGTAAAAAATGTTTTTCAGTTTCAGTCTCAGCACTATGGCAAGTTTATTTCACAATATTTTTGGATAAACGGCTTGAATGAGATTTGTTTAGAGCCTACTACAGTTTTTGTCAGATTTATATTTTATATTTGTTATTGGTAAATTTTAGCCAAATTTTTTATCTTTACTGGTTAAACAAATCTCGTCAAAAATAATAATATAACTAAATTTGCCGCTATAATTGCAGCGTAGGCTACTTACATTAATATTGAATTCTGACGAGTAGCTAAACAAAATAATTTCTGCAGTGGAAATATTTCATTGTCCCCAGGCACAACCAAAACGCCTACTAGATAACAACGGACAAACGATTTACTCTAGTTTAGATAAACCTATACGTTTTTATTATCGTATGCATAATTTTAATATTATCTTTAAATTTCCAAGTTATATAATAGTTTCAGTACGAATATTAACTGATGATAATGCTTGACTGGCTGGCATAGATAATAGAGGTGGTCTAGTGATAGTTGCACAACTTGTTTACAATTAATTAACTAACTTCTTACTTTCAGGCTTCTATACGGAATTCATTTGTCATGAGCTTAAGTTGATAAAAATACGATTTAAGATTTCCATAAGCAAAATCAATTTGATTGATTTTGATCGAATTTGTCGTGTACGTGTCGCTTGTACATATATCGGGCTCATTAAAAAAAATGTTAAAGCATTTTTTGTTAAATACGTTAACTAGCCCTTTTTAAAAATTGTTAAAAAACTATATTTCCAAAAAATCTTGTTAATTCTCGGAATAGATTACTGGTTAACTAACGAAAATTAAGTTTTGTTTATGAGACTTAAGGAATACATTTGTGTACATATTGATGAAAAATCTAAGAGCCGATTTGTAAAAAATCTTACCTTTATTAATTTTTAAGAATGTTTCACTAATAGAAACATGCTTACGGCATACGAAATCTCGATACGGCAAACTAAATCTGCATCCAAATTTCATCGAAAATCAACCAATACTCGCTGGCGCGCATACATTTATGCTGTATAAATATACACAAATATTATATGTATTTAGTTATACAAATTTAGATATCACTTCAAATCGTGTTTTATGGGTCAGGATCGTTGCTGTTTATAACAACTGCCCAAATCTGATTTTTACCGTGATGGCTTTTTTTAAACATGTAATTCCCTAAAACACACTTTTAGGGACTAATATGGATAATAAACTGCTACAATGCAATGTACATATTTGTCCCTTGGGGCCAGATCAGCATCGAGACGTAAGGCCCCATGTGTCTTGGAGGTTTAGAAGATAAATTTCTACACAGCCTCTATAATATCAAAGCTTTGTGGCAGTTTCACCCTATCAACCACATTGTTACTATCGTATAGTATACAACCCTCAAGACAAATTGTTTTAAATTTCCTATTTAAATATGCAAAATATTTTTTAAGGCAAAGACCTTTAAGCCATATCATCCATCATTTTATTTGATTTTCATGGAATTTCAGCTGACCTCAGTGATATTGCCTGCTGAACGATCGGTCAAATATCGTTATAAAATGAAGGAGCTGTCAACGATTATATTTTCAAATCATACGCAATAAAGAACGTTTTGTGACAAATTCTAATAATATGGTCATTCAGTGTTTCTCATTGATGAAATTAAATACTGATTATGTAGATATTACTTAAGGGTCCATATAGTACATACATTGTGGATACGAAGTACTAATTTTTTACATTTCGAACAGTGAAATAAGCACTACTAGAAATCCTAATGCGTAGATCACTTTTTAAGGGGGTTCGCATTCTGCAGCTCTTCATGCCCTTTGTTTCCTCCTCAATCTTATCTCTTCTGTTAATAGTTTTTCTCTCCGATTTCGAATTTCCATATCTCTCAGAATTTCGCTCCAAGCTATCACACTCGTCCAACACTGCCTACGTAACTTCTCTTAGCACAAACCCCAACCCAACTAATTGTTCTGGATGATAAAGCACACTCATTGCCGAGAGTTATTTCTGCATTCCCCGATAGTCGATATTTTACACACTTTATATATCCTAGAGTTGACAATATTGGTTCAATTTTCAAGATTATTTAATAAAATACAATATACGTAATTATAATTTTATAGTAGTACCGCATGCCAGATATCTTCGAACGACCTTTGACGCCAGGATACGCTGGAAGGAACACGTTACGAAAAACGCGAACTACTAGACATCCACCTGAAATAAATGCATTGGCTTACTGGAAGAAAGTTAAAATTGTAAAGACATAACAAACTGCTGCTATACATGCAAGTGCTAAAACAGTATGGTTACATGGTATACATTTTTGGGGCTGCACCAAGAAATCTAATATTAAAATTATTTAGACTTTTCAAAATGAAGTTCAAAGGGCTAGAGTGAAGGGGTACGTCAGTAATTATACCATTCACAGGGATTTGAAGATTGAACCAGTAGAAGTCAAAATACAAAAGCAAGCAAAAAATAACATGAGTTTTTACTCCAACACCAAAATTTTAAAGTTCAGCTGCTTGATAACGCAGAGCTAGTGAAAAGTCTAAAAAATTAAAGCCCTTTGAGTTGGTTTAGGGTTCATAGCTTTGCACTCTAGGTGTGGTGTTGTGATCAAAGGTATTGACATTGGGCAACAACCTTATGAACTTTTATAATTATTTATTAGATAAGAAACTGCTGGTTAGGCAATTAAAGCTATTTGTAGTGTATGCAATAATATGTATATAAAAGAATTCAAATTTGTAAAAGTTTATACAAATTCTTTTTTTAAGTGACTACTTTGAACCGGCGTATGGGTGTTTTGCACGAGGAAAAAATTCAGTTTACCGTCACGCTCTATCGTCACGGAACGCCCTAACACATCCCATACGCGTACTTTAGTGAGCATTATTTTAAATAAATAATGAAAGAATCTAACACACTAAATAAATTGTAAAACAGTACAAAGTAATATACGCCTATACAATATCAAAGTATATAGCAGCGGGTCAGTACTAGTGTCTCGTCTGTTGGTCGTTATTTAAGTGAATCCCGCACACTATTCTGTTGTTCCGGCTTCTGGCCGAGCGAGACAACGAAAAAACACAGAATTCGATGCCTTACTTCTTGGAATCTCCGTCTATCGGTACACATTTAATCTTTTAATGGGTACTAAAAAATCGATTAGTGAGTATACGTCGCCTGAAATATAGGCAACCATCCGTTTGCTGTGCTTTGCAAGCAGTAGACTAACTGAGCAGGCTGCAATGAGGAAAGTGTTGCACGACAATGTCATGCATGTGTATTTAACTTCCGGCTTATTTTATTTATTATCTTACGTTTATTGCTTAAAGCAAAGTTCATGCAACAAAAACATAAGGACTGTTCTATCACTTCTAAAACATGCTTTTATAATTATATATGTTAGTTAATACTCTAGAGTTCGTGAGTTCCGTTTGTTGAGTTAACTAGAAACAAACAAATAATACCCGTAATTTGTTTTTATCAGTAAAATCCATACATCCTTTTCAAATTCATTTCTGAATAAATCACCATTTAAAATTTCAAAATTGGCGATAAGGGTTGAATTTTATTTTCTTAAATTAGATATAGAAATTAAAAGTGACAATTATGCTGATTTTACAACAGATTACGACATAAAATTATAAAATGTGTGTTTGTGTGTGTGTGTGTATATATATATATATATATATATATATATATATATATATATATATATATATATATATATATATATATATATATATATATATATATATATAATGCAGACCACAAACGATTTTTGTACCTCGTTTTAAAATATTCCTTTACGTGATGTTAGCCTATTAGATGTTGTTAGTGATGTTATTTGACGTTAATGTTTGGAAATTGACTTTCATTGAGTCACAGAGGCAGTGGCGCGTAGAGCAAATATTTTTTTAAAATTAATTAAATTTACTTGGCTACATTAATCATACACATAGAATCATAAATAAAACCAGCGCACGAAATATTAAATAAAACCAGTTACTGTCTACTAAAAAGTCGAAAGAGGAAAATGTACCTAACACCTGTCCAGTTTAACGCTTTTTGTGTGAAATTTAACTTGCACGATTTTGATAAATACTGTTACAGAACCATTTTTAAGAAATGTATATGTTTGGTTTTTTATGACAGAAAATTGTAAAAATCTTTCTGAGAAGAAGAATAGTAACAAGACTATTAGCAAATCTAATATATACATCACTTTGAATGTATGGCACACGGAATGTATGTGTGATGAACATTACACATACATAAAAAGCTGTGTAAGCTATTCATGTATAACTTATTTTTTTTTGCAAATTTTGCATAAAATATATCATGAAATGTTGTTAAAATGACATATTATCAAATTTGTTTTGGAAAAATATATTACGTTTTTTCTATAGTTTTTTGTTAATTTAACAAATGAATCGAAGCCAGGTACTTTGGTAATATCCATTCTCGATCGCACTTAACTGGTTACATTAGCTAGAAGGGGACAGACTAAACCAGATCTACTTGATGTAAGGTGAAGGAAAATCCGAGTGGGTGGAGTTAAGAGATTATGCAGTTGTCTGATAAAATGCTGACTGTAGTGCAGTCTGCAGCTAGTCTGTCCATCTCTTTCTTTACTATATCGCCGCTCTTTGTCAATACTTCAGATATTGCTTGCATGGAATTTAAAATACAGTCAATAATGTACTAACGCCAAGTATGCTGGTCGTATTTATAAAAACCATAGATACGTTTGGTTTACCCACTCATCGACCGCTCGATTTTTTACGCGAGTAATCACTCGACAAAAATAATCGATCGTTACTTGTTATTAGCGTAATATTGGAGCAGCCATCGAAGTAAAACCCAGATCTGGAATCATGAAGTACGCAAAAAATGACTTCTTAATAAGAATATGAAATTGTTTGGGAACAAAATTTGGAAGTTACGATTAGGCCTTCTAATTCCATTCCAAATCTCAAGAAAATTTGTCATGTAGTTTAAACTCCAATATTTTGCATTACAAATAAACACACGAAGACAAACAGGTGTCAATATCGAAATTAATTTTTTACATTCACGAAACTTGAAAACAGATATCCATTTCGGAAGTTTTACAATTTAGTTAAACTTAAGATCCATCATTGTACAGGGTCTTAAAGAGGATAGAATGTCTGAAAGTATGAATAAATTTGTGGCAGTTAGTCGTTAGCTATAAAAACGTAGTGCCTCTTCTAGATGTAGATTAGATGGAGCTATTTGTATGATTAAAACCCAAATAATATTAACCAAGATCTGCAAAGAGGACGTGCTCGCGCATACTTAATGAGATACAGATAAAACATTTATATTTGCATTTTATTGCCTCTTTAATCACTTAAGCCTATTTTTGCTGCGTCAGGGTGTAGGATACTGTACACTACTACGTATATATAGTATAGGTCTAATAAATAACACCATCCAATACATTTTTGTAGAATTTTAAGATCTGTTTTATTGTTTAAAGGATAAGTAATTACGAATTCACGGATGGAAAAATGTGAATCACACCGGTGTAGCTTATATCCGTTCGACACAATTATTTTTAGAAGAAAAATTGTTCCTCGGTTACCCAAAATCTTTGCCAGCATCTTTGAGGTCATTCCCGCTGTAAGATGAAGTCAAACTAAACTGAAGTGTGTGTGTGTGTGTGTGTGTGTGTGTGTGTGTGTGTGTGTGTGTGTGTGTGTGTGTGTGTGTGTGTAACATGCTGAAACGTCAAAACATTTAAACTTTTACGCCAACCTCAAGCCAACGTAATTTACATTTTTCATCCGTGAAGGAGTACGAACTAACGCCTAGGCTGATATACGAATACCCAATTAATAAACACTAGCCCGGCTGATTAGGCTGGTGAAATTGTCAATAGTTTTTGTATGACTGCGCTTAGGTCCGACACAAAATGAGGGAAGTCAGGTAAATTACGGGAGTCATTCCTTCTGATAAAATAAATGTAATGTTTTTAAGAAATGTTTCGAAAAAATCCTTAATTTTTCGCTGATATTACCGTTATAATATCCAAACCACTGAACCGATTAATATGTTTCGAAAATCCTTGCACATAAAACGAATTTTATTATGTAATAATAACAATATAAGGTTATAGTGTAATATAACTTTTGAAAATCTTCCCGAAAATTGGCTGGGTATTTCTAAAAAATATGTATCCAAATTTTAAAAATAATAGTAAGACTCTAAAATCAATACTTTTGCAATACAAATCTAAAATTTGAAATATTTTTCTTTGACACACTTTTTTGAAAATGTGATTGATAACGTTTAATAAATGACATCATGAAATTTCATTTCATTCCAAAAAAATCTAAGTATAAATTTACAAAAGACCTTCAAGTTATGTGTAATTTTTTTTTAATTACTAATACGAGTAATCATACAAATTTAAAAACATTTTTACTAATAAAAAATGTAATCAACCCAGGGCCCACTTGAAAGGCTGGAGATCAAAGAAAGAAAGATATTATGAAAAATCGTAGGCCCCAAATTCCGTAACAACCAATTACTCCACATCAGTAATGAAACTCTTTACCAAAAAACTGAAACACTATCAGACACAATAAGAAAAAGGAGAATTGATTTTTATGGGCACATCCTCCGAATGGACAAAAATAGACTAACCAAAAAAAATATTTGACTACTTTCGCAATAGAAGAGCCAAACCACTTTGGTTTAGAGAAACAGAGAAAGACATAACAGAACTACAAATCACTGACACTATGCTCATGGACAGAACAGCCAAAACAATAACCAAGGACAAGAAGCAACGGTTCCAAGGCAAAGTCAAATCAAAGCGAACGATCCAAATCTCTGACGAAGAAAGAAAAGCAATATCACAAAGAAATGAAGCAATACTGGGCTACGGAGGAAGGCACAGAACATTAAAAAGTGATTGATTTAGTGTACCCCAAAGTTGGGTGAAACAAATAAAGAGAAAAAAATGTAATACTTTCTTTGATTATAATCACGAGCAATGTTCACTAAAGTTTTTGTTGAACCGTCAAAAACATAAAATTAAGCAACATAATTTATCAATCGTAAATATTTCATTGATCATTTCACAACTTTTGTTGTTTCGTAAGACCGTTCGTATAAGAGATAAGCAGAGTGATTTTTCTTTATTAAAATCGGTTACTAGTTTATAAGTTAAAATCGTTTAATGAAACAATAAAAAGATATAGGTATAATTTTAACATTACCTCAAAACATGGATCTAACATGGTCTCGTTTTTGGTTCCGCGTTTGGAGTCTTACAATAATCTTCTTATTTTCAAAAGTAGCATGTATGTGCTTAAACGGTTCCATATTTTTGTCTCCGAAATCTGTTATTATGTTTTTATATATCGCACAAATAATATATCAACATACAAGTATTTCGAAGTGAATGTATTGACGGTGTGGCATCATAAATCCACAGTTTTTGTAACAGCGCTTCGTTCTGAATTGGCAGTAGGTAATGTTCTTGTGATACTTTTACCGGGCAAATTACAATTATTGCAAGTAATTAATTAAATGTCTAATATTCAGCGTCAGAATGACAAAATGTCGCAGACGTTTCGGGAACATTAATTATCTTAAATACAAGATGTTGAAGATGATTTTGTGTTTAATAATTAAAACTCTACTGTCCTAGTGTTAGCCCCACTGAGGATTTATTTCGATCTTATTGAACAGTACTTTAGTCCTTTATGTTTTTACGAAAAGAGTAAGGACGTTTAACAGTAAAGGCCGGGTGGCCACCAAATGAGCGGACCTGAGCTGAGCTAAGCCGAATGAAGATGAAAGGAAACTGGAGGCGGAGTTCAGTCAGTTTAAAGAACATGTTTGTATCTTTTAAATCTAAATATTTAGGCCTATTGTAACGGATTCTAGGAAATTACTACGTTTAAAAACAGTAACCTGGACAACGGTAACCTAAGTAACGAGAAATAATAAGTTTGGAGACGTGGTCAGTGTGGTGGCGAAGCGGAGTCAGCTTCAAAACCGAACCTAGACAGAGTCGATGCTACGCAGAATAGATTACAGCGATGCCGCTTGACTCCTCCCAGATTTGTTACGCTTTCAGTGGTCGCACCTACGTTAAAACAATAGGTTAGGTTTTGAATGCGTAGTCCGCTCCGGTCAGCCAACTGAGCGTTCCACGTCTGGTGGCTACCCGGCCTAAGTAAGTAGTCAATCAGTAAAATAACTCTGTCTTGAAGTACTGTACCTATAAATAGCAAGTTTGAAAACTATAGAATTTTACAGTATATTACAATATTTTTACTAAAATTTTGTGTCGTAATGACTGTCAAATATTTCCAGTTTTTTCTAACATAATGTAATAACTCTTCGCATCTTGAAATAGTGCAATAAAATCAACTAGTGTAGATAACGTTGGTTATTACATCTGGTTGAATACATTTTCAATAATAATTAAAGTAGGCTAATAGTTTCGGGGTTTTGTGGTGTCTTCAGTTACCTTTTACTGTTCACATTTTGTAACAGCAAATTTTGAAGTATTGCAGTTAAACTATACATTGACTAAATATATTTTTAATAACATACAAAACATAAGAGCGACTTTTTCAATTACAAATTTATGTAAAACTACATTAATTGTTTTCAGTCAGAAAACAAAATGTAATTAATTTACATCGATATCACAAAACCGTGCGGAAACTTCTCGTGCATCCAACAGTTCCTGATATCCTGGCCAGACGAATAAAAACAACGAAGTAAGAAACTCACCGTATCGGACCACTGCGCCGTATGAGGGATTTAACGTATAGCTCTACTTGATCCTTCTTTGTCTCTGGAGGATTACCTTTACACCCTGAGAGAAACACGGAACACATATAAAGCTGACTTGAAGTTGAGTATATTAAACTTAAAGTGAGATGAGTGAAGTTTATTGATAACGCGGAGTATCCAGCACATACAAAGCATGACTTCCCTGCCTTTTTTAAAAGTTATATAATTTTGTATGATACCAGCAGTTTTCTATTTAACCTGTTTTAATGGCTTCCTCATTTCAAAAAGTGGACAGAAAGTATGATTAGCATATAATGTGACGAGATTTGCTAAAAATATTTTTTATAATTCAAAAAATTAAATTTTTGGGGTTCATTTCTATTTTAGAGTTTCTCTCACAATATGAACTATAAAGAAAGTTTTGTAATCATGAAAAAACCGATCTTGCTATTTTCCATTCAAGTGATTTTGATTGAAATGTCTGTCTGTTTTGTGCATCTGTACAAATCGCTAGAGTCTAAACTAATTGATTTTTTTTTTGGAAATTTGCATTTAAAGGTTTGCTCATAATTCGACCTATTTTTTAGTTTTGCCAACTATTTTTCCAACTAATTTTGCATATTCGGTTAAATACTATTATTAAATGATTGTGCAGCAACTTCCGTTACATAATTTGTAGAGAGGAATCGATTGTTCCAGTTAAGGAGTGAAATAATAAAAGTTTATCAGCCAGTGGAAGTTGACTAGATTAACGTATCGTATCGAGTTGCCTTCATTAGCAACTCCTGCCCTTTCATTTGCTATGAGGGCGTCGGCCGGAAGTGACGCCAGGGTCGGGTGCCGAGATAAATAGCCACCTTAATAAACGCACTATACAGGATGTGACAAATGTCACATTTTACCAAGAATAGTGATAAAATATGTTTTTTTTTATAAGTTGCTATTCACATTGTTTATAGATTGATCAACAGAATCGTATTTATACTGCAGTGTACGTACTAAATATTTCGGATCGTGTCACTGAAGAAGTCATCGAATTCAGAAAGACATTCGTAAATGAAAAGGCATGATAGAATAAAAATGGCTTCATATTTATGTAGACTTGTGACAGGAAATGTTAAATAGGAAAACAATTTTTGTATTTTCAATTTTACTAAAATGTCTTCTAAGCTCTTGAAAATAGACAGTTTCTCTGTTCAAAGTACACTGTGATTCTTATTTCCCAGGACAGTAATTTTCTACCAATGCTACAAAAGTAACAACAATTCCAGACTTCTTTTGGTTTTACTAAGTTTTGGGAAACTAGTTTTTGTGATGGTCCTCTTCCGTTGCAATGTGTCTGTACTAATCAATCCGCCAAAGGGTCAAGCAAAATTAGGGGAAATTGTTTTTACTTGAAAATTGCTTTTTCTCAAATCGTAAAAAAAATATTTTAAGAATTTGCGTCCAGTTTTAAATACCGTAATAAAAAATATATACATATCTTTAATATTTGTGTTACTGGCCATGTACAGCACCATAGACCGTTCGACCGTTTGGCAAATCTGAAATTATCTCATTTAACAAAGCTCATAAGCAAATGGTTAATGTATTATTAATTTGGATATGTTTAACAAATTATTGTTTATCGCTTAGTACGTATTAGAAAATATATTTTTGTAAAAACATTGTAAGAGCTGGGATAACGCTGCTCATTATAATGTTGGGATTAGATTTATTTAAAACAACTTCAGTAAAAACGAACATTGATACTAAAAAAGTTAAATAACCTTAATTCAATGTTTTCTTTACAAACGTATGTTTGTATTTCGTGCGCCGAATATCGTGTTTTTCGAGTTAAGAACTTTTTGAACAGCCGCCGCGATTACGAATTCTATTTCCGATAATCTAACTTTTCGATAATCGAGTGTACGTTAACACAGGGTTTACTGTATGTTTAATATGTGTGTTTCGTTTCTTTCAATGGATTATCCTTTGAACAGGACTGCACAACAATCACTTTGTTTGTCTTTAAAGAAGAAACTGCCTCGGGTCTTGCAACCCGAAGAGCTTTTATGGTATTTAATATTAAACATAAACGACTGTTATTTTAAAGTACGCATAAGATTTCCAACATTAAATTTGTTTTTTTATTAAAATTACATAATTGCAGACATACTTAAAAACCAACATTTACTTCTAATTAATTTTTGTTTTTGTGCACCATTTAAATAACCTCTTTAAATAATTAGTTTCCTCTTCTAACAACACAATATTATGCATAACTATTTTTTCTATTTTTAACTTCTTGATTATTACAATAAAAGGCGTTAATGAGCTTAAATTTTTTTATATAAAACTAAATACCATATTGAAAGTTTCGTTTATTTTTTCAACTTAAAAAAAATCGAAAATTATCCTTAAACATATTAAAGAATAAGACTCTAGGAGCAAGCTTTGAACGCAATTCATTGCAATATCCGCTAACAAGAGTAACGTTAAATATTATGTTCGGAGAAGAACAATAATTTCCCATGGGTAGTTTTATCTCCCCAGTGTGGCACAGAACATACTTCACACTTAAAGCGTTTAGGGATATTTTCACTTCTAAGGTTTGTCAAACTGCTAAGTGCTATTCAGTAATAATCAGTGCTATTAAAATTGTTTTGGCAATTAAGAAATTTGTCTTGTTTTAAAATTTTAAATTATGGTTATGTATTTTTAAAAAAATTACAAATGTGGCTCTCAAAAAAAATTACAAATACTTTTCAACCACTCTATATGTAGCTTTCTGCTGTATCAATTATTTAATTATCATGATATTATTATTCAAAATGAACCTTAAATTTGAAAAATGAAAATATTTCAGGATGCAGATATCTTTCTGAGGTTATGAAAAATAATTTTGAAAACTAACAGCATTGAAAAATATTAATTAAAAACATTTGTCGATACCATAATATTTTCACATTTCATAGTAAAAAATTGCATTGGTAAATGAGTGACATATTGAAGCCGTCATGGTATTACACAAATCTGGGACCATGAAGTGAGCATGTTTACTGACTTCCTTGAACAGTGAATTGTGTAAGTATAAATGCAAAAATCAACCAGACGCCTTTGTCGAAATGCATGTTTGTATGAATTTTCATTATTGCTTATTGAGATAATATTATTTCATTTCCATCACACCAACAAATGAAACAGATGTATGTTGTGCTTAAATTAAACTAACTGTAGTAATAGTTATAAGATAACCTCTAAGATTACATACGGAAGAAATAATTTGTCTCCACAACTAGCTATTGTAAAGTATTTTGTTAAATTTATATGTTCGTCCATATTCATTAGTTCAGCTTCCATCATGGTTCATTATTGGATTTGTTTTTTTTTAATTTTAAAAAATCCCTTATTTGTGCATAAGTTCCGTTATTATTTTAAAATTCCTATATTATATTCCTATATAATATAATATTATAAAATTTATTGTTATATTGATATTTATATCCTAAAATATATATATATATATATATATATATATATATATATATATATATATATATATATCAATCAGTATATTATTACTAAAGACAATGTAAATACTTCTTGGTTTAGAATTGTTCAATTATACCTACACTTGACTAGTAATAAGTGGAAGAAACTGATAGCACATAATTAAGTGTCAGCACTAACCTGTTCAACAGCCGTATGATTGGTTTAGTTTCGATTACGTATGTTTTTAGTATTAAGGATTACTTCAGCGTTTTATAACTATTATCATTACTGCTTATAAAAATAAGTGATACAAAATATTTGCAAACTTTGATAATATTTCATTAAATCACAGAAGCAATTTCATCGTCCATTGCACAAAGATAATTCTGTAACGCTGACCGTAATGTTACAATAGTACTGATGTAAGGTAACCTACTAACAGTTATTTTTGGTTTTGATAATGGCGTAAAATTAAAGGTTAAAAGTTTTGAGTGTAAAACACACCGACTAGAATATTCTGTACAGAAGTTTTTTTCCCCACAAAAGAATCCTTTTGTTTTACCAAAAGTTTAATTGCCCCCCAAAAATGTTTCCTTTCTCTTACGAAATTATTGTTGGTCAATTTTATTACAATATTTGTGCTTATTTATACAGCCTACCAATATAAATATGTCTCATATAAATTCCTAAGGATTATTTTGGCATAACAATTAATTCATTAATTTCATAAGGACAGGGAACCATTTTGGCTCAGTCATAAAAATCTGGAAAAATCGTTTCATTTCCACGCCATTTGTCATTGTAATTCGTTTCAAAATTGTTTTAATTTAAAAACAGTCAATATATTAATTGAAAATTTTAATGTTTCGCAACTCACAAAGAATAACTTATTGAGGCTCATCAACTCATTAAAAAAATTTAATTTGGTTTGGATCGTAAAATAACTCCTACTTTGTCACTATAGCATGAATTAAAAAAACAAAAATTAAAATTAAAATTGTTAAAAGAAATTAATTTTATTCAGTATTTTAAACCTTCTTGAAATTCCAAATTTATAATCTCTCTGTGACGTTTCAGCTACTGCTACAACCACCCCTAAGTATTACGATGACAGCCATCATCTTGACTTGGACACAAAACACTACTTTGACTCGTATTTGCATCTGAAAGGACGTAAGTAAACGTTTCGCTTACATAAGTACCCTCTCCATAAGTATCTAATACATTCTGCAAGGACGTAAAAGAAACTGGCTTACATTACGTCTATATTGTTCTAAAACAAACGTATTGATTTTTGGCTTTAAAAATATTCTGTTATTGAGCCAAAAATAAAAATCATATATCATATTTTCTCTTCCTTTTTTATTTTAATTATGATAATTTGTTCGAAAAAAACGATAAATTAACATAGATAGTTTTTAACAACATAACCTAAAACGTATTATAGCCTATTAGCTGTTCGATGAAATCAGCTGATCTTTACGAATTAATATAATTTTATTATTACTAATTTTTACTTTACATTTTTACATAAAGGACCTGTAGGCATGTCCCGTATATAGGCTGGCCCTTAATATGTAATTATAATAGCATAAATTATATTAGTATACATCACCCAATCATATTATAAATATTATTGAAAGGGTGATTTATATTTACAAATATTTTTTATATAAATATATAATAATATTCACTTTTCTGAAAATACAAAGATATTTGAATAAATTTTTCATAACTTATTACAAAATATTAAATTCTCTAAAAATTTAAGTTTTTTCCTTTAAAGGCTTGTTACTAACACTCAATGATTTCAGTTTATTTGACAATTTATTTTAATATTATTTCGCACAATAAATAAAACTTCTTTGATCTGTTGTTAAAGAATATTTGGGAAGTATAGCACTTTTAGATCTGGTGTTAGCCGATTTCTGTAGAAATTCATTCATGAAAAGTATAAAATTAAAGTATAAATTAAAAGTGTAAAATTTAAGTATAAAAGTATAAGTTCACTATAAAGATACACTATTGCAATTTACAACAAAGATCTGTCTTATGTCTAATGGTTTAATTTGTTCACTTACATAAATAACACTGATAAGTCTTCTCTTAAGCCGGACTAGTGGATCTAGAGATGAACTGTAAAGTCCACCACAGCCTATTATTCCATAAACAGCAATACTACTAAAAAGACAATAGTAAATTTGAACTAATTGTTTTTTGGAAAGAACTTGCTTGAGTCTATAAAATACATAAACTAAATATTTAGTTTTTTTATTATGTTGCTAACATGTTCGTCCAACTTTAAATTAGCATCATATGTAACAAGATATTTAAAACTTGACATTCCATTCAATTTTGACCATTTATTTTAATTTCAATATTGGCATGATAGTTACCAAAAGTCATAAACGTTGATTTAGATATATTGAGAATCAGCTTATTGTTGAAAAGCCATGAATAAATAAAATCCAACTTAATGGACAAAGTCATTGTAAGTTCAGACCAAATATTATCACTGATAGGTACTGCAGTGTCATCAGAATAAGCTATTAATTCAGTATATAGTATAAGCAAATAATTTATGTATATATATATATATATATATATATATATAATATAAATAATAATGGCCTTAAAATTGAACCTTGAGGAACTCCCAACATTAGTTTGAGTTTTTTGACTTTTAACTCCATTCACTTTGACACCTTGGATTCTATCTTGTAGATAACGTTCAATGAGTGAGACATACTCCTCTTACTCCCATATAATATTACATAATACAGCATAATACGGAATACTAATGATCTTTTAATATAACTACTAAAATTAAATTAACGATTCATTTCATATACTTAAATCGGTCAAACTTCTTCGTAGTTTACATAGTGTAGTGGTTATCGCGTCCGCCTCACATGCGTATGGTTCCCCTTTCGATCTCTAGCGGAAACACAGTGAATTTTAATTATAATTAATTTAATATGAGTCTTGCGACGCGCAAAATGTACTGTTATGTATCAATATAAACATGTTCCTCACATCACGCGTCCACCAAAATCCAACATCACAACTAGCCCTGAAACATAATACATGTTAAAAAGTACCATTAGGACGCTGTCAGAAATTAAACAATGAGAAAAATTTAACATATTCAAGTTTTCAATATAGGCTTTTTATATTTCATAAAAATCGGATAGTTATAAAACAGTAAGTTAATTTCACAGGTTTAAGTGTTAAGTTCTGATAACTTCAAACTAACGTTAATAATAATTTATTAACGTTAATTAATATTTCTGAAACTCTCTTACATTCATGCGGCTATTAAAGTAAAAATCGTTTTATCAAAGTGTAAATCTTTTAATGACGTCAAAAGACGTTCTTAGTATAATCCTCCTACAAAGGCAGCCTTACCTGCTTACAACATTAGTGTGGTATCTTACATTAATACCCAGAGCCTATAAGTAAGAAAAGTTAAATTTAATCCTCTTTCGAAAGGTATTTTCCATAAAAGTTTTAATAACTCCTGACTTTGTCTTAAAATTTACTCAACTTCATATTACTTATTATTATATAAGTACAATGGTGAAATATAATCAAATGACTATGTAGATCAAAATCTTAGATCTCAATTTAAACGTGAATTGAATGCATTATCAGTGCAAATTGTATTTACTTTTCTTTGATCTATTAAAACTTATCTGATTTTTATTAAAGTATATAAACTCCCTTCCTTCTTCCGCCCTCCTTCCCCTCTCTCTGTCTGTCTGTCTCTCCCCCCTCTCTCACCCTTGATTAAACAATAAAACAATGTTTTTCTTTTGTTTAAGAATATTAATATTACTTCCTTTTCTTTTTTTTAAATGTTATGATATACCTACTGTACTAATATTACTTCCTTTTCTTTATTTTTAAAAGTTATGATATACCTACTGTACTAATATTACTTCCTTTTCTTTTTTTAAATGTTATGATATACCTACTGTACTAATATTACTTCCTTTTCTTTATTTTTAAATGTTATGATATACCTACTGTACTAATATTACTTCCTTTTCTTTATTTTTAAATGTTATGATATACCTACTGTACTAATATTACTTCCTTTTCTTTATTTTTAAATGTTATGATATACCTACTGTACTAATATTACTTCCTTTTCTTTTTTTAAATGTTATGATGTACCTACTGTACTAATATTACTTCCTTTTCTTTTTTTAAATGTTATGATATACCTACTGTAGTAATATTACTTCCTTTTCTTTATTTTTAAATGTTATGATATACCTACTGTACTAATATTACTTCCTTTTCTTTTTTTAAATGTTATGATATACCTACTGTACTAATATTACTTCCTTTTCTTTTTTTAAATGTTATGATATACCTACTGTACTAATATTACTTCCTTTTCTTTTTTTAAATGTTATGATATACCTACTGTACTAATATTACTTCCTTTTCTTTATTTTTAAATGTTATGATATACCTACTGTACTAATATTACTTCCTTTTCTTTATTTTTAAATGTTATGATATACCTACTGTACTAATATTACTTCCTTTTCTTTTTTTAAATGTTATGATATACCTACTGTACTAATATTACTTCCTTTTCTTTATTTTTAAATGTTATGATATACCTACTGTACTAATATTACTTCCTTTTCTTTATTTTTAAATGTTATGATATACCTACTGTACTAATATTACTTCCTTTTCTTTTTTTAAATGTTATGATATACCTACTGTACTAATATTACTTCCTTTTCTTTTTTTAAATGTTATGATATACCTACTGTACTAATATTACTTCCTTTTCTTTTTTTAAATGCTATGATATACCTACTGTACTAATATTACTTCCTTTTCTTTATTTTTAAATGTTATGATATACCTACTGTACTAATATTACTTCCTTTTCTTTATTTTTAAATGTTATGATATACCTACTGTACTAATATTACTTCCTTTTCTTTTTTTAAATGTTATGATGTACCTACTGTACTAATATTACTTCCTTTTTTTTTAAAATGTTATGATATACCTACTGTACTAATATTACTTCCTTTTCTTTATTTTTAAATGTTATGATATACCTACTGTACTAATATTACTTCCTTTTCTTTTTTTAAATGTTATGATATACCTACTGTACTAATATTACTTCCTTTTCTTTTTTTAAATGTTATGATATACCTACTGTACTAATATTACTTCCTTTTCTTTTTTTAAATGTTATGATATACCTACTGTAATAATATTACTTCCTTTTCTTTATTTTTAAATGCTATGATATACCTACTGTATTTATTTAATGAGTATAGTTGTTCTGTTTTATTTTTAATTGTGAATTACAATTATCTAATTCTAAATTTTATTTTAATAATTCAATTTGTTAGTATATGTATAATTATAACATATTTTGAGGTTAAGTGGAAGAGAGGACATGATGGTCATAGCTTTGCCTCAAATAAAGACGAAAATTCATTCATTCCCCGTATGCTTTATTATTTATTCACCGTACTTTTAATATCTGGGGACATAAGTAGACATTAGTTTAGCAGAAAAGTAAAAATTGTTAAATTTAAATGCACACAGCGACAACAACTGCTATTTTACATGGTCTATGTATCGCTATGTGACGTATGTATTGGATATTCCGGTCAATGCTTGGGGACGAGAAAGGGTGAGTGTGCTATTACGTAATATATCAACAAGATGTTCACTTCTGGGGAAGTTAATTTCACGCTTTACTTCGCATTTATCCGTACAAAAAACTAAACCTTTCATATTAAATATTTTAAAAATATATGCACTACAGTTTTAGATGAATGGTGATGTGGCAAAAAACAGCTTAATTTTTAGGAACGATACTTTCAAAAGTGAAAGTAAAATTGGAATTTTTTCAAGTATCTCTTCGACGAGAATTACACGAAGAGGTTTACGTATTTGATCCTCCATTATTTTTTCATTCCTCCATTGATCATTTTGAAACTATACATACTTTTTAAAGAAGGTACCAGAAATTGCAGAAAGGTATGTGAGAATTGCTTCTGGATGATGTTTGTAGAAACAAAATGGCGGCCAAATAAATAAATTCTATCCCTTTTAAAAATCTCACTGTACTTTAGGATTAAATCAGATTGTTGAACAGCTTTTAAATTACTTTTTAATAGAACAAAAACATAACCTAATTTTTTGGTTACCATTTTACCGTATTAGTTACTTACAAAATGGTTTTTACAACTGAGCAAAAAACAAAGTGTTCTGCTTGGGTCATTGCTTTTGTTAATTGTGCTGAATCAGAAAATTTCAGCTAGCCTTTCCGGGAGTCGAACCTCAAACCAAAAAATAAATAATTAAATGAAAGAATTTGTTGTTCGAAACTGAAAGTGTAGTGAAAAAGTACTCTCAAACCCCAGATCAGAAAACTTAAAAGCTGGTATGCGTGTCAATACTCAGGTAGAATAAACCTAGAACTTAGAAAGGTAGAACTTGAAACTGAAGTCCCTAAATCTTCAGTACAAAGAAGTTTTAAGAGAAAAAAAAAAATTTTTCAAAAAGTCACCTAGTCCATACTTGAAGATGATCCGGAACAGAAAAGTGGAATTCTGTTCCTGTAGAATTTCACAAGCATAATTCTTATTGGCATTTGTGTATTATTTTCTCATACAATGGTGTAATTAATAGGCATAATTGTAATTATTACAACACCACAAACCCTCACGTTCTTGAACAAACAAAATAAAATCTTAAATCGAAAGTGCCGCTGTCAATGGGCGGCCCATCGAAACTCTATGGGCCGCTGTCAATGCTAATAGAGTGTTGTCTTATGACATTTCAGACAATACCCTGACTGGAAGTATGTATGAACAAGTTTTAAATGCACATGTATTGCTCCATTTTTCGGTATCTGAAATGGGCAAGCAATTTTCCAACACGATGGTGCTACACCTCACTATGCAAACACAGTCAAGCAGTTACTAAATGAAAACATTCAAGGGCGTTGGATTGGTCGTGGAAGTAATTTTTTAGATTGGCCATCCAGATTTCCTGATTTAACTGTGTGTGACTTTTTCTTATGGAGATACTTAAAGAACAAGTATACACCCATAGTTTCAACAACGATGACGATTTGAAACGTATTATCGAAGAGGAATTACTTCGGATACCTCAGGAGTTACTTTCAAGAGCGTACGATTCATTTGTTTGGTGTTGTTATCAGCTGTAGATGGTTTCCAGTTTGAATAGGTCTGATTTATGAAATGTTAATTGCTATTTAGTTTTCTTTAATTAGTTTGAATCTAATTAAATTTTTAAAAAATTAAAAAATAATTTTTGCTTGCAAAAAAAATTCAGTTCTATACTTTATTTAAACTTTATTTTGACCGCCATTTTGTTTCTACAAACATCTGTCAGATAAAATACTTACATACGATTGGTACCTACTTTAAAAAGTATGTGTAGTGTCAAATGATCAATTGAGGAATGAGAAAATAATGGAGAATAAAATATTTAAACCTCTTCATGGGACACATTGTATATCTCGAGAACTATTAAACACTTAAAGACGTATGAGGGCTTAAAATTTTGTATCAAACAGCAATGAGGTAAATAGAAAACAAAAATTGTACATCTTTAAATTTTGTCATTGTTGCTTGAAATTTAGAAATATCTCGAAAACTAATACACATATTTGTAAGGATTTAAAAAAACTGCTTACAACACGTCAAATCAATTGAGCTCTCATTAAAATTTTTAAAAGGCTACAATTAGTTACAGAGCTTAAAATGAAAATAACAATAAACCTTAACCTAAAAAGACATGCAAATTTGTCCTACACCACTTTATTACAATCATATGATTAGCCAACCAAAGCTGATAATATTAGGATAAAAAAGCAAGAAATCATAATAATTATTTTAACTATTTCAATTTTAGTGCATATGCCATTAGAAAGAAAAAAGAAATCCAATTATTTAGATAAAAGAAGAAAAATTTTTATTAGATAATGATTATTATCGTATATGATTATATAGTCTAATGTCTTATTTTATTTTTCATAAAATAATTACAGTGTTATGATTTCAACTGGTAAATAAATATTTTCCCTTGAAATATTAATACTTTTACAATATTGACATATTTTTACAAATATTATTACTTTAATATATAATTGCTTTATAAAATATGTCTTAGATATATGATTCAAATTGTAGTAAATGAAGACAAGAATGGGTGGTTGGACGGTATAGCGGCAGGGTCCTATGATAAATTGTGAAGTTAATTTTTTGTTTAACTTTTCTCAACTTTTATACTCTGTTAAAATCATACCTTGATAAAAGATATGATTTTTTCAGGTGAGACATCAAGGCTCAATAACCAATCTGTGTGAGATTAATGCAAGAGTACCACATGGAAGCGTACTGGGACCAGTTTTATGCCTTATATTCACTGGTGATTTACCCATGACACAAGCGGTAATCACTGCCACATTTGCAGATGACACTGCTATAATGATTCTCAGACAGCTTCTCAAACATTGCAGCATAGTTTGAAACTAGTTCAACTTTGGATGGAAAAATGGCGTATAAAAGTTAATGAAGCTAAATGTCAACATATAACCTTCACATTAAGGAAGCATACATGTCCAGCAGTATCCCTAAATACAAAACTGATACCACAGACCTCAGAAGTGAAGTACCTGGGAATTAATTTGGACAGACGTCTGAATTGGCAGAAACATATTTTTACTAAACGTAAACAACTTGGTATTAAACTCAGAAATATATATATTGGCTGATTGGGCACAAATCAAAACTTTCAACCAATAATAAAATATTTCTATATAAGACAATACTGAAACCAATATGGACGTATGGAATACAATTATGGAGTTCTGCCTGCAAATCAAATATTGCAATTTTATAACGCTTCCAATCTAAGATACTACGTTTAATCTTAATAGCTCCAAAATAATCACAAATGAAATAATTTACAAGCAACTAAATATTCCGACCATCACAAAAGAAATTGAAACTTATATCAAAAGTTACCGACATCGAATATTAGCCTATCCAAATGTTTTGACTGAAAATTTAATGATGAGATCGACAACACGAAGACTCAAGAGGAGAATACCAAGCGACCTGCCTGACAATTAACAGCTGACCTAACAGATACAACATTATGTAGCAATATTTTATTATTATTATTATTATTATTATTTATACAATACTCATTATTTGTATGTATCAATAGGTACATGCTTTCATGTCATTATTTTAGCCATAAAATTTACTTAGTGTCCTGTAGACATATTGTAAATACTAATAAATAAATAAAAAACTTTTCTCAAGATATTTGACTAATAACATATTATGGAATATATTTATTATTTACGAAACAGTTTTCAGTTTGATGAAGTGTTTCAGTTTGATGATGTTTTGAATCACTCAACACATTGTACAATATGTGCTGGTTGTAGTAAACATCCTTAATGTATAAAATAACAATTAAAAACAGCACTCAGTATTTGTGTTATGCATAAAAAATTAAAGTACAAAACTTCAAGTTGTTAACAATAACATAAACAGTAGAAACAGGTCAGATAAACACAACACAAACATTAATCCAAACAAGTTTTGTTTGATAACATGCTAATTTAATAGGCAGCCCCTCCTGTATACCTTCCTTAATATTTAATATTCTCTAAAGTAAAGACACATTGTTTAAATGGTTCATAATAATAATATATATATATATATATATATATATATATATATATATATATATATATATATATATATATATATGTGTGTGTGTGTGTGTGTGTGTGTGTGTGTGTGTGTGTGTGTGTGTGTGTGTGTGTGTGTGTGTGTGTGTGTGTGTGTGTGTGTGTGTGTGTGTGTGTGTGTGTGTGTGTTGTGTTTGTCTGTCCGCATCGAATAAGCAAAATGAGAATACATTAATAGATTTTGATCAAATTAGACTTTTATTCAGTTTTATAAGTTTTGTCACAATTTATGAATTCATTACAAGTGCATGGAAAATTTCATTAAAATTATCAATTACTTTAGTTCTCAGCAATGCGCACATGTACAAATTCATTCAGGTAAAACTACTATTTAAGACTCATGAGGCTAGAAAACGGATGTATCAATCACATTCTCAAAATTTTAGTACTTTCTACTTACCTATAGGAAGAAAGTAAAAAAAAAATAGTTGATAGAACTCTCACCAGGATCGCAAGCCTTTTGTAGAAATGTCGAAAAAATTTTAAAGGCTCATATTTTTTGTTTGTTTATTCCTGTTATTGAAAAAAAATGATTTTTAGCAATTACTCGTAATATAAGTAACATATTATTTAGAAATATTTTTTTCTTGTTATACATATATATATATATATATATATATATATATATATATATATATATATATATATATATTACTGCAAATTGCATCTCAGATAAAAAAGTGAACTACATTGAAAGTCAATGTACATCCGTTTGACACAAAAGTTTCAGAACACATTGTTCAGACGTTTGAACAAAATCGTATCTACTATCTTCGAGGTGGCTCTCGCTCCAAGTTGAACTGAATGATGCCAATACGTTTTTGTTTTTTTTATAATTCGACGCAAAGGTAAAGTGTGTTAGCTTCAAGTTGACGTAGATTGACTCCCACATCGACGCACATTAGCGCGGCTGAACAGGTCCAGTAAAATTGACAATGACTGAACAATTGAGGACAGTACTCCAAAAAGCAGGCAAATTTCTGGCGGCATCCTTCCTATTCCCCATCTCTTGGAATTGTAATCAATATGGAACCATTTAGCTTACTACTACCAAAGAAAAATAAATTATACATTTCATAATAACAATACATAATGTACATGTAGTAAGAACAAGATATATGTAGTGAGAGGTCCTTCAGGACCTCCATGATCACTGAGTATATACTAAATTTTGATATAATCTTATAGCACTAATACAAATTGTTGTATGTATTGTGTTTTAGTATCAATGAAGAAGTAAAAAGGATTCTCCTTTAATATGCTGCACTTAACATTTCTAATGTATTGCAGCTCGCTTGAATAGTAAACTTTATGCTTTGGGGTGTGCATTGAACAGGGAATAACAACTTACGCATTGAACTGTTAGTGTGGATTTTAACAAATTAACCTTGCCGTTTTGTTATTGTTCTCGGATTCTTTCCCTCTTCTCTCGTATATATTCTTCTCTTGAAGGTTTTTAGTTAGGGGGCGGGGGGCTTGGCCACATCACTTTCTGTTGAGTAATGCCGACGAGACGCGCCCTTCTATTGATTCGTAACACTTTGTATTATTAGCATTCTTGCCACGTTTGATTCGTGTTAAATCAGCTTATCAATACTTACCTTGTTTCATTGTTAGCAATTCAATTAGTAAAAGTCAAAGCAAATTATGACAACTGGTTTATTTAAAGTTTTATCAGCAAAATAATAAAAATAAATATTGTTTTTATATTTTATATACAAAGGATAAAAATTAGAATGTTTTGCATAATATAATAATATTAAACGAGCTATTTATTTATCTATTTACGTATGTACGTATGTATGTATGTATGTATGTATGTATGTATGTATGTATGTATGTATGTATGTATGTATGTATGTATGTATGTATATATGTATGTATGTATGTATGTATGTATGTATGTATGTATGTATGTATGTATGTATGTATGTATGCATGCATGCATGCATGTATGTATGTATGTATGTATGTATGTATGTATGTATGTATGTATGTATGTATGTATGTATGTATGTATGTATGTATGTATGTATGTATGTATGTATGTATGTATGTATGTATGTATGTATGTATGTATGTATGTATGTATGTATGTATGTATGTATGTATGTATGTATGTATGTATGTATGTATGTATGTATGTATGTATGTATGTATGTATGTATGTATGTATGTATGTATGTATGTATGTATGTATGTATGTATGTATGTATGTATGTCCAGGTTATCTCGGAAACTACTGTAACTAATTTTTTGCAAATTTGTACATTAAGCTTTTTTTGTGCCAGGAATTGAATGCGCTATGTCTCATACCTGCGAAAAATCGCTAAATAGCTAATTAGCGCAATTGTTTTTAGCAATCAACAGTTGTATAACTAAACAGCTGATTGCTAAAAAACATTGTTGAAAGTAATATTTAAATTATTGTTATTATAGTATTCAAGACTTAAATAATCTTTACGAAATCGGTATAACAATTTAGGCCAGTTCTAACATGAGAATGTCATTAAATAAAAGACTCTGCTTTTAGTAAACAATAAATACTGACATTGAATTATGAATAATGATAAATAATCTATAATTATCATTTTTATTTAAATTTTAAATAACTAGTAAACGTAAAATGTCTATCGAGCGAGGCTCAGTCACCATTTTATTAAAAAGGCTAAAAATCTCATTTCGTATCATTTCAAAACGTTTTGCATTAACATATTCTTTGAACAGTAGTAATTCAATATTTACTTATTTAATAATAGGTAACCGTAATTTTATTCTAATTTTGTTCACCGAATTCTTGTTTTTATTCTTGAAAGTAAAATTTCTTAAATCTACTGTGGTGTTTGGAGAAATTATTCCTTTTAAGTTTTCTCATCTGTCAGTGTGTGTGTTTTGTTTTTAGTAAATACTGAATAGAATTTTTCTTGGATTTTTTAAAAATCATTCTGTAGCATTTCCCTGTCCGTTCGATGAAATGAAACATTTTTAATAGACAATGTTAATAAACAAATAGACAATGTTTTGTTAATAAACAGAAAAACGTGTACGTCCTTGGATCATCGCTTTAAATATACCTGCACTATACACTAGCTGGACGGTCACTAGACTTTATATAAACATTGTAGAGACGCAGTAATGTTACAAAATATTATACGTAACAACGTTCAGCAGAAAGTGAAGTTGCCTTTTTACAATGGCAGCAGGCTACATACACTCCCTATCTTTTGTAACTGTATAAAATATAAAAGGTCGTATAGAGTGAACGTCGCACACAAGGGTTGCTTCGATATCTATAGGCTTTGTCCGATAAATCAGGGAAATAGTAGTCCTGAGGAGGCTTTACGCTCAAAGCTGGACCAAGGTACACACGCGACGTAGAAATAAAACTTCTCTTACACAAATAAATAACTGAGTCAACTAATTTGATTTTGTTTTTTTAAAATTTCAAACTATTTTGAATTAATGGTATAAAACCGTTAAAAACTCTTTCTGAAATGTTGCTAATTTTTACTAAAAATCCGATTCTGGAGTTTTTTTTGAAAAACTTGAAAATCTACCCACTTTCAAAAATGGTTATTCAGGCCTTTCTAGAGATTTATAATTTAAGAAAAGTGTACCGAAATTGAAATAAAAGAAATGCAAGGGTCAATAGGTAGCAGGAAAATAAACTAACAATAGACAGGGCTTTTTCTATTTACTCCCGAATCATTCATTTCAAAGCTTTTACACTGATTTTAGTTACCTTCATATACGTACAACATTTGAACAACATTGAAGAGGTAAAGTTTTCTGAAATTTCGCTGATTTACCGGCTTTTGACGGAGTCCATATACTCTTGTTTTGATTGGATGTTGAGAATTACATTTGAACATAGATTGATTAAAGTCGTTGTAGCCAATATTGATTAAATTAAATGGTTGTTTAAAAACAAAATTTTTAAGCCAAAAGTTTTAATACTGTCATTTTTGCAAGGTAACAAACTCTAGAACAAAAGATTTTTTCAACCTACCTTTTATAAGCTACTAAATTTTTAGTGAACACATTTCTTAGATTAAAAAAAATGTCTAACGTGAAAAATGTCTAAATGTATCTCTTGAAACCAGAAATAAACGACAAATTTTATCGAAGTCGATAATTATCGAGCGTTGTACACCAACAGCAATTCGTTATTACCGCTATCTGTTCAAATTTCAAAGTAAGATTTTCCCCAAACACCATATTTTTATATTTTATGGTGTATAAATAGGGTATAAATGGGGTATATACACATTTATATTGAGAAAGTGAAAACCTATCTTATTTATTTTTATTTTATTTTTATTTATTTTTTATTTTATTTTTATTTATTTTATTTTATTTTTATTTATGTTTTATCGTTCAAACCAACATTACTTTAATAATTGTAACTGTGAAATTCTTACGAAGGAAATTAAAATAGATACGTCTGTCGAGGGAGCAGACAAAACACGCCTTGATTACAAAACCTCTCCCGACTATTTATCAAATTACAAAATAACTTGGACGCGACGGAGCTACGTGCAATGGTTGCACAACTTGTCACGTAAAACCAGCAGTAATTGTGCGGTGACGTCTTCGCATCCAGCTGCCCGGGTAATTTTAATTCTTCAGAAATTGAGTGAGAATCTCCCTCTTTGTCCACTGAACGAGATTTTTTTATCTAAAATGAAGAATGTGTTATGGTTCAACTACGATCACCAAAAATAGCTGCACGACTGTCTTTTAGGCGTGTACGAAAGTCCGTTTTGTAAATTACTAAGTCTAGCAGTTTTGTTGAATGTTTTTGGCTAGAAATATGTTTTACAGGGACATTGATTTGTATTAACTGTGGAAAAATAAAACAACTACATTTAATAATAGTTGCGATACGCTGGCGCCTCGCTAACGTGATGGAAGCGAATTTAAACATTATTTTTTAATACCACAATCATTTTAAAACCTGACATCACACAGCATTTAAGTCTGCATAAATAAGCATTTTAAACTTTAAAATTACGTTACAAATTTCCATGTACTTAAAAATTTAAATTTCCAATATACGAGACTAACTGAACAAAGTAGCCTACTTGTTCAAACTCAGTATTACTAAAATTGATGTTTTGAGCCGTATAACAAATTGGAAAAAATTTTGAATGTGAAAATGCTTATATATATATATATATATATAATATATATATATATATATATATATATATATACATATATATATATATATATATATATATATATATATATATATATATATATATATATATATATATAATTTTTACGACCTAAAAAAATGATATAAATGACGCTCATTTTCACGGGACTTACCATAATGTCCGTTCCGGAGAGAAGACGCTAATAAAAAGACAAAAAGTACTGTTTTACCAACTTATAAATATTAGTACTTAACTTATTACGAAGTAATAGTTTACTATTTGGTAGTCACAAGCACTTTTTCTGAATTGGAACATATTGCTTATTTTTGCTTCTTAAGAACAGATTTAAACGTTTAAAAATTTTGAGAATCAAGAAAATTTGAAAAAACTTACTTTTTTACTCCAACAATGTTAGTTCAGTTAGATTATATTAGTCTTGATAATTTAAATAAACTAACATAATATGCGTGTAAAAAATACCGATTCATTGTGTGTGTGTGTGTGTGTGTGTGTGTGTGTGTGTGTGTGTGTGTGTGTGTGTGTGTGTGTGTGTGTGTGTGTGTGTGTGTGTGTCTGTGTGTCTTAGTTTCCGATTCATTTTTATTTACAATCAACCGATACAAAAATTTTTAAAAAGTTATAAAATCATAAAAGGTGAAACGTGTACTTTATTTTCCCGCATTATAAGACTTGCTAAATTAATTAATATGATATGCGTGGAAATAAAGTCAGTTCATAATTTTTCCTTGTGTTTCCTACTTTTTAAATATGTTAATCTGTTATTAATAAGCAAAAATGAATTCATGATAAATTCAGCTGCGTGACCTAGGAATTAATGCTTTCTGTTGCCGTTGCGGGGCACCGTATCACGCACTTCACGCCCCGTCCGTTCAATATTGTGAGATAAGATGCTCTCCTTGTAACGTTTCTTTCATTATTAACATTTATAATGTTTCAGGGCTGATTGTGATGTTGCATTTTGCGCGTCGCGTGATGCGAGTGTACATATTAATATTTGTAGTTATGGTAAAAGATCAGTTGTTTTATATTAATTCGTAACGGTTCGCTGATTTCATTGAACATCTGATAGGCTATATTAAGGTTTAGGTTAGGTAGTTAAAAACTAGCTGTTATAGTAAAAATCAATTGTTTCTTATTAATTCGTAATGATCAGCTGATTTCATTGAACATCTGATAGGCTATATTAAGTTTTAGGTTAGGTAATTAAAAACTAGCTATGTTATAGTAAAAATCAATTGTTTCATAATAATTCGTAACGATCAGCTGATTCCATTGAACATCTGATAGGCTATATTAAGTTTTAGGTTAGGTAATTAAAAACTAGTTATGTTATAGTAAAAATCAATTGTTTTATATTAATTCGTAATGATCAGCTGATTCTATTGAACAGCTGATAGGTTATAATAAGTTTTAGGTAATGTTGTTAAAAACTAGCTATGTTAATTTGTCTGTTTTCGAACAAATTACCGTTAAAGCTGATCCCTCGTCCTCATTAGTCTAACAGGCATAAAGTATGGATGTTAGGCAAAAAAAATCTTCTTACGTTTCTTCAACTTATCCTTTTTACGTTTTTCCTTTTCATCATCTTCTTCTTCTTTTTCACACGCCGACACGGCTACAGCCTAAATTACTGAATCGAATTAGGCGTGTTAAGGCTATTTTTTTCCCGCATGTACAACCAGTTCAATCCGACAAGCAAAATGTTTTGGAAAATTAATTGCTGAAATGTAAAATCTTAATGAAGCTACACTTTGTCGCATTCAAAGTTTATTTAAACAATTCTTTGAATATATAATTGAGAGGAAATTTTTTACCACAGGTTTTCCGTCAGATGAAGTTTATTACTTTGAGTTGTTATCTTGACAGGCATGTTAAATGTTAAGTGAATCTGACGCCTAATGCGTTGTTCGTTTCATGTTTAACTTATTAAATATCACATTTGTATTAATTTTTCAGTTGTTTTTTTTTGTTTAGAGGAAAATATTTTGCTATTTAAAGTACAGTTTATATTTCCTCATTTAATATTTTTTGTTGGAATCTTTCAAAAATAAATGTCATGTGTCGTGTTTTCGAAGAAATTATCGTAATTGAAATAAAAAGGAAGGGAAAAATTGATATGATTTTTATTTTCATCTCAGTAACAAAAATTAGTTTGTGGTTGATTCGACTCTTTAAGCATGTATAATATGTTATTATAAAGCAAAAATAAAAACATATACGAAAAACAATACGAAAAGTGTTGCTTGTGCCAAATAGCGATTAGTGCAAAAACAATTTATGATTACGAACTTGTATTTAAAAGTTAATAAACAACTCGTTGTGATTGCAAAAAAAAAACAGAAATTAATTTATACAATCTAACCTTTGTCATCCATCTCTAAATTTTAAATGTAGAAACAAATTCTTAATAATAATAACATTAAATGTTTTGAGCTTGTTCCAATACATCATACAGGCCGTTTTATTTGTTTATAACGACTGATAAATTATAAAAAGTTTTGAAATCTTGAATATAATCCTTCAAGTCAAACTTTAGATTTATTCTAATTTTTTATTTGTATTTCAATCATAAGCTGAACAAACTGTCTGTTTTCTGCTTATTACAGTATAAGACATTTGGTAAGTACAATAACATTTTAATGACAAAAGTACTAAGTCATATCCCTTTCAAAAATACAGTAGATAAACCATGCGTAGCTCTAAATACCAGTGATAAAGAATGTATTCATCCAACATCTTAGAACGTCCACCCAAACATGGCGGATAAATTGTGCGGTTGTTTGTCAGGTCAAACTTTACTCGTACACACAAAACTTTGGGGAAGCTATTGTTTTACTTCGGTTGTGTTTAGTCCCTTTTTGTTCACACAGTGTGGTTGCAAAAACAATTTTGTTTTAAAATTATAATTTTACAACAATACAGTTAATCAAAATAAAACTTACAATAAAATCCTAAAGAAAACAGGCATAATGAAAATAATAGTACATGCATAAAAAGTAATAATATCTATTAACAAGAAAGTATCTTTTATAAAAATGTGGAAAAATTAATAATAAAATAAATATAATAAAGGTTTCAATAAATATCAAAAATTTTTAGTAAGTGAAAAAGCATCCTTTTGGATCACAGCCTGTACATGGATATTGAAAAAACTAAGAGATTAAAATAAAAACAAAACAAATAAATATAAAGGAAAATAAAATATAAACTGTACTATTTAAACTTGCTCAAACAATTGAAATCTTAACAATTCTGTCATTTATATTTAACAACTAAAGCACAACGTGTAGAAACTATTACTATGTCTTTGAATTGAAATTTTTTTTGCGGAAAAAACCAGTAATGTTATCATCGCTAATTTGAATTTAAAATGAAATAAAATTGGATGAACATATTTGAAAAATTATGCTACAGTACTTTGATTTATCTATTTTCCGAACGATTACAAAACTAATTAAAACACTTATGAAATTTAAATAATTAAAAATATATTTAGTTAGTTGTGTAGTAGGGCCTACTCTATATATAAGGCCTAGTTACAGATGAAGGATTACATTTACTTACAACCATATAGTGAGGTACTTACAGAAATCTTTTTCTTTACATATATTTTTAAATTTTTTTGTAAGTAAGTTATTATAAAAATTAAATATTTTTATATTTCCTATTACTAAAGATTGTCTCAGATATTTGTAGGAAAATCCGATAAAATATTTCTAAATAAAAAAAAAGCAAATTTTCTCCTCTCATGTTTTAAATGTAATTAAAACGAATAATTTATCTGAAGCCCACAGGCAGCCCTGAAGGGGTGAAAGGGAAAGTTTTTATCGTTAATTGATGTTCTTGTAGGTCTGCCTAATGGACTTGCAGCAAGTGATTTATCGGCTTCAAGTAGATTTTGAATTTATTCACAATTTTTTACATTTAGGAATTGTCTGATTGAAAACGTACGCAAATTTTTGAAGGCATCATCCAATTTGAATTTTAAGCAAATACATTATTTCAGAAATATGGATCTACGTAAATTATATTTATTGAAACTATAAAATATACACGTTTTTATTTTCGTTTTTTTGCCTAAAAGTTATTTGTCAGAGTCAATAAACGGAACATTTTTAGATATTTTGTATTTTTTCAAATTAAACCAACGGAAAGAAAAACATTTTTTGCTATGGCGTCGTTGTTATAATTTTGTATTTAACTCATTTTTTTGTAATATCCGAATAGAAGTTTTAAAATAAGTAAAATTAAGTAAAATCCGAATTGAGCTTAAAGTAAGTATTCTGTAAAGTAAATGTTTTCTTATGGGCAAATTTTATTTGTATTTAATCAATTATTTATTTTTAGGTTAAATCACAATAAACAGAATAAATATGTGGTAACCACATTGTTATAGTAACCAACGACTAATTAAAATTTTCGTATACAATTACAAAACCACAGCCTGTATGACATATTTTTACTCGTTTAAATTAATATTGGTTGCAGGTTACATATTAAATCAAATCAGTGTAGACTATATTTAATTAACTTTTCAATTATTGGGTAAGCTTGTACCTCTGTTTCTGAAAACATTCTCGTAATAACAAATATTCAATTGATTCTGATTACAGTAATTACATAGCTGAATTATTTTAAAAAATTACAAATTATCACCGCATATCAGCAGAATCCTGAAAAGAGTGATATTTCGTTATGGTAGTTTTGAGGTTATTTCTTTTACAATTGTTCAAGGTTCAGTTAGCTTAGCAAATTTTTATTAGGAAACCGGTAAGCACATGATCTAATAAAAACAATTTTAAAGTGCTTCAGAATTTTAATCCCTTATTCAAATTGCAATCAGTAAATTCCTTACTATAGTTTTGCTTTTTGTTAATTTAATTTTCATTGGCCTTACAGTTTTAATTCCTCTATTTTAAAAATATCGTATGCATTTCTGCAGTTAGCATTTGTCTACGTTTAAGTTTAAAAATCTGAGAAATCTAAATTCATATATTTAAATGTATACACTAAAGTAAAGTTACCCGTACAGACAGATGCTAAAATACTTGTTTATATCTACGCAATCTAATAAATACGATAAACTGATTGTTATGGTAATGTGTAGGTTATTATTGATTGCAGCCTGTACATGCCGGGGCAAGACACGATGCCTGAACAATGTGATTGATGAAAGCCAGTGCCGCCTTGTCTTGTCCGTCAATACTGTATATACAATTAGAGCTATGCAAGCCAAGGGGAAACATTTTGACCTTGACATATTTAAATAAACTCACCCTATGCACATTCGTATTTAACCACCTTGACATCAACCCTGGCTGTTTACTGCTTCCACCTTTAACCCTCCCAGGAATCTTTACATATCCACCATACCGTCTCTTAACCTCTGTGTAAAAAATCGAAGATCTAATGATTCAGAAGCAATTTTTTGATTCATAATTAAAGGCTATAATTTAAATTTTTACTCGTTATCATTAGGAATTTTAATATAAGCTGTTTGAGTGTCCATGATAGTAATACGGGTCGGCCTTATCAAACACACACACACACACACACACACACACACACACACACACACACACACACACACACACACACACACACACACACACACACACACACACACACACACACACACACATTTAAATAAACTGGCCAAATCACTGTAACAATTTTCTTTAAATGATAACGATAGTAATTATAAACGTGATTACAAAATGTATGTGTAAGTAATTATGATTTTTAAGATTTATAATGGCTGTTGTTTTAAGATGTTTGAACGAACTTTGGTGGATTACAAACTTTCTAAGCTATTTTAATTATAGCTTAGACACGTTCGTTATCCAGAAAACATTCAAACGTTTTAAAACAGCAGCCGTCACTATAAATCTTAAAAATCATATTTTCTTATGATCGATTTTCGTACAAACTCTGAATGAAATTGAATCCAAATCTGCAAACATATTAGAATAATATTAAACACACACACATACACACAAATACTATATATATATATATATATATATATATATATATATATATATATATATTCGCTAAAACGATTTTTTAATATTTTCTGAACAATGAACATGTGAAAAAATTTTTTACTAAAATGAACTTTTTTTTTACAATACTCAATTTTGATTTTTCAGTATCGCTCAATTTTTAATGTTGTTATTGTCTGGTAATTCATTTCCATAAAGGCAGCGAAACAACTGCGTGCAGGTTCAATATTATATTTCTAGATAAAAACAAATTTAGCAAAGTCTGAGCATCCAAATGCAATTACCGAAAAAATATTAATCACCGCCTAAAGTTAATCGGTTTCGCTAAAAAAACCATCAGCCCCTTGTACGGCCATCAGGTGTTCCAGCCCCTCCTCTCCTGCCTGTTACTCTAGGTAATTAATGACCCAATACACTCATAGTAGCCAACTTCAGTTTAATTCTGCTAAAAAACACTTTAGCAGTGGTTATAATTTTTGAACACGATAATGAAAGTATTTTCCATTAATCCTGTTGCTAATATGAATGTAATAGGGACTAGGGACCTCTTTCGTGAAACTTGACAGGTCTGAAAGCGTGACAATTCGACAAATTTGTCGAAAAAATTGAAATTTTTACAGTTGCCAAGTGTGACCGGAAAAAATTAAAAATCCACAGTTTGCAATAGTGTTTTATTCGACTTGAAAATTGTCAAAAAACAGCTATCACATTCAATATACGAATTTTGAAATTATATAATTCTTGGTCTTGTATAAAACTTAAAATTTTGACAAGCTCAAATTTAAAAATGTCTCTTTATATACAGTAATTACAATTTAATTATTTAAGGCCTGGACTATTCAACTTCTATAATATACTATATATATATATATATATATATATATATATATATATATATATATATATATATATATATATATATATATATATATGTGTGTGTGTGTGTGTGTGTGTGTGTGTGTAAACAAATTAAAATTCAAAGAAGCACTTTTTTAAATTTATTACAAAATATGATTGGAATAAGGAAATGGACTTTGGAATTTTAACAATAAAAACATATTAATTATTTGCAAAATTAATTTGTCAAGAAAATCTAAATTGTCTATAATAAGCCAAAATATGTTAAATATATCGTCTTTAAATTTAATTAAATATTGAAAAATGTTAGATTCGTAAAAGAATTGCCAAAAATATTACCGAAAATTTGTCCTATTTTTATGATAATTTGATATTTATCTGTTATTTGTCTAGAAATAATTCTTACTAACATTTACGAAACAAAGTCTAACAATTTTTGTAAATTTTCCTGACATAATTATCAATTTTTTTTGAACTTTTATGTAGAATTGTAAAATTTTATGAAACAATAAATAGTTGAGTTTTCATATTGTCACTTGTCAAATTGTCAAATTTTATTAAACCTGATTACTTCTTTATAGTTTTTATTGTTTCCTGAACAGGTTTTATGAGTTTAAAGGAAATTCCGAAAAATATCTATTTCTTAAATTTAGGAAATTGTATATCTTCGCAATTTTACAAATAAAATTGTTAATTTTTGAAATGTAGGCATATACAAATTTGGAATTTTTAAAGCTTAAACTGATTTAGTGAATGTTTTGTTGTAGTAACAAAAGAGAAATGAAGTGGGCATCTTGTAACCTACTAAATTATTCTCGAGGTTTGTTTTCAATTTATGTGATATATAGTCCTAATCTAGTGGAAAAAAATATAAAATAGACGTTTCAACTACCCTCGAAAACAATTCAGTAGTACCAGTATTTAGAAAATAAGCATCAATTCCTTCTTATTGTTATTGCTTAGTGCATGTTTCGTTTCAATGTAAAATACAAGGGCGTTCAAAGATTTAATAATCAGCTATTATACCCACTGGAAAATACAAAGAAAAAGGATCTGGTTGATGGTGGTAAAATTAGATTTGCGAAAAATTAATATTAAAGAACTATTATGTTGTATTTACTTTTTGAATCCATCATGTCAGCGAGATGCAGTGTTTCAGCAATACAAACTTTCCGTTTCAGTAACTCTATTTGTCTTAGCTTTCCTAACAAATGAATAAGACCGACAGACCGGATACCGACAGAAGGTTTAACCATTTATAAAAGTCGCCCTTCTGGCATTAATTCTGCTGACATTTGTGATAAATTAATGGCAATCTATGTTTGCGTTTTATAAAGTGAGAATAATTATGTAAGCATTGTATCGGAAACGTTGGCGCTATATATCCGAGTGGTTGGCATAACACCAACGAAGCTGGAGAGTGACCAAGTAAAATGTTTTCAGTACGAAGGCATTATATCTATACTTTCCAGTTTTAAAAAGGAATAAAATCGGTAGGTCTAGATCTATAGTCTATAGCTGCTGTTATAGGTCACTGTTCACGAGTCAGTTGCTGTTAAAAATTGGTAAGCCTGTAGTTGGTGTTAGAAATAGGTACGAAAAATAATTAGGTAGCTAATGACATGACTTTTGCACTTGCTAATACGTTACAACTAGCACAAGGGGTTCGGTGATCGAAATGGTTAAAGTATCGATCAGTCTACTACTCAAGGTTCGAGTCGCAGTTCCTCCCTTTGCTTTTCCCTTACCGTTAACACTGATTCCTCGTTCTCATTGGTCTAACTGGCATAAAGTATGGGCGTGATACAATAAAATTAAAAAAAGCACAAAATTATTGCCTTCGATTTGCATATAATTTGAAACGTGATGTTAGCTGTTATTGTAAGCAATTAAATCTTTTATAATGACATGATTTTCGGTCTTATATTATTTTAATTATGTTACATGCTGTTTTTCAAATTAGAGTAAATTGTCTGCATTAGCCCAAGTGTGCACAATAGTCGGACGTTAAAAAAAAAAAAAAAATTAAATTAGAGTACGGCCAACTTGGCAAATAGGTTTGTTTTTGCCTCAGGTATAAGTACTAACAGTACAAGAAAGGGGTCAAAAATGCTAATTATATATAAGTATCAGCGTAACTTTTGTATCAGTGTGACTTTTGCGGAATTCGTTATCAGGTCCCCTAAAGTTTTCAAATTTGTTTAAACAACATTATATTAGTATAACTGACTTGCCCGGTGTGAGTATATAGGGACAGGTATACTCATATTGTTTTATAAAGTTTTTTATGAATGTTTTTATTAAACTGCATATGTTTAGTTTCAAGTTATGAGGTGTAATTTGTTGTGTAAAGGAACGCAGCAGTGTTCCGCCCCACCAAGGTATCCAAACTGCCTCAGTGTACATATACAGGATGTGCCAATTAGCGGTTTTCAGGTATGCATGACGTAAAAAAGAAAACTTTTATTGTCTTCGCAGTACTTTAAAGAAGTTGACGAAAAGTTAAAAATAATAATGAAAAATCGGTACAATCAAAGAGTAGGAAAAATATTTTGTAGTGTTGAAAATAGGCTTTGATACACCTTTTCATTCTCCAGTATTGACACGTCTACAACCTAAACTACTAAACTGATTTCTATCAACGTTGAATATTTTTATCAAATCTGTTTGTAGGATAGGCCTTTTGTATTAAAAAAATCAGAAAATGATTAAATTTACACTTGTAATATTGAAAATGTGCAAAAAAGTAACACATTTAAACATTTATTCACCTTCAGCCTAAACAAGTTAATCAGTTTTAATAATCGATTGCTTATTTTATTCTTAATGCTTATAGTTTATGCTTTTTATATAAAATTAAAATAATATGTTAAAATCATTAAATTGCAAAAATCGTCAGAAAATTTAAAAAAATGAATAAAATTGTTACATTTATGCTCTTAAGCCTTAAACTACATAAATAATTTTCATCAATGATCGCTCACTTTATTCGTCATTGTTACAGTATTTGCGTTTTGTATAAAAATTATAAAAACAAGTGTGTTTGCAATTAAACCATTGCAACAATTCACCAAACCATTTACTGACTTCGGAATCCTGTACCGTTACTGAAGAGCCGATAAATGATGATAAAATGCCTTCTTAAAGTCTCTACGAAACCTAAAAAAATTCAGCTCTCACAGTCGATATTATAATCGAATGTAAGCACTAAAATAACTTTATTCCATGTACATTTTATTTTCCTAAGCAATTATTAAATAACTGAATTTATCATGATCGTCTTTCAAAATATATGTTACCAGTAACACGCCTACAAAAATTATCCCAATCTATATAAAAACCATCGAGGTAAAAAGATCCCAGCCAAGTGTACAATTAAAACAAATTGTTAAATCACCTTTGAATTCCGCCAAGAACCAGTCACCTGCTTAAAGAGTTTACTGAACAATATTAATCTTTGCACTTGGCGGCGACGTGCCATGCTACCCTTATTACTCACAGTGATAACAAGGGTGTTCTTCCATATTGTTCCCTATGCTCATCGCAATAGCGAGGTATTAATGCAGATGTAAAATCTTCAAATTAGTAATCTTGAATCACACACTTATTTGAGTTCAAACGGTACAATTCACTTCGAAACCAAAACCACTATCAATTAAAAGAGCTACATACGCGTAAATAGAAAACCTATCTGTCCCTTTGTAATTCACATTGAATAAATTCTACATACATAAGAACTTTAAATTAAGAGAATTCTTGACCCAAACACATTTTAATATAATACATAACTATTTATCAAATGTATCTGCGACTGAAATCAGATTGCTATTTTGACTCTGACGGAGAAAGATACGCCACCACGAGTGCGATGATTGATATTGTTCAATAACTGCCTGAGCAGGTGACTGGTTCTTGGCGGAATTCAAAGGTGTTTTAACAACTTTTTTAACTGCAAACTTGACGAGGAACGCTTTGCCACTTTTTTTGTTTAGGTTTAATGTGCAAAACTGTTTTTTTTTAATTTTAAAATTATTACTGTATTTTAACTATTCTAAACACCATCGATTCTAAAAATACTCTAATTTACAGACAATTTATGGAAAATTACAAAATGACAGACATTTAAAAAAAATCAAATTTAATAAATACATCATACTGTACTTACTTGAAAATACATGATCAAACACTTAAATATACTAAAAAAACCTTGGAATTATGATACCTAGTACTAAGTAGTTATTAAGTTATGCTGATAATTAAACTGCATATTTTAATACCGGTAATATCATTACAATTCCTGTTCTGCAGCTCTCTTCTATTTCGTTCAGCGAATAACATAACTTTTCATTTCATTGCTCACCATAATTTACTCTCTTTTATATACGATAATTTTTGTTTAACAGCCTAGTTCTCACCAAATAACAAAAGCTTAAATAAAAACACGTTTTACTCACTGACCATTGGAAATAAAATACAGAATTGTAGAGGGGAGAGGGGCTATCATAACAAATAACCTTGCAGCTGGGCGCTTTGTTCTATTGTTCAGTTAACAAGGGTACATTTTTTGGAATACGAAAATAAAAGAATTTTTGGATTACCTAGTACCGTTTTGACATAAAATATAAAACGCAATCGATTCTAAGACGCACCTCGTTTTTTGAGTATCAGAATAAGAAAAAATGTGCCTTTTAGAATCAATGAAATTCGTTAGTATTTTTTCTTGTCTTTTTTTAATTGTTGTTAGGTTATGAAATATTTTATTTAATGTTTGTTTTATTTTATTTTTAAACATTAATAATTGTAATTATTAAATAGTAAAGTTTATTTTGAATAATACATTTTTATTAGTTAGTATTATAAATTGTTGTAAAATTAAGTGTAAGAGTGGACATTTTCACCCTAAGTGGGTGAGGAACCCAATTTCACCTTAAATAAAGAAAATTAAGTGATGATAAAGCAATCTCATCCCTTTAAAGTTAAAGTTTTTCTGTCCTTTCCATTTTTAGTTCTCTTAGTAAATACTCATATATTCCCTTACTTTAGTTGTTAAACTGTAGTTTACACTTATCTAAGAGCCTCCATTGCGCTCAGAATTATTTCAGTTTCAGTTAAGATTTCAAACGGAACGCTCACGTCACAACGTATTTAAAAAAACTTAGCTCTAATCTTTGTAAGAACTTGTGTTGATCGGAATGCCATTTTATGCAGTTTTAAACAAATATTAAGAAGGTGAAATTAGATTTTCAAATAATTTAAGACACAAGTTGTGATTTTTAAAGATTTTAAATAGTCGTTATTCCTTAACGGTTAAATGGATTTTACTTGGTAACGAATTTGTTCAGTTATTACAAAAATTAATTCTTGTTCTAAATTTGAATCAAATCTGACTAAAATTAAGAACATCAGTATACACACACACACACACACACACACACACACACACACACACACACACACACACACACACACACACACACACACACACACACACACACAACTAAGTTTTCAATGGAAGTCAGCTAATAAATTAACGTTTTTCGATAACGATTGAATTCTAAGCTAATATTAACGGCACAGTCTAAGTGTCTGGCCGGGGCAAGTAAACGTGTCAAGGATGTGATTGATAACAGCAATAAGTCAACTTGTGCACAACAATTAACGGCTGATCAACAATTGTTTGCAAACTGCTTTCATTGGACGGAGTTTTGTCGTTAATACTTTGGGGAATAAATTACTTTTATACTAGTCCAACGTTCACGTTTTTAATATGCTTACCGTAGAAAAATAGTCTGATGAAATTTTTAGAAGGTAAAACCCGATTGAGTCTTTCTAAAGAGCTTCTGGCGTTCAATATTTGTAATCTGCCTAAGACGTAGGCCTATAGAAACAGTTTTGTCAGTTATAAACAGTCTTACTTTAGACTGTGATCGGTTGGTGATTTATGAAAAAACGATTTTTTTTTTAATTTTATGTTTTGTGAGTTATATTATTAAGAGTAAGAATTTCATGATACAAAATCAAGGATGCAATTACAAAACACATATTACAGAATGTCTAATTATAACGAATGTAGGCTAAATGAATAAAATATTGTAATTAAAGTTGCATGTTTTTAGGTACCCAATTGCCTTTCATTTCGAAAATATACAGAGTGGATTTTTAACCAGGTTACCAACGAATCTCGGATAAGAGACTATAATATTTACAGAAATCTTCAAACTTGAAAAATTCAAAATTGCAGAAATTTCAATTTTTAAAATTCTGGCACCATTTTTCAATATGGCACCCAACTTTTGAATTTTGTATACAAACTGCTATTCGTTATACGTTACAATATTTTGACCTCAAGTCTTTTTTAATTAAAAATTTTGTTTAATGAAACATTTTAACTCAAAACTTTTGAGTTCTCAAAGTTGGAAAACTTGTTATTTAAAATATATTGAGAAAAAAATTATGACTTTTACGTTTGTTTATATTCGATGTAAAGATAAATAATACTTCGAGATATTTATAAATTACATTGTTAGTACTTTGTTGACCGAGCGAAACGCGATATCTGTTTCAATACGACCGTCCGATATCGAAAGGTTTTGTTTTGTGAACCATTTGTTTACAACGATATTGTGAACGGTATTGGTTTGTGTGTTTGTTTGTTATGCAGTTTTGGACAAAAGCAATGACCGAGTGCTTTTAAATTTGGTAAATTGGTACCTTGTGTAAAGCTCAAAAGATGTGTGTGTAAGACTTTTTTCCATTTGTTTATGTTTCAAGATGACATCCTCTTATCTACAATAACGAGTGTACACAGTTTTAGCCAGAGACATTACCGATTGTTACTACGAAGATACCTTGTATAAACCCCAAATGTCGCATGTAAAACATGTTTTTCTAATTATTTTTGTTTCAAGATGATGGCATCTGATTTAAAGATAACGAGTTTTTTTAATCACTTTTAATCAAATGACCGATTGTTTTGAAATTTGGTACGAAAGTATCTCGTATAAAGCCCGAAAGACGTGAGTGTAAACATTTTCGCACTCACTTTTGTTTTATATGGCGTTCTCTGATTCAACGTTGTTGATTATTTTCTGTAATACTGGCTAAACGGCAAAACCTATCATAATTTCTACCGCTTCATTGAGGAAGAGCATAAAATTTCCAATAAAATTGGTTCAGAAACTTTTTTTCGTAAATATTACGGTTACTGGTTGAATTAATGGAAAAATGTACGAGCTCTGTCATGGAACGCCCTGTAGGACTACATTAATTAAGAATATACTGCGAGGTCTACTGTTATTTGAACTACCAGCAATACTCGTTATTAGCACATCTTAAAATATATTTTGGTTATCTCAGAAAAAAAGAATTTAAAGTTAATACCTACGCACAAAAATGTCTTTTGAAACATTTCAAGTGGTACATTTACCAGTATCAGACTCTTATAGCTTACAAACAGAAGTTTTAGTTGAAATACACCCAAGGACAAGAAAAGTAAATATTTAAAATAAAATGACCAGAAAACAGTATAGATAGTTTTTATTATAAATTCAAAATTTGGCCGTTATGATGAAAAATTGTAGTCGCATTAAAAAATACAAATAAATAATTTCATTAAAGAGAAAAAGGTAAGTAAGTCCCTTACTTGAAAATTTGAAGTTCCCAAGATTGAAACGGTGATTCAGTTAAACAAGACACCCTCTAAAGACGGTCTGTTATAGGAGGAGTGTTAAAGTTACTACCTTTTCAATATATTACAATTCACTGACGTAAATTCCTGGTTCATGTCGCAATGATTTCTTACCAGTGTTTCTTTTAACGGATGTTAAATCGAGAAAAACCATAAAAAATCTATAAAGGAACCATTTTAATATTTTATCTTTTGCGTAAAAGCGCATAAGGGAATGAAACTAAAATTTATTATTAAAATAACTTCTTTCTAGAACACGACAATTCCGAATTTTTGTACTATTGGTCCGATTTTCACGGAAGTACGATTTAAGAATTTTAATAAAACATTTTTTTTGTTTAATTTATCTATGACTAAGTTTTAAGCAAATTAAATCTGTCACACACTTATTTGAAACAAAATTGTGCCTACTCAAAGTGACTGATTTATTGAAAGTCTGTTATGTTGAAAAGCCTACTGTCTACTTTACACTTATAAACGGCTTGGCAGATTGGCAATAAAACACACACACACACACACACACACACACACACACACATATATATATATATATATATATATATATATATATATATATACAATTTTTAGTAAGTTTTATGCTACCTCAAACCCAAACACTTATTGTAGCGTCACTCAAAATGCTTTCATTAATTTAAAACGCGAAATTTTTAGCTTCAGAAGCCAAACGTATTGTTTGTAAACTTTATAGTTTTTATTTCCATTTCATGAATAAAAACAGCTGAACATGAGGTAAGACAATGTAGTTTTCTTACGTTGAAACACCATATTTGTCGCTTTCCATTACGAAGGACTGGACAAATTTCAGTGGAAGTTTGTTTTATTTGTTACAAAAACAAATTGTTTTATTTGTTAAATACAATATTAAATTTGTTTTAGGCAACCTCAAACATTTCTTCGATTGTTTGAAACAAAACGACAGTAACTTGTCTGATTTATTCTAAATCGGACCAACAAATGCCTTATTTGTTCTACAGTCAAACCGGTCGACCAACCGACAACGCTTCTGTCACATTTCTTCGTGTAAAATGTTAGTTGTGTGGTTACAATACCTTAATGCCATTTGAGGTTGCCGATATTTACGGTTCTGGCGCAACAATCAGAATTATTCGCCTAAGAAATTACATTTTTCTGCCAATAACAATAACTTGCTTTTTAATAACAAAAGCTTCTTTCCCAAACATACACATTTACTGTATTTAACAATGAAAAACAACTTTTTAGTCGTCTTTTAAATTAACAAACAGCAGTTTTTATTATCTAAAAAATACCGTAACGCAATAACGCTAGTTACAATATAAAAGACTTCCTTGTAGTCGCTCTATTCTTTAAACATTGTTGAACTCAATAACAATATCGCAACGAGGAAAAGTAATACTGTGAGATCCTGTTAAACCTTATGCAGTGAGAGGGTAATCTTATTTTCAATTTAATTTTCTTCTTATTAAATATTAAACGTTTGCTGAATGTAATAACTTTTTATTCAGAGCTTAAATCTCTGAATTTATTTAAGGTTATTTTGTAACAGGTACTCCGCAATAAGTACGACAGTTTTATATTCTTCCTTAAATAAAACATTTTTTTATCGCTGGCTCAAGAAAAACACAATTTTGCAATTTTTAAGTGCAAAATTTACGTATGTAAAAATTTTAAACAAAAAACCTTTAATACTTGAATTGCATATTTCAATTGCATAACCAAATTTTAAATACCTTTAACAATTAATTCTCCTAAAACAGAATTTACAGAAGTCTACACATTTTTGTCTCCTTTTGTTAACTCGTAAGCTTAGACGTCTAATTCGAACCAAGTTAGAAATTATTAAGCATATAGTTACAGTATTATGTGGACTTGTAACTTGTTTTTAATTGGAGAATAATATTTACAATTAAACAGTAGAAATAACTAGTGAAAGAAAATATTTAAAGATTTCAGAAAATGAAAGAAAATTTAAAATGACCAAGAAACATTCATTGGGTATCGATTAATATTTTGTGTAAATATACTATAGTACCAAAGGAGATTTACACTTGTAAAACTGGTGAAAACCGACTCAACAATGTCAGATACGATATTGGCTAAACTTTTGAACAAATTATCTTCTAGAAACAAATATGGATTCACATGTTTCCATCCATGAAGTAATACACATTAACACACACACACACACACACACACACACACACACACACACACACACACACACACACACACACACACACACACACACACACACACACACACACACACACACACACACACACACACACACACACACACACACACACACACACACACACACACACACACACACACACACACACACACACACACACACACACACACACACACACACACACACACACACACACACACACACACACACACACACACACACACACACACACACACACACACACACACACACACACACACACACACACACACACACACACACACACACACACACACACACACACACACACACACACACACACACACACACACATACCGAGATGTGCTACAATAGACACGTCGCTATACCGATTGTGCCAAACAGATTTTAAATATAAATGTTTTATAACAAAGGGGAAAGTTTTTATGTTCACTAAGCTTATTAATACTAAAGTAGGGTCGAGCAGCCAGAAAAGGCCTAAAGGTAAACACACAGCTGCTATATAAGGCGGCAGTGGTCAAGGATCACAATGCGTATTTAATAAACTTCGTATGAAATGTGATAGAAATTTCCAACTGAAATTAATTTAAATATAATAATTTAGAAACCGGTTCTATACATATAGCTAGATTAAACGATTAAAAATCGTGTAATCATTAAACGATTAAAAATCCAGATATATAATTAAAAACGTTTAAAGAAAAATCAATAAAAATTTATTGCACCGGTTTCAAAAATAGGAAGGGATTAAAATGAAATATTACAGAACTGTTTAGTAGATATACAGTTGAAATTAATTAGTCATTATTAATTAAAAATGTAATAATATTAAACTAAATAAAATAATAATAATAATAAGTACAAAAAACCAATCAGAGCCTAAATAGACCAAATAATTACAATAACTGAATCATGTATTAATCATCATTAATCATAATTATTTATAAGTAATTAAATTGGTAAAATTGTAAAATAAAGTTTGTAAATGTTCAAGAGATTACTTTAAGTAAAAAATTTAATAAAATACATATTTGAAAAGTTTAATGTAATATTTCAAACTTTAAGTTAATTTACGAAATTACTGTAAAGTGAAATCAGATTAAGGCCTCAAGCTATCAACCGACGCCTGGCTAAAGTTTGGACTCTCGCGGAAGGAAATTAGATGCGAATGCACAACAAACTAAGTGAAGTGTAAATAAAGTGTACATTTATTTTTTGTAAATATGTTTTAAAGATGTAGTAATCGATCTAAAAGGATTAAAAGCATTAAAGGATGTAGTAATCGATCTAGGAAATTGTAAAATAAAAGAGTAATTGGAAACAAGTTATACACACGTAAGTGTGGAACTATTTTCTCGAACAACTGACAGGTCGCCATTTCAAAGATTTTGAGGAAATGTTCGTTACTGTTTAACATAATCTATATCGACATACTACGTTAAAATGTGGATAATTTCAATAAAAAAGCGTTAACAAACAGGTTATTAGTTTATACTAAATAATAAATACAAATAAAAAATTTTTTATATTGAACCAAAAATAAAAATCATGTATCATGTTTTCTCTTCCTTTTTTATTTGAAATTACGATAATATGTTCGAAAACACGACAAATTGAAATAGCTAGTGTTTAACAACATAACCTAAAACTTATTATATATCCTAAGAGCTGTTCAATGAAATCACCTGATCTTTACGAATTAATATAAAATAACTGATCTTTTAATATAACTACCAAAATTAAATTAACGGTTCATCTCCTATACTTAAATCGGTCAAATTTCTTCGAAGTTCCTTAGTGTAGTGGTTATCACACGCGTAAGGTCCCCGGTTCGATCCCGGACGTAAACAGTAATTTGTTGTTGTAATAAATGTATTATGAGACTTGTGACGAACAAAATATACTGTTTTGTTATATTTATCTTTATAAACATGTTCCTCGAATCACGCGTCCCGTAAAATCCAACATCACAACAAGCTGTCAATCGTCATACATGTTAAAAGATTTTTTTAGAAATAACCTATTTGCAAAATCAAACACGTGAGTGACCACGTCAGATCTAAATTTTTGTTCATTAATAAGACACAGAGACCGGAATGTAACGAGTTGCACGTATCGTTTTTCCAAACCAAATTTTATCGTGTGTATTTTAATCGGTAATTGTGTTTAGCGTTTGTAACGTGTTTTCAATTTTCTGTTTAACTTTGTGACGACGTCGACAGAAGGATTTGACATTTTAAATTACGATACGACCTGAAGATGAAACAGTAAAGTTTCGAAACCGCTGTAGACTTTATGAGGTGAGTAAACAGACCACTAAACGGAAAAATAGGTTATAAACCTAGTTAATTAATATAAAGTTAAAAGTAAATAAACAGTTAATAAACCATAATTAAAATCATAGTTAATAACAATAAAACTTTCTTTAATAAAATGAGTACTTCATTTGAATGTTATAAAGAGGGATTCTTCCGATACCAAAACCATCATCGCAATTGTAGGGTCCAGGAATGAGGGAAGGAGAGTACCAACCAAAAGCAGTCTAGGATATGGACGAAAAACAAAGCTATCGATTTTCTGCAAGCAGCAACAACTCATCACACGCACGGGAATATTCCAGGACCAAGGACGTGAGCTGCCGATTAGGAACAAAGATCGGGACGTATTACCCATTTACAGATTACTTTTCTAAACTCGATTAGAATTTTACTTAAATTAAGTACAATTTCCATTTTTAATTCCAATTTTAGAAGTAAAGTTTACTTAGTTTTCAAATCAGATTGATTCATGACAAGATTTTAAATTGTATGTTAAAATATTTTATTTTATTAAATAATTAACAGTAAACTGCAACGTGATATTGATTGTTGATCTGGCTCTTAAAAACAGGTGTTACATTGTAACATTAGGTGCGTTTAGCAGTAATACAAAAGCGTACAGATACAGGGTATTTCAGTACTAAGGTTAGGTTAAGTAATCGTAAAATATCTTTTTGTTTTCGAGATAATTACTTCATTTCAGAGATTTAGT